>CM069143.1:8169990-8510883 GCA_035221665.1 Okamejei kenojei
GTACCTACGTTCCTTCCTCTGGCTTCACAATTATTTGTTGTGCCTTTATGCCCCGCCCTGGTGCGCACCCATTTCTCCAACTATTTTGCTCCCTCCGGAACAACCCCCTCTGGAACAACCCCCTCCGGAACAACCCCCTCCGGCCCCTTCCACCCATATTCCTCCCCTTGCTTTTACAATTCACTCCTTTCACTCCTCTTTGACATCGAAAATAGATGCAGGGGGAGGCCATTTGGCCCTTCGAGCCAGCACCACCATTCATTGTGATGATGGCTGACCGTTTCCAATCAATAACCCTTAGCAACATAGAAAATAGTCTCCTTATCGGACATCCTTTTATCTCCTTGTCTCATTTTTGTCTTCAGCTGTGTCTTTTTGTCACCCTTTTTGTTTCTTTTAGATCCCTAGTTTTTGTCCACCTATCCACCCACCAGTCAAAAGTCCCTCTCACCAGGCTTTGTCCAGCCTCCATCTCTTTTCCAGCTTTCTCCACCCAATCACAATCAGTCTGAATAGTCCCCAAGCCAAAAAGTCTCCTATCCATGTCCTGATCATCTGTGTTACTCCAGAACTTTGTTCTACAAAAAATTCCAATATCTGCAGTTCCTCCTGCCTCCAACTTAATGGTGAAGCCTTGCCTTCAGAAGCCCCGTGACAAGAGATTTGACCGGGTGCAAGCTTCAACTCTGTCAAAACCCATGTGGCTATTTTAATAGCTTCTTACTAGCTCTATTAACAGAAAATATATTTAAAAAACAATTAAAATACTTAAAATAATTTAAAAATTGCTAAATAGGGAATACATAACCTACCATTGTCTTTCTAATCTCCAGGCTGAGAACCCTGCTGAAGTGACTAGGGTCTCTGATCCTACAGTAACATCCAGCGAGAAATGATTCCACCATTGGATTCCAGTTGAGGCATTCATCAGATGCAAAGTCAAAGTCAAAAGTCAAAAGAGTTTATTTTCATGTGTCCCTGACAGGACAATGAAATTCTTTCTTTGCATAGCACAACAGAACATAATAGGCATTGACTACAATTATATACTTGAATACACACATTAATCAATACATTAATAAAGTGCAAATAACTGATGGAGGGGTATTAATGTTCAGAGTTTTGTCCGAGCCAAGTTTAATAGCCTGATGGCTATGGGGAAGTAGCTATTCCTGAACCGGGTCGTTGCAGTTCTCAGGCTCCTGTACCTTCTACCCGAAAGTAACAGGGAGATGAGTGTGTGGCCAGGGTGGTGTGGGTCCTTGATGATGCTGCCAGCCTTTTTGAGGCAGCGACTGTGGTAGATCCGCTCGATGGAAGAAAGGTCAGAGCCGATGATGGACTGGGCAGTGTTTACTACTTTTTGTAGTCTTTTCCTCTCCAGGGCACTCAAGTTGCCGAACCAAGCCACGATGCAACCAGTCAGCAAGCTCTCTACTGTGCACCTGTAGAAGTTAGAGAGAGTCCTCCTTGACAGACCGACTCTCTGTAATCTTCTCAGGAAGTAGAGGCGCTGATGAGCTTTCTTAATAATTGCATCTGTATTCTCGGACCAGGAAAGATCTTCACAGATGTGCACGCCCAGGAATTTGAAGCTCTTGACCCTTTCAACCATCGACCCGTTGATATAAACAGGACTGTGTGTCCCCATCCTACTCCTTCCAAAGTCCACAATCAGTTCCTTGGTTTTGCTGGTGTTGAGGGCCAGGTTATTGTGCTGGCACCATATGGACAGTCGCTCGATCTCTCTTCTGTACTCCGACTCATCCCCATCAGTGATACGTCCCACAGCAGTGGTGTCGTCAGCGAACTTGATGATGGAGTTTGCACTGTGACCGGCTACGCAGTCTGCACTGGCATCAGTGTGCAGTGCAGACAGGACTTGCATCAGATCAGCCAGAGTCCAGGATTTACTTGCGTGGGAACAGTTGACTATTTCCTTTGAAACTGCAAGCTACAACTGACCATAAAGCATTTGAATTGGTTGCGATTAGCTCCGCGTCTATCATGATCATTTTATGTTGAATACAGGGTGTGTCAGACTGTGTTATTGAGCTTTACTGTTTGATACATCACTAGTTATGCTTAGTTTCAGTGAACTGCCGTGGGATTAACATTGTGGGAGGAGTGCTAATTGCAGATATAATCAGACTTTATCCTTTTAAAAACTTTTCACTTCCATTCTTTTCGGGTTTTTTTTATTTTTATTTTTTTATTAGATTTTCAAACAAGTTTTAAATATTTGTATCCTCACATTTTCAACTATTGGAATCCAAATATTTTAAAATTTAATACCCCCGGTAAAATATTACTATGGAATAAAAATTCCAAGAAATAAAGGGGCTGGTTAAGTTCGCAACATCAACTACGGAAGTCGGTAGATGGTTAGCCATGCTAGTATGGCTAGCACTAACTACACTAATACTAGATGTAGTTTTTTCCTTCTTTGTGCACAATACTAATTTCTTAATCTATCCTCTTTTCTTTTCTATTATAAACTATCATTATTATTTTCAGTTTGAATGGAGTTACAAATTGGATCAAAGGAGATATACACATGAGAGACAGTTAAGGGTCTTAAAATTCGTCTATTCGGAGTTCGGGTGTAAGGTCGGGTCTGTCGAACTGAACCATTGGCTCTATTATAGACCCCCATAGACAAAAGATGCAAGATTTAAAAATGAATATGGGGAATGAAGGAATAATGTTTTGTAGCTGGAACGTTAAAGGTATTAATGAACCAATCAAGAGAGGTAAAGTATTAGCACATTTAAAAGCAATTAAAGCTGATGTGATTTTCATTCAAGAAACACATTTAAAAAAAGATGCGGAGCATAGGCTGAAACCTAAATGGATAGATAAAACATATCATTCTTCTTTTACACACAAATCAAGAGGCGTAGCAATGTTATTTCATAAAGGCACTTTATTCAAACATAGATCAACTATAACTGATAATGATGGCAGATACATTATTGTAATAGGAGAATTAAATGCACAAAAAATGATTCTTGTCAATGTATATGGACCAAACTTTGATAGTCCACTGTTTTTGAAAAAAATATTTAACAACATCCCGGAAATAGCACAACATAACTTAATAATTGGAGGAGATTTAAATTGTACATTAGATTCCTATTTAGACAGATCCACAAGACAAAGGAAACCCAAATCCCATTCCAGTGACCTATTAAATGCATATATGGATACTAGCAATATTAAAGATGTTTGGAGAGTAGAAAATCCAACTGGACGAGAATATTCATTTTATTCACCTGTACATAAAACCTATTCAAGAATTGATTATTTTTTGGTTGACGCTAAACTTATCTCACTTACTTACAATTCAAAATACCATGATATTATAATCTCAGATCATGCACCTTTAACATTTATGATTAAAATAAATGGTAAAACGGAAAAACGGGGACAATGGAGATTTAATCCACAAATTTTTAAAAATAAAGCAACTCAGGAATATATTATAGAACAGATCAAGATTTTCTTTGAAATAAATGATAAACCGGAAATATCCTCTTCCCTATTATGGGAAACTTTTAAAGCATATGCCCATGGAATTATGATCTCTTCTCAAGCATTTTATAATAAAACGAATCAGAGGGAACAACAGGAATTGGAAAAGGAGATTCAACAATTAGACACAGAGAACGCTGCTAATCCATCCATAACAACACATAATAAAATCGCTGCACTGAAATATAAATTAAATAAAATATACTCAGATTAAATTGTAAAACTCTACCAATACACTAAACAATTACAATTTGAATTTGGAGATAAACCTCAAAAATTATTTGCTCGTCAATTAAGAAAGATGGAGGGAGAAAAAAATAATCCATAGGATTAAATCATATAATGGCGAACCATTAGTACAACCTAAAGATATTAATGAGAGATTTTTGCAATATTATAAAAAATTATATTCAGCTAAAACAACAGAAAGCAAGATAGGAATAGAAGCATTTAAAAAAACAAGTAATTTGAATGGGTTGGATTCACAAAATAGAGAATCATTAAATGCTGAAATTTCAGTAAAAGAAATCGAAGAATCTATCAGATCACTAAAAAACGGTAAAACACCGGGACCAGATGGTATAGGCCCGGAATTTTATAAAACATTTTATGATCTGATTACACCACGTCTGGAGACACTCTATGAATACATTTATACTCACCAGAAACTACCAGAAATGTTAAATGAATCTATTATAACACTTATACCTAAAATAGACTAAGACCTGGATGACCCAGGATCATATAGAGCTATAGCTCTTTTAAATACTGATCAAAAGATACTAACCAAAATATTAGCACAAAGACTAAGTACAGTTATTAATAAATTAATTCACCCCAATCAAACAGGATTTATACCAAAACGATGTTCCTCATATAACTTGAGACGATTATACAATATTGTATATTCAAAAAGAAATATTAATAAAGACCTAGTAATTATTTTGTTAGATGCGGAGAAAGCCTTTGACCAGGTGGAATGGTCTTATTTGTTTTCAGTTATGGAAACTTTTAAGCTGGGATAGAAGTTTATTACTTGGGTTAAATTATTATACACTAATCTAACAGCCAGAATAACAACAAATCAAATGCTATCAACTAAATTTAATATTCCGAGGCTGCAGACAAGGTTGTCCTCTATCCCCATTACTGTTTGCACTTGCAATAGAACCTTTAGTTCAACGGGTGAGATAACATCCTGAAATATATGGGTATGACACCAGAGATACTGAAAATAAAATTTCTTTATATGCAGATGATGTATTACTTTATATTACAAAGCCGGAAATTAGTATCCCAAATTTACTAAAATTAATATCTGAATTTGGATTATTTTCAGGATATAGTATTAATTGGAATAAAAGTGAACTTATGCCAATAATGGTAAATAACTTACATACACTGCAACAATTTACTTTTAAGATAGCAAATGAAAAAAACAAATATCTTGGAATTCATGTAACAAAAAGATTTGACTCTTTATTTAAATCCAATTTTCCACTTTTATTGAATAAATTAAATAAGAACATTTTATATTGGAAAACATTACCTATCTCAATGCTAGGTAGAATTAAAGCAATAAAAATGATTTTTCTCCCGCAATTACTATATCTTTTCCAATTGATTCCGATATATCTTCCTAAAATTTTTTTTAGAAGGTTGATTCTATAGTCACCAACTTTATCTGGGATTATAAGAGCCATAGAATAAACAAAAAACATTTATGTAAACCAAAAATAAATGGAGGTTTAGCACTACCAAACTTTATGTTTTATTACTGGGCAGTTATTATTAAAAATATGAATTTTTGGTTTGTAGAGACAGATAAACAAACAACCTGGTTAAAAATGGAAAAAGAAGATTGTTCGCCTTTTGAAATTAGTTCGATTGTATTCGCCAATATTAAAATAGGTAAGAAAACCTATAGTGAAAACCTTATAATAGATAGTGGAATACGTATCTGGAAACAAATAAAGAAAACACTAAAATTGGAATGTATACCACTAGCCCTTACCATTGTAAATAACGTTACATTTAAACCCTCAATGATGGACAAAGGTTTTTTACAATGGAAAAACTATGGAATTAATAAGATGGGAGATCTCTACAGAGAAAATTCTTTCCTTTCATTTCAAGAATTACAACAAATTTATGGATTACATTCAAAAGATTACTCTAGATATCTACAAATTAGAGTCTATGTAAAAGCAAACACACAGGAAATTAGAAATAGAAAGACAGAAATTTTAGATAAATGCCTAAACACCCGAACACAGAAAAATTGATATCATATATTTATAATATTTTACTGGAAAACGATGTCCCAATGACAGAAATATATAGGCAATCATGGGAAAACGAATTAGGTCAAATCATTAGACCTGAAATATGGGATGAAAGTCTACAACACCACTGTTCGTTAAATGCTAGACACTCTCTTATACAATTTAAAATATTACATAGACTACATTATTCAAAATCCAAACTACATAGTATTTTTTCAAATGTATCTGCCATATGTGATAAATGTCAACACTTAGAAGCTAACTTAACGCACTCATTTACAAATTGTGTAAAAATTACTAAATTTTGGACAGAGATATTTAAGATAATTTTGAATGTTGTTAATATGAATCTGACCCCTGACTCAAAGTTAATAATATTGGGAATATTAGAAACAGATCAATTAATAACAACGAATCAAAGAATTTTTATTGATTACAGTTTAATTGGGAAAAAATTATTATTGAAATTCTGGAAAGGTCCTACATCCCCCACAGTCAAAATGTGGATTACAGGAATGTCGGAGACACTTCATCTGGAAAGATTAAGGCTTGTTCTATTGGACAAGTTGGATCTTTTCAGAGGAATATGGTCTCCATTTATTGAATATCTAAAGGGTCAAAATGGCTCGGTACGAGAGCCTGACTGAAGCCTGAATAATGGAATGGATGAAGAATCACGTATAACAAATCATGGATATATCTCCAATGATGGATAACTTTTTTAATACTCCATTCATTCCAACTCTTACTTTATTTTTCTCTATCTTTTCTTACCTGCAAAAAAAAGTATAGAAATATATGACATAATTGTTAATATTAATAAAATTACAAATGTATGTGAGAAGTATACTCTATTAATATGTACTTACGTCTAATAAAAATATTTAACAATAAAAACTTTTCAAACAATTCAGTCATTGACTCTAGTGCTCTAGATGTCAGCTAATCTGCATCGGTGAGACCAAGCGTAGGCTTGGCGATCGTTTTGTCGAACACCTCCGCTCGGTCCGCAATAACCAACCTGATCTCCCAGTGGCTCAGCACTTCAACTCCCCCTCCCATTCTAAATCCAACCTTTCTGTCCTGGGCCTCCTCCATGGCCAGATTGAGCATCACCGGAAATTGGAGGAGCAGCACCTCATATTCCGCTTGGGCAGTCTGCACCCCAGCGGCATAAACATTGACTTCTCCAATTTCCGGTAGTCCTTGCTGTCTCCTCCCCTTCTCAGCTCTCTCTCAGCCCTCGGGCTCCTCCCCTTCCTTTTGTCCTTCCTGCCCCCCCCCCCCCCACCCGACATCAGTCTGAAGAAGGGTTTCGGCCCGAAACGTTGCCTATTTCCTTCGCTCCATAGATGCTGCTGCTGCACCCGCTGAGTTTCTCCAGCACTTTTATCTACCAGTCATTGACTACGCAGCAATTTAACAATGGGAGGTTATAGACGTGGAACTAATATTCTTATCTGAAGCTTATAATTATCTTACTTAACTGAAAATCCAAAGCCATTGCTGCCACTTCTTTTCAGGATGTGATTAAAAATGCAGCAATGGGAGCAAGTTAAAAAGTACCTTATTCACAAGGAAGTATTGACTATCAGCAAAGATCCTGTTTGCACAAGTTTGTGGTCTAATATTTAAGAAACTCTAGGACAGCTGGAATGTAAATGTTAAAAATAAAATGTTGTTTATTTTCCTTAAAGCGTTTCTCAATGCGCTTCCTCTATATCAAGAATATCCTTTTTTTAGCCAAGGCAATAAAAAATGCACACAATTACACCAAGAGCGGTCTCACAATTTATTTTCTCAAATATTTTCACAGTTTCTGATAAAAAGAGACAATTTGGTTCATCGAGTCTACGCTCTAAACATCGCTTTCCTGCAACCTATGCTGTAATTGTCGCAACACATATTTACTCTTGCTCTCAAATGTATTCTTGTACAGCAGGAAAGGCCAACATACTATTATCTTCCTAACATCTTCTTACACCTGCATGTTAATTTTTTTGTGAATTTGCCAGAAGTTTGGGTATTATGCTGAATTTGAAGTTACGGTGCTGGTGAATATTCCAGTGCAATGTTGAGCGAGGGGCCTCAAGACTCACATTTTTTTTATCAGTGCAGATTGATCTCCTCTCCTGCACGTCACTGCCAAGCAGATTGGTCTCCTTTCCTGTCAGTCACCCGGGACAGCGACGCTCAGGCTGGGACAGCGATGCCCCTTCCGGTGCACCATCGCCGCACTGATTGGCCGGGTCCCCTGTCACTCACGGGCGGGAAGAATGAAGCTGAAGGAGCGGAGTGAGCAGAGTTTGTGCATTACTGCCGGCTGGAACATGGCTGGTGCTGCATCGGGGAGGTGAAAGAGTGGGGGAGGTGGGGGATAGAGGTATGGGGGGGGATAGGGAGGGGAGATGAGTTATGGAGGAACCAACAGAGGGTAGGGGGAAAGGAGAGGTGAGGGAGGGATTGGAGGAGGGGAGGAGGACAGGGGAAAGAAGAGGGTGGATGAAGAGGAGGGGGAGGGACTGCTGGGGATGAGGGGAAATGAGCCGTGCATGCGCAGTTAGGGGCTATGGGTGAGTGGTGGAATATTGCGTTGGGGAACAGGTTGCGTTGGGGAACAGGTTGCGTTGGGGGAACAGGTGAGTGCGTGACTGGTACCCAATGGGTCCCACTTAGTCTAGTTATTATATTACTAAAACTCTCATCTTGTTTGTTTGTAAGTATACGTGCATGCATGTGCGCGATATTCCAAAATCCCGCGAAAACGGTCCACGTTAGTGTTACATTGTTTGGCCCACCTTACTCACCACTGTCCTGGCATGTAAAAGAAACAAGTTTCATTCAGAATGATATATTTTACAAGTTATTGACATTTTAAACTTTACAAAAAACACTTTTCAAACCACTTTTCCACTTGCCCTGCCCATTCGGCCGCATTTGACGCCACAATGGAATCCCAAATCTTATTTACATTAATTAAAAAATTGCGATTAAAAAAAAAAAAATCAGTTTTAATCTAATTCTTCATTGACAGATAACATTGTGTTTAGGTTATTTTAAATAAAAAACGCGACTTTCATTGAGAATTTCTTTTTTTTTTAAAGCAATTTTCATTGTGGGGAGGTGGGATAGGGGGGAGGCGAGGAGTGGGAGAGCAGAGGGATAGAGGGAAATGTGGGATGGTGCTAATCCAGAACAGAAAGATATGGCAACGTGACGGGCACTGTTTAATCTAATGATCTAAATTATTTCCTGAATAGACCGAGTGAAGCACACAGATTACAAAGACAAACAAATGGGAAGACGCAACTGATTCAAAGGAGGGAAAAAAGAGCAACTACTTCCTTGAAGTCTGGGCTGGCCACCACCCTTCCAGCCCTATTCGTCAAGTATAAAATGTGAAGTGACTGCTTTATTACCATTCAAGTCAGAGGAGCCCTGGAACCATGAGCAACTGGGTTCTTAACCATGGCCTGTCTGCCCTGGTCATTGTAAGAAGAATATTTGGAATTCTCTGCTGAGTCTTTTTCAGCGACAGAAGATCTACAGGAAACCGAGTGATCATTGTTATTTTGTTTGCTTACAGGTGGTGTGGCTGGGAATCAACATCTTTCTATTTGTCTATTACTTTCACTTTTACGAATATAATACAGTATTTTACTACACAAGACAAATTACTGGAGTAAGTACTCACACTTCCCTCATCTATTGAAGTAATTTCATGTCTCTAGTATGTTCTTCACAAATGTGGTTCAAATACCTTTTTGATGGCTTTCTTAAAATCAATCAATCAACATGGTTAACATTTGTAAGTTACTGGCTATTGGCGCACTAAGTAGTATTGGCTGTATGTATCACATTAACAGGAATATTTAATTTATACCTAAGTGAGATAAGAAATGTTTAGGATTTGACGAACAATCACCTGCCTTTGTGAGAAATGCTGCGCTCCAAGTGAAGTATTCGCCACCCAGAACTGAAAAGCATTCCTGAAAATGCCTGTTACAACATTACTTGCCTTAGCAGGTGCTTCAATATAATTAGTTCCGTCAGCAAATGTCTCAGAGAGGGGAATTACGTCTAATTAGGGGAATTAGGCATCAGATACTGTCCTTTTCACCTCTACCCCATTGCAGACATTGGACTTTGTCTTTAGAACGGGTCTGCTTTAATACTGAGATCTATATTCTGCACTGTGTATCTTTCCCTTTGTTCTACGTATTGTAGTTGAGATTGGCTTGATTGTACTTATGAGCCTGCTCGTGCGCCGTACTGTTCCATGTCCTCTCCACAACCGGGACATTTGGATGCCACACGTGCGCGATTCCTGTCAGGAATCCAGGAATCAAGAGCAGGCAAAGAGAGAGGTAAATGGAACTGAAGATGCTGGTTTACAATAAAAAAACACAAAGTGATGGAGTAACACTGAGGGCCAGGCAGCACCTCTGCAAGTCATGGAAAGGTGATGTATCGGGTCGAGACTTTTCCTCAGAGATGCTACCTGACCCGCTGAGTTACTCCAACACTTTTTTTTAATCAGACAAAGGCAAGATTTCTTGATTGTGAGGAATTGCTTGCAAAGGTTGAACATAACAGGCTGCTTGATTATTAATCTTATCATCAGAATCTCAAGAGCTATGTCTGACATGTCATTTTATTGGAACCTGATGCTGCCTCGTAATCTAGCATTTGTTTCACATTCCTTCTTTTGTATTCAATCTCTCCATGCTGTCTCTTGAGTTATTGGTGTGATCTACCAGTGTCGTTTGTGTTAGGATTGATTGTGTTTTACGTGCACAGAATTTCTTTACGCATCCATATGTCGGTGGAGAATAAATGGAGGACCCAGCATGGCGGGCCTGTCGTGAGGGAGGTGGGAGTAGAACAATGGACAATAGGGGCTAATAAAGGATGCAGCATGGGGGACCCGCTGTGGGGCGAGGGGGGTGGGGCAAAAGGAGGAGCCGGCGTGCTTTGTAACTTTGTCAGCAGTGTAGGTATTTGCTATTTGTACACATTGGGTATGCAAGCAAAGAATCTCACTGTGACAATAAAGTATTCCTATTCATAACTGAGGTCACTACACTGTCAGCAGTCTGCACAATGAGTTACACATTAACAGAGCAGAAATATATAGTCATGAATATATAGTCAGATCTTCCATCTTCTTTCCAATCACATATCCTAACCAAAAAAAAGAATCACAAAATTGCACTGTATATTTGTTCAATATCATTAAGCATATATTGACCAGGGCATTATTGTACTTTCATTACTTTTTACAAATAAAACATTTTTTTCTGCAATTATAGCAGGTTTGCTCAGCGTCTGGAATTCAGGAATGTGTTCAAGGGTTCTCTCAGACAACGAATTTTCCCACTAAACATATGTCAACATTGCTTGTGAAATGGGATTCAACACAGATTAATATTAATTGGTGTTTTTTTATTTTACTCCGAGAAGTGTCTTTATGTTAGTTGGTCGCTGGGCAATGTAGATCAAAAGGCTAACAGTGCTCGCATGTTTTTTTTTGCAGTCTGCACTGGCCTGGGCTCGTGCTCCAGCTGCCTGCCTCAACTTCAATTGTTTGTTGATCCTGCTGCCTGTCTGTCGCAATTTATTGTCCTTCCTCAGAGGATCCTGCGGGGTAAGAAACATCTTCTTTTTCTGCTCACTGTTGGTGCAGCAGCGATAAAGGGTAAGATTACCGTAGCTAGTAATCGCTGCTTCACCTACTTAACTTGAGGTAGACATGGGAATTAATCCATTGCCCATTCAGAAAATGTCCTGGAATATCAGGTTGCAGATGTGCTGAATATCCTGCACGAGGAAATGGGAGAGTGGGTCCAATTACAATATTTAATAGACACAGACGTGGAGAGGAAATGGACCAAGCTCAGGAAAAAGGGACTAACTTAATAACTCAGCTTGGTCAGCATGGATGTGTCGAGCCAAAGGGTTTGTTTACCTACTGCATAGCTCTATGACTAACTCTACAACAAACAGATCCAATTTCAGAATCTGGAAACAAGAATTTGGCAAAAGGGCTTCTGCTGGTTGTGATGAAGATAAAACATCAGAAGGATTTTAAAATAGAACTTTCAATCATCAGAACCCCTGATACAATTAAATGATCTATGACGTGCACATCACCTTATCTTATCACTAGCCATTTCTTTGACTGTGAAAGCGTTTGGAGTATAGTGGACATGTACATTTGTTTCTATTTTAAGGCAAAATATTCCTGCATAATTTGTAAAGTCCACACTCTGACTCCAAAATTGCAAGGTACGATCCCACCAGTCCATTATCCCAGTAAGTAGATGTTTCCTAAAGAAAATATTAGACTCAGATATGATGCTGCCCAGGGGGAATAAGCCACCAGCACTTCATACCAACATGTGGATGAGGTACAGAGGGAAAGCAGTGGTCATGGAATCCCAAAATAAATTACACTCCAAACAAGTCACACTCCAACCAGAAAACGCGAGGAAATGAGAGGAGATAAACTGTCCGTCAGAATGGCAAGTATGTAGAGTTAAACTTTGGAGGTACTGCATGGGAACAGGACCTTTGGCCCACCGGGTCCGCGCTGACCAGCGCTCACCCTGTACACTAACCTATGCAAACTAGGGAAATGTCACAGCTTATCAAAGCCAATTAACATACAAACATAGAAACATAGAAAATAGGTGCAGGAGTAGGCCATTCGGCCCTTCGAGCCTGCACCGCCGTTCAATATGATCATGGCTGATCATCCAACTCAGTATCCTGTACCTGCCTTCTCTCCATACCCCCTGATCCCTTTAGCCACAAGGGCCACATCTAACTCCCTCTTAAATATAGGCAATGAACTGGCCTCAACTACCTTCTGTGGCAGAAAATTCCACAAACCTGTACGTCTTTGGAGTGTGGGGGGGGGGGGGGGAAACTGGTGCACCCGGAGAAAATCCACGCGGTCACAGGAAGAACGTACAAACTCCATACAGACAGCACCCGTAGTCAGGATCAAACCCGGGTCTTTGGTGCTGTAACTCTACCACTGCTCCACTGTTTTGCCCCTAGACATAACAAATGATGACACATCAATGCAGCGTTAGAGCTATTCACCATAAAGAACAGATGTAGTTCACCTTATTTTCTCCTTCCTAAAATACCATATCATTCTCCCATTGCACCATCAATGACTTCCCAGTGATTCTGGAGTTTCCACATCCACTCAACAAGGAAGAACATTCCATATATTTATCTCTCTCTCTCTCTCTCTCTCTCTCTCTGGAGGTAATTTAAATTTAATTAATCTTCTTCCTCTTCCCTTTCTTCTGGGGCAGTCCTTTGGGATTAAGGATGATTTTATTCCATTTTTTTTAGGTTCTAGCCCAAAATGGAAACTATATATACTGTACCTCCACAGATGGGGCAGGAGTTGGCCGACAGAGCCAATGGGTGGGTAGTTTCTGAGGGTCTGTTCCTTCTGCCACTTACAAAGGGTTTCTGCAAATCCTGATGCATGGTCTTGCAATTCACAATGTCATTCTCGAACCCACAATAGCAGAGTGGAAGTGAGTCATTTTAGTCTCATGGCGCTGCATGAGGGCTAAAAGGAAAAGACAAAAGAAACAAATCCCATGTTTTCTAGAACACTAAGGATAATCCAAGACAAAAAATGAGATATGAATCATAATCTTTAAATCAGTTTAAATGATTTCACAGCGCGGAAACAGGTCCTTCAGCCCAACAAGTCCAGACTGACCAGCGATCCCCGCACATTAACACTATCCTACACACACTGGGGACAATTTGCATTTATACCAAGCCAATTAACCCGCAAACCTGTACGTCTTCCGAGTGTGGGAGGAAACCGAAGATTTTGGAGAAAACCCACGCAGGTCACGGGGAGAACGTACAAACTCCGTACAGACAGCACCCGTAGTCAGGATCGAACCCGGGTCTTTGGCGCTGTAAGGCAGTAGCAACGCCACCGTGCCGTCCCCTGATCAGTTCTCGATTGAAAGATTTTGGAGAGGATTCTAAAAGTGTATATATAATATCTTTTGGGGAGAGGGTCTCCAGGTCACTATAACCTATTCAATTTAATGACAGTCAGTGATGGGTCTTTGGGAGCCATAGGCAAGATGAGCTGATTATGGGCCATCAGCATAGTCTATAAAAATAGCAAATAACAGAAATCCCTGGTAAATAGATCACAAAGGACTATACAATATTGTGTGCAAGGGTTTTGAACATTTTCAAAGGAAGAAGACGGAATAAATATGTTGCATAAGCCATTGATAAAATTAATGCAAGTATTAAAACGTGTAGCTGGGACATGTTGGCTGGTGTGGCAATGTTGGGCTGAAGGGCCTGTTTCCACACTGTATAACTATGACTCATTGTTAGTTAATGGACTGCAGAAACATAATTTTGAATTGTAGAAAATCATGTGGTTTATGGATATGTTTTAATCCCATGTTTAATCCCATGTTTAAAATTGTGTGTTAAATGGATACGTTTCAGACTAGAGAAATATAAAGAGTGGTGCTGCAGAAGGATCAATGTTTATTGTTCTTTTCAATATATGGTACATGAATGATCTGTATTAAGGCAACACCTCAATTTGCAGATGCAAAAAAATAAGCAAGTATGATTATCAATAAAGGTTGATGTAGATGTCAGCATATAGCACAGTTTTCTACTGAACATGACATCATGAAGCAAAACGTGATGCATATCAGGAGGAAAAAAGAGGAAAGGGAACACTTATTAAACAATGATACTTTAGAAAGAGTATCTTTTTTTTTTTTTAATTTATTAGAAGCAGTGTACTAAAATATAACCAGCAGCATATGACATAATACTGTTATTGTACAGCTGCAATTTTAATTTTTAGCTATAGTTAAGAGAAAAGACGAGAGAAAAAGCAAGAGAAAGAAAAAGTGGGTGTGCAAGGATAGAACCCCTAGACTACCAAATTGGTGTAGCCAAAGAGCGAGTAAGTAAAATAAATAAGGAAGATGTGGAGAAATAAAAAGACAAAAACAGAAAGAAAAACAAAAGGTGATGATATACCTGCCTCGCATCCCTCCCCACCCACCGCCCAACCCGTAATTAGATTTAACTCCAAAATTGTGTTGCACCATACTATCCTTGTAATAACTCAATGAATGGTGTGAAAGAGTAGACAGTATAAATTCTGTTATCGAAGTCATTAAAATGAGAATATTCTGATAAAGTTGTTAGTCGACCTGGGGCTAACAGTATAGCATATTAAACAGAAGAGATATACCAAACCACACTAATTTTATGCATCCTTGAGCCTTTTTGGTTTATCTGCCTTGGTGAGGGAGCACAAACAGAAGACATTCTCCAATGAGCCACCAGAAAAAGACATGAAATACATAAGAAAATCTGGGTATTTTTCATTTAAGCAAATAAAGTGGTGAATAAGTTGACGATGCCCAACTTTTGTAAGGACCTTGATAAAGCAATTAGAACTATTTCCAGTGGTGAATCAGAATGCAGAGGAGAGTAACATTTGAAGGAACAGGATAAAAAAAAAATATATTTAGGTAGAAGATTGCCACAGCAGAAACATTGGTGTCGAGGAAAGTCTATTGGAGTTTAACAGAGGATCCATAATATACTTTAAAGGAATAGATACTTGAAAAGGTTATGTTTTAAGTGGCATTAGAAAAGAAGAGAGTACTAGATTAAATGAAAAATAGTATCACAAAGATAGCAAAACGCTTCTCTGTTGTGTAAAATTCCATGACAGAGAAATATATGTTTGGTTATTAGCAACAAACATAAATACACAATCGACCATGGTTTGACGCCATCTCTATATATTCATTTCCAGCAAAGCCAATGTGTGACACACGAGAGGGTTGTATATTGACACATAGTTAGCACTGGCAATGAAAGGTGCTGTGATTTTGTTATTCCAATCCCCTCTAATGAGCAGCATTTCTGTGCAAGTGGATAATGTGATTCTAACATCATACATCCACTCTAATGCAAAGCCCTATTAGTTCAGGAGCAGTGTTCACAATGATCAATGTGGCCATCAATATCAGTGCATTTCCACATCTGGTTGGAAAGTCCTGCCGCTTTGCTACAATTTCAACCAATTTTAACAAAATCACCGAGGTTTCTTTATCACACACATCAACAAAAGAAAACATTTTCCAACAAAACATGTTTCCAAAAAGAATCATTCAACTGAACTGTACAACTGCAGTCAACACAACTTGATGTGTTTCTGAAAAAGGATGATTTGAAGAAATAAGTGAGTAGGAAAGCTGGTGGGATGGTCTATAATAATGTGGATTTGTTCATGCCTCTCCCTCTCCTCAGAATTCTTCTGTGTTAATCCTGCAATTCCTTTTGACTTGCAAAATATGAAAAACCGCTGAACAAAATTATTTAAACACCATTTCCAAATTTTCATCAGACAATTTTCTAAGTACCACAAAACAAAGCCTTTGATTTGCTCTCTTGTCCTATCACAGTAAAATGTGGCTGTTGAATAGTTTCCTTTTGGATGTTGATTGAATGTTTGTGCTGTGTTAGAGTTGTAGATGCAGTGCTCGGAAACAGTTGGACAAGAACATCACATTCCATAAACTAGTGGCGTACATGATTGCCCTGCACACGGGTAAGTGCCATTTGAGGATGACACGCTCTTCCATAGGGAATGCAAATATTTTCTTTGCTTTCTTCATCGTCCTACCCTTTAGTTTCAAGGAAGTCACAACTTCTGATTTCTCCATTCCTAAGATCCTAAACCCCAACTGACTAGACAGGAACATTCGAACAATTTGAACAGGCTCTCACTCCAAGTGCACATGTTCAGATGAGGTGGAACAAAGGTGCTCTGGTGCCTGCCAGGGTGCACCAGAGTCAAAGTTTCTGGCTGAAGATGTGGATTCAAAATCAAAATTAAAATTCACTACACCAGGAATATTAATCTACTACTGTAGTTTCATTTATTTCATGATCCATAACTTCATAACGCTTGGTGCTTTGTTAACACGCAGATTACATAGTTGTCCACATAAGGATGCATGTATTCTGCAGCAAGGTTGTGCAAACATTTCTACATTGCTCGATTGCAATCATGTAT
This sequence comes from Okamejei kenojei, assembly GCA_035221665.1. Lineage (NCBI taxonomy): Eukaryota > Metazoa > Chordata > Chondrichthyes > Rajiformes > Rajidae > Okamejei > Okamejei kenojei. The sequence goes on from CM069143.1 coordinate 8,186,935, forward strand.
TGTCTTCCTGCTGACTGATTGGTTGGCACACAACAAAAGCCTTTCACAGTACATGTGACAATAAACGAAACTCAACTAACTAAACATAAATAGACTCAATGTTATATTTTTCATAAAATCTACTAAGATTTAGCTTGGATATCTATTTTCCACAGTAATTCACATTGTGGCGCATTTATTCAACTTTGAACGGTTCAATGACAGTCAGCAGTCGACCGGACAGACGCTGGACGCAGTCCTTTCCCGAGTTGGCCAAAATGACAGCAGATGGTTGAATCCTATTCGGTCTGATCAGACGGTAGGAAACAGTCTCTTGTTCATGAGTAATTGTCTTTTAAATGAGAAGATTGTCACATTCATGGTATATTCCTCAACCCTTTATCCAGAAACACATCCAATTCTCTTGCAATCAAGTGTGTTCTCCATGCCAAAGGCATTTCCCTGGCATCCCACCATCCCATAAACTTATCCTTCTTTACAATGGTCATCTATTTAATTTCCCATTTTTTAATCTTGGTACTTGAAACTTATATGACAATGGACATTATTTTCAGCACTTTAACTCCCCTCCCATTCCCAATCTGACCTTTCTGTCCTGGGCCTCCTCCATTGTCAAAGTGAGGCCCAGCGCAAATTGGAGGAATAGCACCTCATATTTCACTTAGGTAGCTCACACCCCAGCGGTATGAACATTGTCTTCTCAAATAGCCCTTGCTTTCCCTCCCTCTCCACCCCCTCCCCCTCCCCAGTTCTCCCAACCATCTTATTGTCTCCAACTACATTCTATCTCTGGCCCACTCACTTCCATGACATCAGTCTGAAGGGTCTCGACCTTGAATGTCACCCATTCCTTCTCTCCGGAGATGCTGCCTGTCTGGTTGAGTTACTCCAGCATTTTGTGTCTACCTTTGTTTCCTTATTCAATACTGTCAACCTTTTACAGTCAAAGGATCATCTTAATTTAATTAATGCCTGTGCTATCACTGGGTAGAGCACAATATGACTTTGATGTAAAAAAAATATATTTTCATACTTTTAGCTCAGTTTTAGAAATTTAGAGATGCAGCGTCGAAAGCGGTCCTTTCGGCCCACCGAGGCTGTGCGACCAGCAATCCCTGCACACTAACACTATCCATTAAACACATGGGGCAATTTACAATTACACCAAGCCAATTAGCCTACAAACCTGAACGTGCACACTCCAAATGGACAGTATCGAACTCGGGACTCGGGCGCTGTAAGGCAGCAACTCTACCGCTGAGCAACCGTGCCACCCTGCTGCTATTTATTTTATTCGATTTGCTCCATTTTTTTCGTTTCACTTAGTTTAGTTTCCTAATAAAGATCGCGCACAATTGCATTATGTTGCATTGTTACTGCAAACAGACACCAACACATTATGTAATGATTGCCTGCTTTTTGTTTTCAGTGTGAGACCAGCACAGGTGTATATTCCCCGTGTAAATTTTCCTGAAACATGTTTCATTTCTTCATCGTTCATTTATTCTGGAATGTGACAATTGCCTAATTGTACCCATGGGACAACTATTGGCAATGTTACACTCCTCTCCAACAAATTATAATTTAACGACAATATCTTTCCTCAACTGGTGCAAGATTTTAATAATAACATCATGCAGAATGCAGTTATTCCTGTCCATCCACTTTAATTAAACTCCCAGCCACTGAACGCAGATAGCATTGAGAAACACCTTCAAAACGCACATGGCACATAGACGGGAAGAGGGCGCTTTGCAATGAGAATTAAATTGAACTTCCTCAAAAACAGAAAGATCTTTCCACTCTAAACACTTGGAAAACTTGAGGGCCGTTTCACAAGTATTTCTTGTCTATATCTGGTGGGTGAATACGTAACCCCTAGATCTGGCAAGATTGTACATTGAAGGGGGAAGAGTACATAAAGTGAAGAAATTAATCTCTAAAAAGCAAGGAAATGTGGATATAATTATTAACATCAGACTCAGCTAACTATTCAATTCAAAAAAATGAAAGATAACTCGTAAAATGTGTACAAAGCATTAACAGATGTGGTTAATATTGTGAGGATATCTTAAGATTTGAGTAAGTGTGTGTGTGTGCGCGTGTGCGTGTGCGCACGCGTGTGTGTGCATGTATGTGCTTAATTATGTAATCAAGACATCAGACCTCTACAATAGAAAAGGAAATATACTGATTTGATACCAAATAAAATGGCACAAAAATTATCAAGGCATGCTTTACTTGGAACTTGGAAAACTTTATTGTCGGTCAGACCTTGCGGTCTGAACGAAATTTTGTTGCTTGCAGTCATACATATAGTAAATAACAAAAACACACAATAAACACATATTTAACATCCACCACAGTGTGTTCACCAGGCACCTCCTCACTGTGGTGGAAGGCAAAAATCTTGTCTTTGTCTCTTCCCTTCTTCCTCTTCCCTCTGCGCTGAGGTGACCCGGGCCTCCGATGTTGTGACCCCGCCGGGTAATGTAAATAAGTCCCGCGGGTGAGCCACGCTCCGCGAGCGGGCTGGTTCAACTCCGCGGCCCGGGGCGGTCGAAGCTGCCGCCCTCCAGTCCAGCGGACGCAGCTGTTGCCGCGGGAGCTCCGGAAAAACAGGTCACCAACCTGTGACCTGCGAGCTCCCGACGATGTTGTCCACTGGGCCCGCGGCCGAACCTCCGAAGTCGCTGCCGCCGCCACCGGAAAGCCGCCACAGCTCCGAGTCGGGCCGCCGGAACGCCTGAACCCGCCACAGCCCCGTAGTCGGCCAGCCCCGCGCTGGTAAGTCCTGGCTGGCTCTGCCTCCGGAGCCTCGGGTTGGTCGCAGTTAAAGTTGGAGGCCGCCAGCTCCGCGATAGGCCTCAGCGCAGACGGAGACGGGGGATACGACAAGAAAAGTCGCGTCCCCCCAAAAGGAAGAGACTAAGAACGTTTCTGCCACCCCCCCCCCCCCCCCCCCCCCCCCCACACACACACACGCACATACACTACATAATAACTCAAACTAACGCTAAAAAACAAGACAAGAAAACAACAAATAAAAAGAAAAACAGACGGACTGCAGGCGAGCCGCTGCTGCCAGGGCAGCGCCGCCACTTACAAAGGAATCCTAAGTCTTTTCAATGTCAGTATCCTTACTTTTTGCTGAATGCTGCTTTTGTTAACATGTTGATTTCTTCCTCAGACCCCCACCTATATTACATTCACCACCATAGCTGGATTAACTGGTGTTATCATCACACTTGCTCTCATCCTCATGATCACATCCTCAACAGACACCATTCGGAGGTCCTATTTTGAGGTCTTCTGGTTCACACACCATCTCTTTGTCATATTTTTTATTGGACTTGTCATCCATGGAATTGGGTATGTATGACGATACCTTACTTAAAACAGATGCTTGGATCAGATATTTGGTTGGGAACCTGTAACATAGATATTAAGCTTTAAAAGGCCATTTATTTTATTTTAGGATACCCATAAGGTTCATAAGGTTAGACAATAGACAATAGACAATAGGTGCAGGAGTAGGCCATTTGGCCCTTCGAGCCAGCACCGCCATTCAATGTGATCATGGCTGATCATCCACAATCAGTACCACGTTCCTGCCTTCTCCCCATATCCTCTGACTGCTAATTTTAAGAGCCCTATCTAGCTCTCTCTTGAAAGCATCCAGAGAACCTGGCTCCACCGCCCTCTGAGGCAGAGAATTCCACAGGTTCATAAGGTTCATTTATTGTCGGATGCACCAATTGGTGTAGTGAAATTCACTGGCCAGGTCAGTCATACAATTTAAAAAAGCACAGACTCAAAAAACCCATTTTAACATAAACATCCCTCACAGTGACTCCTACACATTCCTCGCTGTGATGGAAGGCGAAAATAAAGTTCAAGGCCTTCCCTTTTTATTCTTCCTTAGTCGGGGGCCTCGATACTTATCGATTTTGTGTGTATGCACAGGTCTTTATGTAGCTGCTCACTTAATTGTGCAAATAATTTCTCAAACGTCTTCATTTAACAACCAAATGTACAGTAGTTAACACAGAACAAGTGTATGTCAGATTTAGAAAGATTAAATCAGATGGGGCCTTTGGAAGTAAAATGCTCAAAGAATAGCTGCCTTCCACTGGCATGACAGCAGCCTATAATTTCCTGGATTATCTCCACTTCGCACGATACCATATCAAATTTATATTGCTCCTTTCACAACCTTAGGATGCAAAACAATTTTATAGCAAACGTCACAATTGTGATGTAAGGCCAGTGTAATAAGGAAGCAAAAACAACCTAAGTGCCATAAAATGTGTTTTTGTAATAAAACAAAGCATCCTGGAAATATTCAGGGAGCATCTGTGGAGAGAGAAGCAAAATTAACATTGAAGGCCAATGATCTTTCATCAGAATTACTAACACAAATACATATAAACACAACAAATACATCTTAAAAAGTTGTTGTTCAGGTGATAATACTTGGAGATCTCCAATCAATCCAATCTGTGTGTAAATCTGATTTAATCTGTGGGCCTGCCCCTTTAATACCATCAAACTGCCCCTTTGAACGAAAACCTCTTTGTTTCCTTCAGCCGCATTGTTCGTCAACAGACCGAGGAGAGCATGGAGGTACATGACTTCCTGTTCTGTCAAAATCGTACAGCAGAATGGGGGAGAATCCCTGAATGTCCAATCCCTGTATTCAAGGGAGGAGCTCCTATGGTGAGTATTTCATAATGAATTATTCATTCCCTCTGCATGTTTTACTCACTCTCTAGAATGTAACCATTTCATGGTTTAGACAAACAGGTTAGCAATCTAATGTTGGCATTCACTAATATGCCAGTGGCTGTGGTATGTGCTGTGGTAAGCCTGGTGCTGTCTGTGTCGAGTTTGAACATTTTCCCTTCAACCGCATGGGTTCTCTCTGGGTGCTGCAGTTTCTTCCCACATCCCAAAGGTGTTTGGGTTTGAAGGTCAATTGGCTTCTGAAAAATTGCCCCTCACATATCATGAGTGGAGTGATAAAGTGGGATAGCATAGAACTAGTGAGATGGTCCGCATGGACTCTGTGGGCTGAAGGGTTTGTTTCTATGCTATATCTCTAAAAAAAAAAAAAATATATGGCTGACAAAAGCAGCAGTAACAGCTTATAATAACAGATTAAAAAAAGCAGGGGTTGGAACTTTATCCTTTGCGCTTACTCTGCTGCTCAAAAGACTGTGACTTACATTTGTCATGGCACTATATATTGATCTTGAATATACTCTGTGACCTGAGCTCAATAATGACCTTGCACAGGGAACTCCAAACATTCATTATTACCTGGGTGAAGATATTTCTTCTTACCTCCTCAGTCCCGAATGATCAACCCTCATATACAGTGGTTTGCAAAAGTATTCATACCCCTTGAACTTTTCCACATTTTGTCACGTTAAAACCACAAACGTAAATGTATTTTATTGGGATTTTATGTGATTGACCAACACAAAGTGGCGCATAATTGTGAAGTGGAAGGAAAATGATACATTGTTTTCAAAGTTTTTTACAAATAAAAAACTGAAAAGTGTGACGTGCAAAAGTATTCAGCCCCCTTTACTCTGATACCCCTAAATAAAATCCAGTGCAACCAATTGCCTTCAGAAGTCACCTAATTAGTAAATAGAGTCCACTTGTGTGTAATCAAATCTCAGTATAAATACAGCCGTTCTGTGAAGGCCTCAGAGGTTTGTTAGAGAACATTAGTGAACAAACAGCCATCATGAAGCCCAAGGAACACACCAGACAGGTCAGGGATAAAGTTGTGGAGAAGTTTAAAGCAGGGTTGGGTTATAAAAATAGATCCCAAGCTTTGAACATCTCACGGAGCACTGTTCAATCCATCATCCGAAAATGGAAAGAGTATGGCACAACTGCAAACCTACCAAGACATGGCCGTCCACCTAAACTAACAGGCCGGGCAAGGAGGGCATTGATCAGAGAAGCAGCCAAGAGGCCCATGGTAACACTGGGGAAGCTGCAGAGATCCACAGCTCAGGTGGGAGAATATGTCCACAGGACAACTATTTGTCATGCACTTCACTAATCACGCCTTTATGGAAGAGTGGCAAGAAGAAAGCCATTGTTGAAACAAAGCCATAAGAAGTCCCGTTTGCAGTTTGCCACAAGCCATGTGGGGGACACAGCAAACATGTGGAGGAAGGTGTTCTGATCTGATGAGACCAAAATTGAAGTTTTTGACCTAAATGGAAAACGCTATATGTGGCAGAAAACTAACACTGCACATCACCCTGAACACAACATCCCCACTGTGTAACATGGTGGTGGCAGCATCATGCTGTGGGGATGCTTTTCTTCAGCAGGGACAGGGAAGCTGGTCAGAGTTCCTGGGAAGATGGATGGAGCCAAATACTGGGCAATCTTGGAAGAAAACCTGTTAGAGTCTGCAAAAGACTTGAGACTGGGGTGGAGGTTCACCTTCCAGCAGGACAACGACCTTAAACATACAGCCAGAGCTACAATGGAATGGTTTAGATCAAAGCATATTCATGTGTTAGAATGGCCCAGTCAAAGTCCAGACCTAAATCCAATTGAGAATCTCTGTCAAGACTTGAAAATTGCTGTTCACAGACGCTCTCCATCCAATCTGACTGAGCTTGAGCTATTTTGCAAAGAACAATGGGCAAAAATGTCAGTCTCTAGATGTGCAAAGCTGGTAGAGACATACCCCAAAAGACTTGCAGCTGTAATTGCAGCGAAAGGTGGTTCTACAAAGTATTGACTCAGGGGGGCTGAATACTTTTGCATGCCACACTTTTCAGTTTTTTATTTGTAATAAAATTTGGAAACCATGTATCATTTTCCTTCCACTTTATTTCCATGTATCATAATTTCCTTCCAATTATGCACCATTTTGTGTTGATATATCACATAAAATCCCAATAAAATACATTTACATTTGTGGTTGTAATGTGACAAAATTTGGAAAAGTTCAAGGGGTATGAATACTTTTGCAAGCCACTGTATATTTATAAATTCACCATCTTTTCTCGTTTAACAAGAAAGCTGTCAGCATCACGTCAGTATTGAGCATAAAGAGGTCGATTAGAGATCAAAATAATCCTCCCCAACAGCTTCCTTTCCACTGACATGAGACTCACTAGCCTATAACTTCCTGGATTATCTCTACTTCCCACTTGATAACATATAACATTTATATTGTTCCTTTCACAACCTGTCTGAAGAAGGGTTTCAGCCCGAAACGTTGCCCATTTCCTTCGCTCCATAGATGCTGCCTCACCCGCTGAGTTTCTCCAGCAGTTTTATCTACCTATGAATATTGACCTTAACGTTTCTTCATCATGGCTAATAAAGGGTGTAAAATTCACAGGCATGGAATTGATTTGTGATAAACGCAACACACCAAAGTCGATGATTCCATTAGTGTTTAGAAATATATTGCATAAATTCTTTAAAAACTATTTTCAGGATCTGGTATTATTACCCATGCCCTTGAGGTATCGGTGATGAGCCACCTTCTGAAACCACTGCGATCCTTCTAGTGAAGGTACTTCCACAGTGCTGTTTCAGGAATGGACACAGAGATAGTCATTCTTAATATGAATTATCTCATCTTTGGTACTGTGCCCTGGCCACCACAACCTTCAGTTATTATGGGCATTTTAATTCCATAATTTGCTCACAAGACTCTTAAGATGTTCTCTGATCTCCTTATAATGTGCTCTTCTATTGCAGACTTGGAAGTGGGTGCTCGCCCCAATGATCTTGTACGTCTTTGAGAGACTACTACGACTGTATCGATCACAGCAGAGTGTTGTTATCACCAAGGTAAAAAGAAGTGGCACGTGGCTATGAGTTGCCATTATTTTGACAGGAGCGCAACAAGTCTCGCACATCTCCCATGCATCATTGTCACATGAACCGACTGCACTGTGGGCAAATTCAGCACCCAATTCACACACACTGAAAGTTCAGCATTAGTAAACGCGATGAGTTGACTACTCAGTTGTTTCAGCTGAAGAGGAATTGTTGATCAGGATCACTGAGGTACTGTTGCTTATTGCCACAGGATTGAGTTTGCTCATTTGAAAATAATTTAATCTTTCACCAAAAGCAGATATATTTGTGGACCAGCCCTGTTGGCATATATCAGTAATATTTAATCAGGAGGACAGTAGAACCAAGTACTATGTCTGAGCTATAGTGAGCGGATGGGCAGGCTAGAGTCTCAATCTGAAACATCACCCATTCCTTCTCTCCAGAGATGCGTTACTCCAGCATTTTTGTGTCTATTTCTGATTTTAAATGTTTGCTGTGGCGCATCTGTAGGAGTTGATGAGAGTTGTTATGGACACAGATACCGAGAGACAGTGAAAATCTTTGCTTTACGCGCTACCCAGCCAAATTGTACCATGCTAGAAGTGGGAGGTCATGTATGGAAGTTGGGAGGTCATGTTGCAGTTGTGTAAGACGTTGGTAAGGCCACTTTTAGAGTACTGTGCTCAGATCTGGGTACCATGTTCTAGGAAAGATGTTGTCAAGCTAGAAAGAGTACAGAGAAGATTCATGAGGATGTTGCCAGGACTAGACAGTCTGAGCTATAGGGAGAGGTTGAGTAGGCTGGAACTCTATTCCTTCAAACGCAGGAGGATGAGGGGTGATCTTACAGAGGTGTACAAAATCAGGAGAGGAATAGATTGGGTAGACGCGCAGTGTCTCTTGCCCAGAGTTGGTGAATCGGGGACCAGAGGACATAGGTTTAAGGTGAAGGGGAAAGGATTTAATAGGAATCTGAGGGGTAACATTTTCACACAAAGGGTGGTGGGTGTTTGGAACGAGCTGCCGGAAGAGGTAGTTGAGGCATGGACTATCCCAACATTTAAGAAACAGTTAGACAGGTACATGGAGAAGACAGGTTTGGAGGGATATGGCCTAAACAAGGGCAGGTGGGACTAGTGTAGATGGGACATGTTGGCTGGCATGGGCAGGTTGGGCCGAAGGATCTGTTCCCATGCTATATCACTCTATGACAACAGTGACTGGACTATTTACAAAATGGGTTCAATTGGTGAGGTACCTTGGAAAATGACTCTGGAATGGGCTGCAATTGTACCATCTATTTCTTGCATCTTGCAGTGTTGGACAGTGCTTCTTACCTTCTCCTTCATTTGCACCTAGACCTACCTCCATCAATTCTGCCTCAGTCAGCTCCATCAAGCCCGGTTGCCATGCCATCAAAGCCAACTGGCAGGATTATTCATTGATCTGAACTAGTCATGCAGTTCTTTTTTTGTTTCATTGCTTAGCATTTGATAATAGCTATGAGAGGAGGTGATTAGTTGCTGGCAATGTTACAACCTGACAGGTTACTGGGAGCCTGCCTGTCCACACACTCTCTGGCCTGAAATGAAAGCAAAATCTTAATTAGATGTTTGACATATTTCCTGCCTCTAAAACCTGATCACAATGATGTTAATAAAATTTGCCATGATGATAATCTATCTTATCTCATTTATCGTGAATTATATTGATAGCCATAACACGTCTAAGCTCTCCATAACTTGTTCTCCAGACTGTTGTTCATCCGTCAAAAGTCCTTGAACTTCAGATGCAGATGAGGGGTTTTAAAATGGAAGTGGGACAATACATCTTCATCAACTGTCCATCCATCTCACAACTGGAGTGGCATCCCTTCACTCTGACCTCTGCTCCAGAAGAAGATTGTTTCAGTGTACATATTCGATCGGCTGGTGACTGGACAGATAGCATGTTCGAAACATTCGGAGGGGATAAATTTGAGAGACTAAAACATATGCAACCAAGGTAGGTCAAGTAGAAGAGCAGAAAATTAAATATTAATTATTTAAAATTTTACATGCTAAAAGCAGCAGATGAGTCTCGATCCGAAACATCACCCATTCCTTCTCCAGAGATGTTGCCTGTCCCACTGAGTTACTCCACCATTTTGTGTCTATCTTCAATATTAAAAGACACCTTCGGCTGCTGATTGACTTGGTTTGTATTAAATGGCAAAAACTATTAATGTTGGAAATTAATATTGGAAATAGTCAACAATTACAGCAAGACAAATATAGAATAATTTGCTCATTTAGGGTATCTAATTTAGTTTGAAAATAATTCCCATGCACAAAATGAATTCTGTAGGTAACCTTTTTGTTCCATAACTGGTATACTTTGCCTTCACTATAAATCCCTTTACTTTTGATCTCCCAGGATTTCAGTGGATGGTCCTTTTGGAACGGCTAGTGAAGATGCCTTCCGTTATGAGGTCAGTGTTCTAATTGGGGCCGGCATTGGAGTGACGCCGTTTGCATCTGTTCTCAAGTCTATCTGGTACAAATATGAGAACTCTGACGCTGGACTGCGAACCAAGAAGGTGCGTTGTTCCTTGAAAAAAACTTGTGCTCCTAAACTTCCTCATTGTCACTCTAACTTGGTTGCATTGAAAGCCAAGTTATCCTGAAAGCACGTTATAATAGACCTTTTTATTCCTCCTGTCAAATGATCACAATTTGATTTGAGTTGCCTTATCTCTCTTTCACTTTGGTTATGAAATATTCTACTGGTGGTCAGGCTATTGAAGAAAATGGGGGTGAGGGGTCGCTGCAACACTCAGCAAGAGTGCCGACTTATTACAGGGATTGAAACATCAAGTCCTATTAGCTCTACTACAGAGTTTTAAAGAAGGAACTGCAGATGCTGGAGAATCGAGGGTACACAAAAGGCTGGAGAAACTCAGCGGGTGCAGCAGCATCTACTACAGATCACTCTTACGAATGCTCCTCCAACAGCATGAATAATAATGACAATTCAACATCCCAATCATCTACATCTAAGAGTTTAATTCCTTAAATAGGCCATGTAATTCCTCACCCTTACTCAAAGAAGATAAAAGCATTGTTCATAGATAGAATTAGATAAATATGGATACATATGCAAACCCCTGAAATATCTTGGCAGCACTATGAGCAACAATGTATCCTTTATCTATTGGTAGATTTACCTCTTCTGGATCTGTCGAGAGACTCAGGCGTTTGAATGGTTCGCTGACTTACTCCGATCACTCGAGAGCAACATGGAACAATTGGGCAAACCCGATTTTCTCAACTACAAGCTTTACCTGACCGGCTGGGATTCCGCACAGGTAAAGAGTCTAAACATACACCATGGCACCAAATAGTAAACCTATACTGTGCCTTCTGATGTAACCATAATTAGTTACTAAAAGCCATGTATTACACTGTCTGGGAGTATGGAACTAAGCTGGCGGAGGTAATGCCGAGAGAATCAAACATGAAGCATGACATTTACTTGCAATTGGGATTGGAACCTGTGCTCTTGGGTTACGAATAATAACCTCTTTGGTTACCTTGTTTTCTCCCTCAGACGTTTCATTGACTTGAGCTGAAGATAGGGATAGAGTAAATGTAATCCACGTGAATAGACTTTGAATGTTCTCAGGTGATGAGTTAACTTCAAAGTACAAAGTATTTTTTTTAACAAAAGATATTTATGCAAGCCTGCGCCACTTTACACAGCCTTTCAAAATGCTGGCATGCTAAAGTGCAAAGAAGCTGTGCGAGCCACTTTTAATATTAACAATAAAGGGAAGTCCATTCAATGTCCTCAGACTCATGCTGTTTCTCATTGTGTGACTTCTCTTTGTGCTTGCAGGCTGTTCACATCAAAGTCCACTTTGATAAAGAGACTGATGTAGTGACTGGACTCAAACAGAAAACACACTATGGGAGACCCAACTGGGACAAGGAGTTTCATTCCATTGCACAAGCACACCCCAAGTAAGTGGAAACAGCAAAGTCAACATTTTTTGTGATGATTCTTTGTCCGGTACAAAGGTAAGTCTAGAATTTGCACCAATGGAAATTAATTGGGTGGTAAACAGGTTTTGTATTGCATGCAGTTGCATGCGAAAGTGAACTTTTGAATGGACATGAATTCTAGTGGGAACATTCCCTCTGAAAGAGGAGGGCTTTGCTTGACGCAGCAACATTACAACAAGCTTGATGAGATTTTGCAAGAAGACTGCAGTTTCTGAGAGAATAATCATCCTGTTCACAGTGGCAAAAGTAATTTCATAATCACAAACATTTTCAAAAATAAGAGAAGTCCAAATGCAATTATTATAGAATTGACTCCCTGCTGTCCACCATAGGGAAAGTCTTGAAGATCCTCCTCAACCACTTCCTTCTGCTGGCTGTATTGAGTCACAATGCAGAATTCATCTATCAATGGGACGTACAATGTCATATGACCAGCATGTGACAAAGAAAGAAAAATATGGGGAAGAGCATGAAACGCTGTACATTGTCTTTTCCAATCTGACAAACACCTTGGAACATCAGCAAAATGGAATCACTCTCAGAGAATCATTCCCAAATTTAGCTTTGATCTATATTTGTTTACATTCTAATGTGCTGCACAATGGTGTAAGGGTGGCATGGTGGCACTGCTGGTACCACTGACCCTGGGTGTTGTCTGTGTGGAGTTTGCACGTGTTCCCTGTGACTGTGTATGTTTCCTCCGGGTGCTCGTTCCCTCCCACATCCCAAAGATGTGCGGGTCGGTAGGTTAACTGGCCTCTGTAAATTGCCTTTGGTGCTTAGGGAAGTGGCTACAGAAGTGGAATAACGTAGAACTAATGTGAATGGATGATCAATGGTGGATGACGACGCCTGTTTCCATGCTGCGTCTCTCTAAATTAATCCTACCCAATGGGTGGGTCATCAAAGGTCCAATATCAATGCAGAGAGTGTCAAGAAGAGATGTATCCCAACTTTACTCAACCGTCCCCCTTGTCCTCACCTTCCACTCCATCAACCATCGCATACAGCATATAATCCTCTGACATTTTCGCCACCTCCAACGGAATCCTACTTCTGGCCACATCTTCCCGTCTCAGTCTGCCTAAATCCACCTGATCTCCCGGTTGCTCGATAGTTTAACTCCCCCTCCTGTTCCCACACTGACCTTTCTGTCATGGGCCTCCTCATTGTCAGAATGAGGCAGATTGGAGGAACAGCACCTCGTATTTCACTTGGGTAGCTTATACCCCAGCATTATGAACATTGACTTCTCTACCTTTAAGTTTCCCTTGCTTTCCCTCTCTCCATCCCCTCCCCTCCCCTCCCCTGTTCTCCTACCAGCCTTACTGTCTCCAACTACATTTTATCTCTGCACCGCCCACTCCCTGACATCAGTCTTAAGAAGGGGCTTGACTCGAAACATCACCCATTCCTTCTCTCCAGAGATGCTGCATGTCCTGCTGAGTTACTCCAGCTTTTTGTATCTATCTTTGAGTTGGAGCAAGTCATCTTAACCCTGACTGCTAAAAAGTAGCAGAGGGAAAGATCAGACATTTGTTATGAAGTGGGGGGTACACAAAAGGCTGGAGAAACTCAGCGGGTGCAGCAGCATCTAAGGAGCGAAGGAGATAGGCGACGTTTCGGGTCGAGACCCTTCTTCAGACTGGTCAGGGATCAGGGAAACGAGAGATATAGACGGTGATGTGGAGTTGTTGTGAAGTGTTCGGTTCCACATTGTAAACCACTTTGATTCTTAAATTATTCTTAGAACTTAAATTGAGCGTGAGATCTCAATAGTTTCCACAGGAGATGTTGGGTCCCGTTCCCTCAACACAATATTCCACCATTCACCCATAGCCCCCAACTGCGCAGGCGTGGCTGAGGGGTTCCCAATGTGACGCCACAGTGTGGTTCCCCGTTTGTGACGCGAGTCAAGCAACCCTCCCCCAACTGCGCCTCGCCATCCCTCTTCCTACCTCTATCCTCCTCCATTCCCCCTCATCCCCAGCACTCCCTCTCTTCTTTCCCGTCCTGCTCCTCCCCCACTCCCTCCCTTTCTCTCCTTTCCCCCTTCAGTCACTCCCTCCCTCGATAACCCCTCTCCCTTCCCTACCCCCCTTTCCTCTCCCGCCATCTCTTCCCCCACTCTCCCCTCCTCACCTCCCCCACTTTCCCCTCCCTCTCCCTCTCCCTCCTCCTTAACCCATCCTCTCCCTCAATCCCCCCATACTCCCTCATCACCTCCCCAGGATCTTGATGTAAACCACCACCGGCCCCATTTTCTCCTGCAGGGCGAAGATGAAGTTGCACTTGAGGAGGGGGCTGTCAGGGTGGGGGAAGGGGGTGGCAGGCGAACTTCCTGGAGGAGGGAGAGGGCTTGAGGCGGGGGCTGTCTGGGGGAGACAGGCGTCCTGGAGCTGGAGAAGGGGAGGGCTTGAGACAAGAGCTGTCGTGGTTGGGGGGGAGGCGAGCTTCCAAAAGCCGGGTGAGTGCTTGAGTCAGGGGCTGTCGGGAGGGCTAGTGTCCTGCAGCCCGGGGAGGGCTGGGGGTGGGGGCTGTTGGAGGGGGGTGGTGAGTGTGCTGGAGCCGGGCGGGGGGGGGGGGGTGCAAGCGTCCTGCAGCCAGGGGAGTGGGATGTGAGGCAGGGGCTGTCAGGGATGTGGGGCCAGCATCCTGGAGCTGGGGGAGGGCTTGAGGTGGGGGGGAGCATCCTGGAGACGGAGAGGGAGAGGGCTTGAGGCAGGGGTGTCGGGGAGGCGAGTGGTGTCCTTTGTGACATCTGTCCAAGCATGCTGAGGTCCTGTGGTGCGTCCTTTGTGGGAGGGGCAAGTGTTTTACTATTTTAAGTTTTAAACGTCAATAACTTGTAAAATATATCATCAATCTGAAAAAAACTTGATTAATTTGCATCACAAGACATTGGTGAGGAAGGTGGTGCCAAAAATTGTAGCGCTATCATGTACCATTTTTGTGCAAATATAAACCGGGCAAACAAACAAGAGGAGAGTTTTAGTAATATAGAGAACATCCAATTTATAGAAACTAGAGACTATGTATAAAACATTCCGAAACAGTAACTTGACTTTTTAACCTTTTCAGGACAACAATTGGAGTCTTCTTGTGTGGACCACAACCTCTGGCTAAAGCTTTAGAAGAATGCTCAAACAAGTACTCTGAGATCAACCCCTTGGGAGTTCACTTCCATTTCAACAAGGAGAACTTCTAGTTTTCAGGGGAAATACCTGGCAAAAAAAAAACACAAGGAAGAATTCTAATTTTATAGGATCTCTCACAAACTTAAAAATTCTGATTTCTTAGAAGCGCAATGCCTTGAAACTTATTTCCGTGAAGCTTACAATTCAGACGGCTATTTTCTCCCCATATTAATGGATGTCAAAGTATAGGCTGTCTATGTTTGGTGTGCACTGGCTCCTCAGAATCACCGCACCATTAAATATAACAATGGAAAACTACCAAGGCCTTAGAACATCAACTTTTGTTTTCTCTGCAAATGTTGTCTCATCTGCTGGGATTTCCAGCATTTTTAACATTGAAACTCATTGCTCACTTGTAGTACGAATTAAAAAGGTGAATGGTAACATTTAGATAATGTTTGATAATTGCACGAGTTATGAACATAATCAACCTTTACTGTTACAAACATTTAAACGTCAAACTACTTAAATATATTGGCCCCATGGGCTAAAGATATTGTCTGTAAATTAATGTTGGAAAAAACTGGCAATTTAATGTTTTTAGGAAGGATATAGTTATATAATATACCCCTAGCTCAACAGCCTAAGATTTTTTTATATGAAAGGTTAAACTTTTATAAGAACTCATAAGAGAATATGGCCAAAGCATAAGTAAGTAATACTATTAAGAGTGTTGGGGGTGAACATGACTTCTACCGATTATGTTATTGTTTGTTGGGGCAAAATGTCTAAGCTATATTAACCATGAATGAAATGCAAGTATCAGATTGATGGCGACTTGGTCATATGGATTCTGAACTGGCTTACTGATAGAAGACAGAGGGTGTGGTGGTGGAAAGACACCGTTCAGGCTGGAGGTCTGTGACCAACGGAGTTCGGCGGGGATCTATATATATATATATATATATATATATGTATTATATATATAATTTGGATGTAGATTAGTTGATTAAAAGACAGTCAGAATCCTTTTTCCCCAGGATAGAAAAATCAAATAATAGAGGGCATAGCTTTAAGTGAGAGGGTAAAGTTTAAAGGCATTTAAAAGAATTGCTGGCTTTTAAAATGCTTTTGGATAGGTGTATACATATGCAGGGAATGGAAGGATACGGGTTATGTGCAATTATACAAGAGATGATCTTGGCATCATGTCGGCACATACATTGCGATCCGAAGAGCCTGTTCTTGCGCTGTACTGTTCTATTTTCTGTCAATTACACACGTATAAGATTTATTTTATTCTGCTCCAAACCCACCTTTATTTCAATTTAGAATCCCACTGCCATACTAAAAAAAGAAACTAGCAGACATGTTCTACCTCACCCTTTGTGACCTTGGGTAGGTTAAGCGGTCCTTTTAGGGAGTAACAATGTGAAGTGGTAAAGAGGTTTGGGGGGTAATTCCAGAAAGCATGACATGATAGTGAAAACATGACTGGCAATAGTTAGGTGATGGCTGCGTGGGTAGATTGTAGTTGGGAGCAACAGACAAAGGCTGAGATTCGGAGAAATGTTTAAGGAGAACATGTTTAGAAGGCAAAGAAGATTCCCAACTGAAACGTCCCCTATTATGACATCCAGAGATGCTGTCTGACCTTCTGAGCTACTGCAGCACTTTGTGCTCTACGCAAGATTCCAGAAAAATGCAGTACCATGTCTGCAGAATATTGCTGATCAATATAGCCTTAAACCAACAAAGCAGAACAAAAGACACAAGTCTGAGTTAAATGTATAAAATGTGTCCATCTCTATCAGTCAGAGAATAGAATGTTCAAAACAGTTGTCTGCTTGGCGGGCACTCTGCTGGTCAAACTGCTCGCAAATCATACATCCATCAACTCCACAATATATATCTGGAATGTTAAGAGCTGCTTTTCTAATCCTGCCAGAAGTAGATTCAGACTGCCAGTGGAGTGATGCTCAAACAACAGTTCTAATTATTCATTCACTTGGAGAAGGGGGGGGGATACAATATTTACAATTTTAGTTAGGCTATGTGGAATCCCTCTAAGGTATACACATTGAATTAACTGTAAAGTATATAATTTTTATGTTTACACAACTTGCAATAAATAAAGATACAAAACTGAGTATGGACAATTAGGTGAATTTTATTTCCGTTTTTTTAAAAAAAATTTGCAAGAGTGTCACATTTCTCCAACATATTCAATAACAACCTAGAACAGAACTGAACCGTAATGCCAATAATCATAAAAAATCTCAACGGCTTTAGCTGCAACTTGTTTTCAAAAGAGGGGTGGGTATAGAAATAAACATAACATTATGAAAAACAGAAAGCATCAGTTCAGTGGTAAAACTGCTACCTTGGGGATACAATAGAGCATGTTTTTATGGTGGGCAAATGTAGAGATTTAATATATCCAGAAAACACACAAAAATCTGCACGTAGTCCATTTTCCGTTGCTTTTTTTAACAATGCTACATCCAACATGACACGACATGACATGAAGTACGTAGGTGCATTTGTTTCCTAAACAATTCTTTAAACCTCTTATACCCACAAAACATTCCTGTTCGTTTTTCAAATTTCTTTCTCTCGTCCCATATATTCAATGCATCAAAGCTTTATGATGAGTTTTTTTTTAAACAAAAACGGTATAGGAAACACATTCGGAGAATAAGTGTATCCATGTCATGAAGTATGTTTAGCATTTTCTCTCCTTCAATGAGTTGGAGCAAAGGACAACTCCGCATTTTACACTGCCGGTGTAATAGGTAACCTGGGAAATAATCTTCCTTGAGAAGCTGACAGTCCACAAAATATCCATTCTGGAAGACAAAAATGGCAAGAGTCAGGGAATTCTTATAAGTACAACTGAAAGCGCAGACTGGAAACTTGTTTTCATCATAAAAAAATTAAATTGAGCCAGACTGGTGGCAGAAAAACTTTATGTTAACTTACATAAAGAAAGCTTAAATCACAATGCTTTTTTTTTTTCGACTCCAATGTATACCACTCAATTATGTTCTTCAGAGGTGGAACATAAAAATTCTAGCCTGGTGTTACATCTAAAAATATGATCTCCAAGCTCTTAAATCCTACGATCACGAATCTTGATCAATGTAGTTAATTATTTTTGATCAAACATTGGAATTCCTAAACATACATTAATAACAAGTCGTAAGTGTATACCATTAACATGACTATTCAAAACCTTGATCTGTTTTCATAAACTTTTCCATTCCACCATCCAAGTACTGCAAAACCAATATCCAGAAATGTGGGGGAGGGGGATGAGGTGTGTATGTGGGTGGGTGGGGTGTGTGTGTTGGGGAGGGGTGTAGGGGAGGGGGAGGAGGTGTGTATGTGGGTGGGAGGGGTGTGTGTGTGTGTGGGAGGGTGTGTGTGGGGGAGGGGTGTGTGTGTGGGAGGGGGTGTGTGTGGAAAGGGTGTGTGTGTGGGTGGGTGTGTGTATGTGGGGTGAGTGTGTGTGGGGGGGGGTGTGGGGTATGTGTGAGGGGGGTCGTGTGGGCAGGGGGGCTTGTGGGGGGAGGGGTGTGTGGGCGGGGGGTTTGGGTGCGGGGGGGGTGTTGGGGATGTGTGTGTATGGGGGGTGTGTAGGCAGGGGGGCTTGTGGAGGGAGGGGTGTGTGGGGGGATTGGTTTGTTTGGGCGGGGTGTGTGTGGGAGGGGGTGGTGTGTGGGCGGGGTGGGGCAATCAGGTGTGTGACGGGGGGATTTTGGGGGGAAGGAGGTGTGTGGTCGGGGAGTTTTGTAGGGGAAGGGGGTGTCTGAGCGGGGAGAGGCTGTGGGGGGGAGATGATGTGTGTGTGGGCGGGGGGGATTTAGGGGAGAGGGGAGAGTGTGTGGGAGGAGGATGTGTAGGAGGGGTTGTTGTGGAGGAGGTGGGGGCTGTGGGGGGAGTGGGGCAGCAGCTCAGAGGGACCAGAGGGGTAGGGGCTGGAGCTGGCAGTGCGAAGGGAGGGTGGGAAGGGAGTTACGGAGGGGAAAGCCGAAAGGGGAGGAGATGGGAAGATGTGGCCAGTGGTGGGATCCCGTTGGAGTTGGCGAAAATGTCGGAGGATCATCTGTTGTATGTGAAGGCTGGTAGAGTGGAAGGGAGGACTTGTTATGAGTGGGGGGGGGGGATGGGGAGTGAGAGCAGTCACGGGATATAGAAGAGACCCTGGTGAGCGCCTCATCTATAGTCGAAGAGGGGAACCCCCGTTCCCTAAAGAATGAGGACATCTCCGATGCCCTGGTTTGGAACACCTCATCCTGGGTGCAGATGCGGCGTGGATGGAGGAATTGTGAGTAGGGGATGGAGTCCTTACAGGGAGCAGGGTGGGAAGAAGTGTAGTCCAGATAGCAATGGGAGTCATTGGGTTTATAGTAGATGTCGGTCAATAGTCTATCACCTGTGATGGAGATAGTGAGGTCTAGAAACGGTAGGGAGATGTCGGAAATGGTCCAGGTGCATTTGAGTGCCGGATGGAAGTTAGTGATGAAATGGATGAAGTCAGTGAGTTGTGTATGGGTGCAGGAGGTAGCACCAATGCAGTCGTCGATGTAGTGGAGGTCGAGTTCAGGGATAGGGCCACGGTACGCCTCGAACAAGGATTGTTCGACGTACCCTGCAAAGAGGCTGGCATAGCTTGGGCCCATGTGCGTGCCCAAAGCTACGCCTTGGATCTGGAGGAAATGGGAGGAGTCAAATGAAAAGTTGTTGAGGGTAAAAGGCAGAGGAGAGTAGACGGGGATTGGTTGGTTCTGCGGCCGAGGAAGAAACGGAGGGCTTTGAGACCCCCCTGGTGGGGGATGGAGGTGTAGGGTGACTGGACATCCATGGTGAAGATGAGGGAATAGGGGCCTAGAAAACGGAAGTCATGGAGGAGATGAAGAGCGTGTGAGGTGTCTTGGACATAGATAGGGAGGGATTTAACTAGGGGGGATGGGATGGTCGAGGTATGATGATATGCGTAGGTTTGGAAAATTTCACCGCATTATGACATCTAGATAAAATTAAAATTTCAAGAGAGAACAAATAATAATCAACTGTGCTAATTCACAGTGGATAGCATAATAAAATATACATTTGGAGGGTATATAACCAGGTGTTTGAGGACTTCGTAAAAATTTATTGCAAAGAACAGTATTGCAAATATTACAAGGCCTACCTCTTTTAAGCACTGGAAAAGCACTTGTTGTTACTTATCATTGCCAGGTTATTATTTTATCAGCATACATCAAATGACACAATGATGATCAACTCACCATGAACAACGACAAACCTCATTGTTTTTGAAGTTAAAATCTTATAATCGTGCTCAGGACCCGGGAATTATGCTGGGGCATGTATTCCACATGGTTAGATGCTTAACTATATTTGTTAACTTACATAAAGAAAGCTTAAATCACAATGCTCTTTTAGGCTGCTAGTATATATGCAAGTCTTGTATGGTGCAAAGACACAAAAGGAAGCATTCACATTGCTTGATGGATCAATATGGTGTAGCGATCCATTTCAAATGATCAAGGACCAGCACATCTCCTGTTACAACTGCTGGATATCCTGAAAAGGGGATACTAGCCCAACGTTTCTTCTGGTATCAAAAGGATATATAATGTCAGCAGGAAAGAACAGCCAATACCACATCAGTTGTATAATTATTTCATTTGAAGAGCAAATTGACTTGCAAAAAGATTTCAGTAAAGTTGATTACAGATGAAATACATTTAAATTGTATCTGGTTAAATAAAATTGCAGTAGCAACACTTAAACCAAATAAGCTCAGTAAATATGGGGTTGGCTTAGGGTGACCCAGGTTCAATCTTGTCCTCCAATGCCACGTAGGGTTTACGTGTGCTCTTTGTGACAGGATGTGCTGGCTGGTGGGTTAACATTGCCCCTATTGTTGGTGGAGAATCAGGATGGAGTCACAACAGTACAACAGGCCTTTCTACACTTGTCGAACACGATGCCAAATTCCTCCATTCCATGCATTTACCTGTGCCTATTTATGAGCCTCTTAAATGCCATTATCGTATCTGCTTCCACCACCACACCCAGCAGCATGATCTAAGCACGTACCACTCTGTGTGTAAAAATAATTTGATCGCCACATCTACTTTGAGCTTTCCCATTCTCACCTTAAAGCTAGGTGCCCAAGTATCTGACATTTCCACCCTGGGGTAAAGATTCTGACCGTCTACAGTGTCAGAATTTAATACACGTAACTTCCATTAAGTCTCAACTTAGTCTACAACACAGCACAGGAAAATAAAATCCAAATGTGTCCAATCTCCCCACATTACTACCCTCTAATCAAGGCAGTATCCTGGTAAATCGTTTGTAACCCCCCCAAAGCCTCCACATTATTCCTCAAATGGGGTGTTCAAAATCACTCACAATACTAAATGCAGCCCCACCAATAGTTTTATAAAGCTGCAACACGACGTCCTGATTTTTTTTCCTCAATGCCTTGAACAATGAAGGCAAGCATACCATACACCTTCTTTACCACCCTACCCGCTTGTGTTGCAATTTCCAGGGAGTTGTGGATTTAGACCCCAAGATCTCTCTGTACAACCCTATGCTGTCAAAGGTCAAGTCAAGTCAAGTCGCTTATTTGTCATACACATACGAGATGTGCAGTGAAATGAAAAGTGGCAATGCTCGCGGACTTTGAGCAAAAAAACAAACAACCAAACAACCTACAAACAGAATGGAACAGAATCACATGTTCTTTTACATATTAAATATTGTGGGCGGAAGGAAAAAGGGAAGAAAAAAACCCAGCAATTTTTTAAAAAAGCAGTAGAGTGGTACAGTAAAGTTAGTCTCTGGTGAGATAGGAGTTTACAGTCTCTGGGAAGAAACTCCTTCTCAACCTCTCCTTTTTCACAGCATGGCAACGGAGGTGTTTGCCTGACCATAGCAGCTGGAACAGTCCGTTGCAGGGGTGGAAGGGGTCTCCCATGATCTTATTGGCTCTGGTGTTGCACCTCCTGATGTTCCTGCAGAGGGGCAAGTGTAGTTCCCATAGTGTGTTCGACCAAACGCACTACTCTCTGCAGAGCCTTCTTGTCCTGGGCAGAGCAATTCCCAAAGAAGATTGTAATATTTCCGGAGAAGATGCTTTCCACAGCCGCTGAGTAGAAGCAATGGAGGATCCTCGGAGACACTCTGAATTTCCTCAATTGCCTGAGGTGGTAAAGGTGCTGCCTTACCTTACTCACCAGTGCTGCAGCGTGGGATGTCTATGTCATATCCTCAGAGATGTGGACTCCCAGGTATTTAAAACAGCTCACCCTTTCCACAGTATCCCCCTGGGGGGATCCTGTGCTCAGGGTGAGGGACTTCGATGTATTCCCTCCCATCTTGACTACCTGGGGCCTGGCGGTGAGAACGTCCAGGGCCCAGGCACACAGGGGGGTGTTGAGCCCCAATTCCAGCAGCTTCTCAGCAAGTCTGGTGGGGACGATCGTGTTGAAGGCTGAACTGATGTCAATGAACGGCATCCTCACGTAGCCCCCCTTCTGGCTGTCAAGATGAGAGAGTGCAGTGTGCAAAACCTGGGAGACCGCATCGTCCATGGATCTGTTCGGATGGTATGCAAATTGTAACGGGTCCATGTTGCGAGGGAGGAAGGCGCAGATGTGTTTCTTCGCCAGCCTCTCATAGCATTTCATGACTACCGAGGTGAGGGCCACCGGACGGTAGTCATTCAGACAGGATGGTGAGGCATTTTTAGGAACCGGTACTATGATGGATTTTTTGAAGCAGGCAGGGACCACGGACTTGTCCAGGGAGAGGTTGAATATTGTAGTGAGCACCGGAGCTAGCTGCATAACACAGGACTTAAGTACTCGCCCCGAGATGCCATCAGAGCCTGCAGCTTTCCTTGTGTTCACCCGTGTCAGAGCCCTCCTCACATCCTGCTCGGACAGCGAGAATGTGTGCACATTCCTCCCTTCAGCTTCGTTAGCCAGCCTGCCTGGGGTGGTGTTGTCCATCTCGAAGCGAGCGTAAAAGGAGTTCAGGTCATCAGCTAGGGAGGTGCCGGCACTTGCGGATGAGGGTGGGGTGCTCCGGTATTTGGTTACAGTCCGTTCCCCAGCCACAGGCTTCTGGTGTCCTGCTGCTCCATCTGTAACTTCACCTGTGAGGTCCTGTCAATGACTGTATAATTTCCCCTTACATTTGCCCTCCCAATACCTCATTACTTACCCACATTAAACCTACCTTCAATTCCTTCTAAAATCATAATTGATTTCAAATTCATCTTTCTTATCCCTTTAGCCTTCATTTCAACAATACACAGAAAACTGTGCCCCTTCAGAACTAGCTTCTTGATAATTCCTAATTTTAATCAATCCAGTACTAGTGGGCATGGCTTTTGTTGCTAACCCCCTAATCACTGGAATTCCTTCTCCAAACCTCTGCCTCTACTTCTTTCTTTCCTCTTGAAGGCATTTCCCAAAATTCTCTCATTATTAACTTCCAGCAATGTTTGTTCTGATGAACAGTCTTGGACCCAAAACGGTAACTCTTCATCTTCCCACAGATTCTATCCAACCTCCTAAGTATTTCCATGTTGCTGCTTTTATTTCTTATATATCTTGATGCGAGTTTGTCAAATATTTGAGCAGGATATTTTACACAGTATTGTCAAGAAGAGCTATTAAATCACAGGCTTAACAAATGATGCAGAAACTATGTCACCATTAAAAATAAAATCTAATGTATTCAAAGGGAAAGAAATATGAAGTGAATGAAGTTGTCTTAAGCACAACCGTGAATTGAAGTGATATCATCTTACACATGTTGTGGTATCATTTGATGACAATCTCACCTGTCAACAAATTGAGCTGAAATTCAAAATTAATCCTATTCAATGAATATCAATAAGAGTACAGAGAAGATATACGAGTCTGCTGCCAGGACTCGATGGATCGAGTTATACAGAGGTTCAGCAGGCTAGGACTTTATTCCTTGGAGTGCAGAATGCTGAAGGGTGAGCTCATAGAGGTATATAAAATCACGCGGGGCATAAATAGGGTGAATCCTCATACTTTTTTTTCCTAATTTGGGGAATCAAAAACCAGAGAGCATAGCTTAAATGCGAGGTGGGAAAGATTCAACAGGAACCCGAGGGATAACTTCTTCACACAAAGCTGATACATACATGGAAATAGCTGCCAGACGAAGCATTGGAGGCAGATACAATACCAATATTTTAAGAAAACGTTTGGACAAGTACATAGATAGGAAAGGTTTGTAGGGATATTGTTCAAACACAGGTAAAGGGGACATGGGCATCCTGGCCAGCATTTAATAGTTCGCCTAATAGGCCTGTTTCTGTTCTGTATTATTCAAAGACTCTATAACGTCTTTCCCCTCACTCTAGTTCAGTAAACCGAGCAGTTTCAGTATATGAAATTATATACTTGACTGGTTATGATTTTTGATGGGGCATGATTACCAGTTGGCCCATTCTTAGTCACGTGTGTGACCAAAAATATGAAAAATTGTGGAATACAATTCTAATTCTTCTAATTCTGAAAGCATTATTGGTATATTGTTTTGTATATACGATTCATATTTTTTTCAAGTGAAATGTTTACGTTATGCTGACCATGTTTATTTAGGGGCAATGGTTAAATATGACTGGTCACATCTGTGACCGCACATAGAAGCATTTATTTCACAACCCAGTTTTATCTAAAGGGCCTGTCCCACTGTACGAGGTAATTCAAGAGTTCTCCCGAGTTTTCCCCTGATTCGAACTCGGAGAATGTCCGTAGCGGGTCCGTAGGAGTTCGTGGATGTCTCGTAGCGGCTCGTAATGCTAACGGTGGATGCTCGGGAATTACAGTAAACTCGTGACGTTTTTTCAACACTGCAAAAAATGTCCACGAGTAAAAAAATACTTGTGAAGAAAAATATTTTTACTTTTTACCGCTACAAGACATCCACGAACTCCTACGGACATTCTCCGAGTTCGAATCAGGGGAAAACTCGGGAGAAATCTTGAATTACCTCGTACAGTGGGACAGGCCTTTACAAACTGTGAATTTTAGAAAGCTACAATGCTCATATCCTTAGCAAGCATGCATTATAGTTCTGTGGGTAGGAAAATAGCAATGACCCGTCTCGACCCGAAACATCACCCATTCCTCCTCTCCAGAGATGATGCCTGTCCCGCTGAGTTACCCCAGCATGTCGCGTCTACCTTTGATTTAAACCAGCATTTGCAGTTCTTTCCTACACACAATACTGACATATGTTATTCCTAACTTACATAGTTGAGCATAGCCAAATGTTCAGTGACTTCTCAAATTTACCTCAAGGAGCTCCTGCTGATTTTTGAATCTGTTCTTTCAGGATAAGGATGCTCTGTCTCTGTTCTGGGGGTAGCATGGCGATCTGTTCCGGAGTTAACTGGAGAACCTGCATGATCAATGCAGCCTGGACCAAACAGAAGTAGAAACCGTGTCAAAAGGAAACAAGCTAATACTTCTATGTCATAGCTTCTTTAATTATACTGAACATAATGAATGAAGAAACAAAAAGATATGGCATTTCAAGCCCAATCATTTTGAAGAATGTCTAAAAATAATTGCAAAGCCCATGAACCATATTGCAGCAAACATAAAAATAAATATTGCTATTTAGAAATATTTTTAAATACCTTACTATGGAAAAAGAAATATGAAATCTTACTTTCGATAATACAATCTATTGAACTGACTCTGGGTTTGATGATCATTAAACTCACAGGCCACATGTAGCTTATACACATGGGCCTTATGGTCCACTCCAGACCAGAGACCCATATACAGTGGCTTGCAAAAGTTTTCATACCCCTTGAACTTTTCCACATTTTGTCACGTTACAACCACAAACGTAAATGTATTTTGTTGGGATTTTATGTGATAGACCAACACAAAGTGGCGCATAATTGTGAAGTGGAAGGAAAATGATACATGGTGTTCAAATTTTTTTACAAATAAAAAACTGAAAAGTGTGGCGTGCAAAAGTATTCAGCCCCCTTTACTCTGATACCCATAAATAAAATACAGCACAACCAATTGCCTTCAGAAGTCACCTAATTAGTAAATACAGGCCACTTGTGTGCAATCTAATCTCAGTATAAATACAGCTGTTCTGTGAAGGCCTCAGAGGTTTGTTAGAGAACATTAGTGACCAAACAGCATCATGAAGCCCAAGGAACACACCAGACAGGTCAGGGATAAAGGTGTGGAGAAGTTTAAAGCAGGGTTAGGTTATAAAAAAATATCCCAAGCTTTGAACATCTCACGGAGCACTGTTCAATGCATCATCCGAAAATGGAAAGAGTATGGCACAACTGCAAACCTACCAAAACATGGCCGTCCACCTAAACTGACAGGCCGGGCAAGGAGAGCATTGATCAGAGAAAGCAGCCAAGAGACCCATGGTAACTCTGGAGGAGCTGCAGAGATCCACAGCTCAGGTGGGAGAATCTGTCCACAGGACAACTATTAGTGCACTCCACAAATCGGTCCTTTATGGAAGAGTGGCAAGAAGAAAGCCATTGTTGAAACAAAGCCATAAGAAGTCCTGTTTGCAGTTTGCCACAAGCCATGTGGGGGACACAGCAAACATGTGGAGGAAGGTGCTCTGGTCTGATGAGACAAAATTTGAAGTTTTTGGCCTAAATGCAAAACGCTATGTGTGGCAGAAAACTAACACTGCACATCACCCTGAACACACCATCCCCACTGTGAAACATGGTGGTGGCAGCATCATGCTGTGGGGATGCTTTTCTTCAGCAGGGACAGGGAAGCTGGTCAGAGTTGATGGGAAGATGGATGGAGCTAAATACAGGGCAATCTTGGAAGAAAACCTGTTAGAGTCTGCAAAAGACTTGAGACTGAGGCGGAGGTTCACCTTCCAGCAGGACAACGACCCTAAACATACAGCCAGAGCTACAATGGAATGGTTTAGATCAATGTATATTCATGTGTTAGAATGGCCCAGTCAAAGTCCAGACCTAAATCCAATTGAGAATCTCTGGCAAGACTTGAAAATTGCTGTTCACAGACGCTCTCCATCCAATCTGACTGAGCTTGAGCTATTTTGCAAAGAAGAATGGGCAAACATTTCAGTCTCTGGATGTGCAAAGCTGGTAGAGACATACCCCAAAGGACTTGCAGCTGTAATTGCAGCGAAAGGTGGTTCTACAAAGTATTGACTCAGGGGGGCTGAATACTTTTGCACGACGCACTTTCCAGTTTTTTTATTTGTAATAACATTTGGAAACCATGTATCATTTTCCTTCCACTTCACAAATATGCACCACTTTATGTTGGTCAATCACATAAAATCCCAATAAAATACATTTACGTTTGTGGTTGTAACGTGACAAAATGTGGAAAAGTTCAAGGGGTATGAAAACTTTTGCAAGCCACTGCATGTGTAGGGACCACAAATGAAGGGGCCATGGTAGGCCAATCTAATAAACTGGACAACAATCCAAATCAAGGTCCACATCGATCTTTCTGCCCAGATGTACTGCATTGGCGGACATCCGTTTGGAGAACATGTGTAAATGTCAAATATATGTCTAAACATCCAGTGCAAATGGATATAGTATTGGCTGGTACAAGTATAGTACCCTCCATAATGTTTGGGACAAAGACCCATCATTTATTTATTTACTTCTGTACTCTACAATATGAGATTTGTAATAGAAAAAAAAAATCACGTGGTTAAAGTGCACATTGCCAGATTTTAATAAAGGCCATTTTTATACATTTTGGTTTCACCATGTAGAAATTACAGCAGTGTTTATACATAGTTCCCCCCACCCCCCCCCATTTCAGGGCACCATAATGTTTGGGACACATGGCTTCACAGATGTTTGCAATTGCTCAGGTGTGTTAATTGCCTCCTTAATGCAGGTATAAGAGAGCTCTCAGCACCTAGTCTTTCCATCACCTTTGGGAACTTTTATTGCTGTTTATCAACACGAGGAAAGTTGTGCCAATGAAAGTCAAAGAAGCCATTATGAGACTGAGAAACAAGATTAAAACTGAGCCATCAGCCAAACTTTACGCTTACCAAAATCAACTGTTTGGAATATCATTAAGAAGAAAGTGAGCACTGATGAGCTTACTAATAGCAAAGGGACTGGCAGGTCAAGTAAGACCTCCACAGCTGATGACAAGAATTCTCCCTATAATAAAGAAAAAACCCCAAACACCTGTCCGACAGATCAGAAACACTCTTCAGGAGTCAATAGTCAATAGTCAAAAGTCAGATTTATTCGTCACATACACAATAAAGTGCAGTGAAATTAATAAATCTGGAGTGGATTTGTCAATGACCACTGTCCGCAAAAGACTTCATGAACAGAAATACAGAGGCTAGTTTGTAGGCTAGTTTACACAGGTTAGTTTGGCAAGAAGTACTTAAAAGAGCAACAATAGTTCTGGAAAAAGGTCTTGTGGACAGATGAGACGAAGATTAATTTGTATCAGAGTGATGGCAAGAACAAAGTATGGAGAACTGCCTAAGATCCAAAGCATACCACCTCGTCCGTGAAACACGGTGTTGGGGGTGTTATGGCCTGAGCATGTATGACTGCTGAAGGTACTGGCTCACTTATCTTCATTGATGATACAACTGCTGATGGTAGTAGCATAATGAATTCTGAAGTGTATAGACACATCCTATCTGCTCAAGTTCAAACAAATGCCTCAAAACTCATTGGCCGGCGGTTCATTCTACAGCAAGACAATGATCCCGAACATACTGCTAAAGCAACAAAGGAGTTTTTCAAAGCTAAAAAATGGTAAATTCTTGAGTGGCCAAGTCAGTCACTGATCCGAACCCAATTGAGCATGCCTTTTATAGGCTGAAGAGAAAACTGAAGTGGACCAGCCCCCAAAACAAGCATAAGCTAAAGATGGCTGCAATACAGGCCTGGCAGAGCATCACCAGAGAAGACACCCAGCAACTGGTGATGTTCATGAATCACAGACATCAAGCAATCATTGCGTGCAAAGGATATGCAACAAAATACTAAACATGACTACTTTCACTTACATGACATTGATGCGTCCCAAACATTATGGTGCCCTGAAATGGGGGGACTATGTATAAACACAGCTGTAATTTCTACATGGTGAAACCAAAATGTATAAAAATGGCCTTTATTAAAATCTGACTGTGCACTTTAACCACATGTGACTTTCTCTATTACAAATCTCAAATTGTGGAGTACAGAGGCAAATAAATAAATGATGGGTCTTTGCCCCCTACATAATGGACTGTATGTGGCTATATAACACTAGTCTACAGTACTAGTGGGTACAGACCTGTCATGTATTTAACACTGTTCAAGATAGTGTTCAATGCAGGAAGCTGAAAGGAATATGAATCATAATTCACTTGGCTATTTTATGCCCGGTTTGCAAAAAGTACCAAAATTGTTACAGTGTTTTTTCAATCAATATCTTTCTTATTTAGAAATCCATCTTAAAGAGTAGTCCAGTATACTTCAGCCTCTATCTTCTCTCCACACATAGGTTAGGAAAGGTTTAGGGTTGTGGGCAAATGCAGACACATGGAATTATCTTAGATGGGGCAATTTGCCCTCTTTAGCGAGATGGGCCAAAGGGCTTGTTTCCATTCTGTACGGATCTATGATATAGAAATTTGCTTATCCTACTTCCCGTCCTTCAAGTATTTAACTTACAAAATCGCTTGTATCCACAGATCAGAAAAATTGAGTCGAAATGAAACAGAATGCAGCACATTTTGGACAAAAGTGGTAACAGCTTTGACCTAACAATTACTGGTTATTAATTTAATACTGAAACTTGTTTGTGGAAATTAAAGCAATATAATTTCTGCAGTGTACTACTTTAGTTTCCAAACCTTTTCATGGTCTTGTGGTGTCACTTGAGTCTGAGCCGGACTGAATCCTCCAGGTTGACCTGCAGCCACCGGGTGAGCAAGGCCCTGACAAAGTGCAATAAATGCAGGTCATCAACAGAAGAGCGTCAGCATTTGGTTGGAAGGTATTTTCAGTAATTTCTTAGCACAATGTCCACCAGACACAAGTAAGAGTCTCATGCGCTGCCTAATCAGCCTAGGTGGCGTCATTATCTATACCAACAGAACACATTCTGAGCAACACAAATCACTGGTTCGACCCCTACATTTAGAATTGAACACTCTTGCAATATTCCATGGAGATCAAATAAGATCAAAGGGATGGATTCCATGGAGACCAGACACAAAGCTGGGTGGCAGTGTGAACTGTGAGGAGGATGCTATGAGGATGCAGGATGATGGACAGGTTGGGTGAGTGGGCAGCATGGCAGATGCAGTTTAATGTGGATAAATGTGAAGTTATCCACTTTGGTGGCAAAAACAGGAAGGCAGATTATTATCTAAATGGTGTCAAGTTGGGAAAAGGGGAAGTACAACGGGATCTGGGGGTCCTTGTTCATCAGTCACTGAAAGTAAGCATGCAGGTACAACAGGCAGTGAAGAAAGCAAATGGCATGTTGGCCTTCATAACAAGAGGAGTTGAGTATAGGAGCAAAGAGGTCCTTCTGCAGTTGTACAGGGCCCTAGTGAGACCACACCTGTAGTATTGTGTGCAGTTTTGGTCTCCAAATTTGAGGAAGGACATTCTTGCTATTCAGGGAGTGCAGTGTAGGTTCACAAGGTTGTTTTCCAGGAAGGCGGGACTGTCATATGTTGATAGAATGGCGCGGCTTGGCTTGTATACTCTCGAATTTAGAAGGATGGGAGGGGATCTTATTGAAACATATAAGATTTGACTAAGTGGGACCCCTTGGGTCCCAGCATCACACGTGAAGGCTGGTCCCCCAACGCAATATTCCACCACTCCACCAATTCCATTATTGGTGGCCAGTTGGGGGGAGGGGGGCTTTCTGGAGCGCGTATGCCTGTTGTGCGCTGAAGGGACTGATTTCCAGAGGGCTAGTATGGACATTGTGGGCTGAATGGATTCTTGGGCTGGCGGCTCAGTCATTCAAGCCTGTTGTTCTGGCAGCTCACTCACTCACAGCTGGTGGGCTCACAGTTGACTCACAGCTATTCCTTGAAATTCCATTTCAAGCAGGGCGCAAGGGCACCAAATTCAAGTGCAGTTTCATACCATTTCAAGCAAGGCCACGAAAGACAGCGAGTTGTGCCCTCTCCCGCCCCCATCTTGCAGAGACTGAGCCACACCCACACTTCCGGGTTTTATCGCCCCTCCCCCCTCCCACCAGAAGGGGCGTGGCCTTCATAGCATGATTGACAGGAGAGAGAATCACAACATTTTTTAAACACTAATAACTCTTTTATTTTTCATCGATGGGAAAAATCCTCAGCACCTGATGAGCGGAGGGGGATTCGAGGAAGATGGCCAAAAATCACAGCCGTACGTGGTAGCGTTTTTACTAAAATCAATATAAAGCGGAAGCAGGAAGTGGTTAAGATTAGACCTTTAATTATATAGACGGCATGGCAGCTCTAATTAGGCAAGGCAGCTCTAATTAGGCAAGGCAGCTTGCTTTAGCACTTTCAAAACCAAAGGTAACACAGCTTGCTTTAGCACTTTCAAAACCAAAGGTAACACAGCTTGCTTTAGCACTTTCAAAACCAAAGGCAAGGCAGCTTGCTTTAGCACTTTCAAAACCAAAGGCAAGGCAGCTTGCTTTAGCACTTTCAAAACCAAAGGTAACACAGCTTGCTTTAGCACTTTCAAAACCAAAGGCAACAGAGCTAGTTTTAGCACTTTCAAAACCAAAGGCAACACAGCTTGCTTTAGCACTTTCACAACTAAAGGCAACACAGTTTGCTTTAGCACTTTCAAACCAAAACACACTTTTGCATTTTTAAACGACATTTTCAAACCACATTAAGGGCACTGACAGGTCAGTAAAACCATTCACGGTTTAGTAAACATGTGTTCAGTGTTATTCACAGCTCAAACTGAGAATTGCGACCTCTCGCTCCCCCATCTTGCAGAGAACTGAGGCACCTCCACACTTCCGGGTTTTATAGTCCCTTCGGAAAGGGCGTGGCCTTCAGGAGAGAGAATCTCAACATTTTTTAAACACTAATAACTCTTTTATTTTTCATCGATGGGAAAAATCCTCTTGTCCTGCGCAGCGGAGGGGGACTCTGAGTAAGATGGCTAAAAATCACAGCCGTAAGTGGCAGCGTTTTTTCTAAAATTAATATACAGAACAACAGAAAGTGGTCAAAATCAGACTTTTAGTAATATAGATTAAGGGTTTGGACACGCTAGAGGCAGGAACACGCCCGATGTTGGGAGAGTCCAGAACCAGGGGCCACAGTTTAAGAATAAATGGTAAGGCATTTAGAACGGAGATGAGGAAATACTTTTTTGACGCAGACAGTTGTGAGTCTGTGAAATTCTCTGCCTCAGAGGGCAGTGGAGGCCGGTTCTCTGGATGCTTTCAAGAGAGAGTTAGAGCTCTTAAGGTTGGCGGAGTCAAGGGATATGGGGAGAAGGCAGGAACAGGGTATTGATGGTGGATGATCAGCCATGATCACATTGAATGGTGGTGCTGGCTCGAAGGGCCAAATGGCCTACTCCTGCACCTATTGCCTAAATACGTTAAATTGTAGAAAGTAAACTTGCACGATAAACAATTTGGATTTTCAACTCCGGAAACATTGCAATTTGTCACTACGATTTATTGATAACATTTTTAATATAAAATAGAATAACAGAGGGATATGGGACAAACACAGGCAAATGGGACTGACTTACAGTGCATTCAGAAAGTATTCAGACTCCTTCACTTTTTCCATTTTGTTATATTACAGCCTTAGTTTAAAATGGATTAAAAAAAATGTTTTATCATCAACGTACACACAATACCCCAGAATGAAGTGAAAACAGGTGTTTAGATTTTTTGCAAAGTAATTAAAATTACATAACTGAAATATCACATTTTCATATGTATTCAGACCCTTTGCTATTTTACCCAAAATTGAGCTTAGGTTCATCCTGTTTTCATTGATTATCCTTGAGATGTTTCTGCAACTTGATTGGAGTCCACCAGTTTTACCACTGGTTCAATTGATTGCACATGGTTTGGAAAAGCACATACCTGTCCATATAAGGTCCCGGATTTGGCAGAGCATGTCAGAGCAAAAACCAAGCAATGAAGACAAAGGAATTGTCCGTAGATCACCGAGACAGGATTGTGTCGAGTCACAGATCTGGGGAAGGGAATAAAACCATTTCTGCAGCATTGCAGGTCCCGAGGAGCACACTGGCCTCCGTCATTCTTAAATGGAAGAACTTTGGAATCACCAGGATTCTTCATGGAGCTGGCCGCCCAGCCAAACTGAGCAATCGGGGGGGAAAGGACCTTGGTCAGGGAGGTGACCAAGAACCCGATGGTCACTCTGACAGAGCTCCAGAGTTCTTGTGGAGATGGGAGAACCTTCCAGAAGGACAACTATATCTGCAGCACTCCACCAATCAGGTCTTTATGGTAGAATGGCCAGACGGAAGCCACTCCTCAGTAAAAGACACATGACAGCCCGCTTGTAGTTTGCCAAAAGGCATGAGAAACAAGATTCTCTGGTCTGATGAAGCCATGATCGAAGTCTTTGGCCCGAATGCCAAGCGTCACGTCTGGGGGAAATCAGGCACTGCTCATCACCTGGCCAATACCATGCATGCAGTGAAGCATGGTGGTGGCAGCATCATGCCGTGGGGATGTTTTTCAGTGGCAGGAACTGGGAGACTAGTCAGGATCGAGGAAAAGATGAACGGAGCAAAGTACAGAGAGATCCTTGATGAAAACCTGCTCCAGAGCGTTCTGGACCTCAGACTGGGGTAGAGGTTCACCTCCCAACAGGACAAAGACCCTAAGCACACAGCCAGACAATGCAGGAGTGGCATCGTGACAAGTCTGTGAATGTCCTTGAGTGGGCCAGCCAGAGCCCGGACTTGAACCTGATCGAAAATCTCTGGAGGGATCTGAAAATAGCTGTGCATCGACGCTTCCCATCCAACCTGCCAGAGCTTGAGAGGATCTGCAGAGAAGGATTGGAGAAATTACCCAAATACAGGTGTGCCGAGCTTGTAGCGTCATACCCAAGAAGACTTGATGCTGTAATTGCTGCCAAAGGTGCCTCAACAAAGTACTGAGTAAAGGGTCTGAATACTTACAGTGGCTTGCAAAAGTTTTCACATCCCTTGAAACTTTTCCACATTTTGTCACGTTACAACCATAAACTTAAATGTATTTTATTGGGATTTTATGTGATAGACCAACACAAAGTGGTGCATAATTGTGAAGTGGAAGGAAAATGATACATGGTTACCCTCAGCCCCCAATCAATACTTTGTAGAACCATTTTTGCTGCAATTACAGCTGCAAGTCTTTTGGGGTATGTCTCTACCAGCTTTTCACATCTAGAGACTGAAATTTTTGCCCATTCTTCTTTGCAAAATAGCTCAAGCTCAGTCAGATTGGATGGAGAGCGTTTGTGAACAGCAATTTTCAAGTCTTGACAGATTCTCAATTGGATTTAGGTCTAGACTTTGACTGGGCCATTCTAACACATGAATATGCTTTGATCTAAACCATACCGTGGTAGCTCTGGCTGTGTTTAGTATCGTTGTCCTGCTGGAAGGTGAACCTCCGCCTCAGTCTCAAGTCTTTTGCAGACTCTAACAGGTTTTCTTCCAAGATAGCCCTGTAGTTGGCTCCATCCATCTTCCCATCAACTCTGACCAGCTGCCCTGTCCCTGCTGAAGAAAAGCATCCCCACAGCATGATGCTGCCACCACCATGTTTCACAGTGGGGATGGTGTGTTCAGGGTGATGTGCAGTGTTAGTTTTCTGCCACACATAGCGTTTTGCATTTAGGCCAAAAACCTCAATTTTGGTCTCATCAGACCAGAGCACCTTCCTCCACATGTTTGCTGTGTCCCCCACATGGCTTGTGGCAAACTGCAAACGGGACTTCATATGGCTTTGTTTCAACAATGGCTTTCTTCTTGCCACTCTTCCATAAAGGCCCGATTTGTGGAGTGCACGACTAATAGTTGTCCTGTGAACAGATTCTCCCACCTGAACTGTGGATCTCTGCAGCTCCTCCAGAGTTACCATGGGCCTCTTGGCTGCATCTCTGATCAATGCTCTCCTTGCCCGGCCTGTCAGTTTAGGTGGACGGCCATGTCTTAGTAGGTTTGAAGTTGTGCCATACTCTTTCCATTTTCGGATGAGGGATTGAACAGTGCTCTGTGAGATGTTCAAAGCTTGGGATATTTTTTTATAACCTAACCCTGCTTTAAACTTCACCACAACTTTATCCCTGACCTGTCTGGTGTGTTCCTTGGGCTTCATGATGCTGTTTGTTCTTCTCCAACAAACCTCTGAGGCCTTCACAGAGCAGCTGTATTTATACTGAGATTAGATTACACATAAGTGGACTCTATTTACGAATTAGGTGACTTCTGAAGGCAATTGGTTGCGCTGTATTTTATTTATGGGTATCAGAGTAAAGGGGGCTGAATACTTTTGCACACCACACTTTTCAGTTTTTTATTTGTAAAAAAAATTGAAAACCATGTATAATTTTCCTTCCACTTCACAATTATGCGCCACTTTGTGTTGGTCTATCACATAAAATCCCAATAAAATACATTTACGTTTGTGGTTGTAACGTGACAAAATATGGAAAAGTTCAAGGAGTATGAAAATTTTTGCTGTATGTGAATGTGATATTTCAATAATTTTAATTACTTTGCAAAAAGCTCTAAACATCTGTTTTTGCCTTTCTATTATGGGATATTGTGGGTAGATTGATGACAAAAAAATGAATTGAATTAATTTTAGAATAAGGCTGTAACGTAACAAAATGTGGAAAAAGTGAAGGGGTCTGAATACTTTCTGAATGCACTGTAGATGGGGCATCTTGGTCACCATGGCAAGTTGAACCAAAAGGCCTGATTCCATGCTGTTTGACTATGATCAATCTGAGTAATATTTTCCGTAACAGTTCTAGGCTTAACTAGCACCACTTAACACAATAAATTAATGCTGAACTTGCTATTCACCACCAATTTAACCAATTCTCTTACCTGTCGAGGTGGAACAGGTTGCTGTGATCCTTGAGGGCCACCTTGCCCTATCTGATGGGTACCTGGGCCTTGAACTTGTAGTCCTCCTGCTATTGGTCCCCTTGGATTTGGGACTGGGCCCTGGCTTGGCCCTGGACCTGTCCCTGGTCCTGGTCCTGGTCCAGGTCCAGGTCCTGGTCCTGGTCCCGGGCCAGGCCCTAGTCCTCTGGTGTCAATACCTCTCGAATCAATACCTCTGGGATCTCTTGCACCTAGGCACAAATTAGAAGTTTAATGTTACTCTTTATAGTTTGAGAGTCTTGACAGCCATGGTATTCAACACCATCATAAACCTATGTATAATTCAAGTTTTATTTCCACATTCAAAGTAAGCTTTCCACGCTAAATGTGTTCATTTTTTTCCTTGTGTTGTTAAGATAATGGAAATGAAACTCAAATTAAAGATCACTGACATGAATCAGTATATTTTTCTCTCTGCAGACAATGCCTGACCTGCTGAGTATCTCCTGCATTTTCTGTTTTTAATTACAATCATAAAGAAGCAGCAGTGCCCAATTCTATTTGGTTTCCTTAATGAAACAAGCATTCAATAGAGAGAGAGAAAAAACACTGAAATCCGTCAAGCAATAGCCAAGTGTTATATATGTGTTTTTACAGGCTTTTCCCCCTACAAAAGCAATATCTGTAATTATTTGCATTCTTCTAAATAATGCCGTAATTTTTTTGTCCACCTGCATCAAATAATCTACTCTGACAATATTACACTACCTCAACGCTGCAATATGTTCTCAACCCACATTCTAAAACAAGACTTTCAACCATGTCATATTATTAACTGAGCCAAGCTCATTCTTACAGGTATCCTGTTGACAAACTGCACGGAACAACCTCAGTTCCAAAGGTTCAGAGGACATCACATTGGATGTCCAAAAGTAGTTTAAAAGGAGGGGTTAAAATTAATCTGAGGAAAGACAACTCCAGATTATGGATTCAAGGTACTCTTTTTTTCCCTTTAAAAAAAAGCATGACCCAGTTCAAATATTCAACTCCAAATTCAACAGCTAGAAACTTGA
Source organism: Okamejei kenojei (assembly GCA_035221665.1). Lineage (NCBI taxonomy): Eukaryota > Metazoa > Chordata > Chondrichthyes > Rajiformes > Rajidae > Okamejei > Okamejei kenojei. The sequence continues at coordinate 8,224,193 of CM069143.1, forward strand.
TGAACTGCCGACATTTCTCAGTGAACAAACATTATTGCAAACTCACTAACTTCCCTTTGCTGGGGTGTTGTCAACAATGGTCTGTCATTCAACTCTGGGAGTCCAAGGACAGTGTGTAGTTGCTGTAATTTCCCTGCACTTATTGTGGGAAATTTGCCAAATAAACCTATGAAAGATATAAAGCAAGAATGTCCATAAATTTTAAAGAAGTAGAGCAGTTGCAAGGAATCAGCTAATTTATTTATTTTTCCTCTGAATTAATTGATAGTTAAATGCTTTGAATATTATGATTTTTTTGATTAGGTTTTGTAATTGTTTCACTGATTTTTAAAATATATTTTGAATTCTTAAGGCCATCCGAAGCATTTATGGATCTTGACTTGTCGCTAAAAAATCCTGGGTGTATGGCTTAGGCAGCTATCCATTTTACTGAAGAATTGTCCTGACCTGAAATGTCACCTTTCCATGTTCTCCAGAGATACTGCCTGACCCCCTGAGCTGCTCCAACACTATAGGTCTTCTTTTGTAAACCAGCATCTGCAGTTCATTGCTTCAACTATTCATTTTTCCCAACTGTTTATTGGTAGGGTTTTTCTGGCCTATCCACATGACAGCAATATATTGAACAAGGGCATGTTCCTTTGAGTTTTGGATGACGTTGAGCAGCAAGTCAAGACCATTAGTTGGTACTTGCCTCAATACTTGACACTGTGTTTAGTCTGATCCAGCACCATACAATTTAGGAACAAGGGCACAGAAGTTGTGTAGCTCTGCACATGATCCAATTGGCATTCAATTGCTTACATTCTCGATTTGGAATGGCTTACGTTACTCAGAATCATGGGATGACCATCTGCATGCTACTCAAAAGTGCTTTGGCAAATTGATGATTATGTCCATATAACATTAGCATTGCAAATTCAGTCAATTACAAATCTTGTTAAAGAAGGAACTGCAGATGCTGGAGAATCGAAGGGTACACAAAAGGCTGGAGAAACTCAGCGGGTGCAGCAGCATCCTAAGGAGCGAAGGAGATAGGCGACGTTTCGGGTCGAGACCCTTCTTCAGACTGGTCAGGGATCAGGGAAACGAGAGATATAGATGGTGATGTGGAGAGATAAAGAACAATGAATGAAAGATATGCAAAAAAGTATCGATGATAAAGGGAACAAGCCATTGTAAGCTGTTTGTAGTGTGAAAATGAGAAGCTAGTGCGACTAGGGTGGGGGAGAGAGATATAGAGAGAGAGAGAGAGAGAAAGAGAGAGAGAGAGGGAATGCCAGGGCCCGAGGGCTGAGGGAGAGGTGGGAAGGGGAGGAGACAGCAAGGGTTAACAGAATTGAGAAAATTCAATGTTCAAGCCCAGAGGATGCAGACTCCCCAAGCGGAATATGAGGTGCTGTTCCTCCAACTTGCGGTGTTGCTCACTCTGGCCGTGGAGGAGGCCCAGGACCAGGAGGTCGGATACGGAATGGGAGGGGGAGTTGAAGTGCTGGGCCATCAGGAGGTCGGGTTGGTTATTGCGGACCGAGCGGAGGTGTTCAGCGAAACGATCGCCAAGTCTCCGCTTGGACTCACCGATATAGATCATCTGGCATCTGGAGCAGCGGATGCAGTAAATGAGGTTGGAGGAGGTGCAGTTGAACCTCTTGCGGACCTGGATGGACTGCTTGAGTCCCTGAAAGGAGTTGAGGGGGGAGGTGAAGGGACAAGTGTAGACATTTCTTGCGGTTGCGAGCGGGGAATGGGAAGAGGGCAGGGAGGAAGTGCCCCGGGGAAGGGGTGTGAGCGGGAGTGAAGGGAAAGAATTGAACAAGGGAGTTGCGGAGGGAGCGGCCTTTGCGGAAGGCAGACAGGGGAGAGATGGGAAGATGTGGCGAGTACGCCGGAGGGGTCACGTTGGAGGTGGCGAAACTGGCGGAGGACTATGTGTTGTATTTGCCGGCTGGTGGGGTGAAAGGTGAGGACCAGGGGGACTTTGCCCTTGTTGCGAGTCGGGGAATGGGGAGAGAGGGCAGTGTTGCGGGGTATGGAGGAGACCCTGATGCGAGCCCCAACTGTAGTGGGGGAGGGGAATCCACTTGGTGTCCAAGTGGAGGGGGTACGTTGGAGACAGGAAAAGGGATCATCAGTGGGGGGGCGAGAACAATTACCAATCTTGTTGCTTTGCATACATACTACTTTAAATATTGGTTCAGAGATACTTAATTGAGAACTCAGAGGAAGATGATATCAATGAGTGAAAAAGAGGAAAGAATGTAAGGCTGCATCTATCCGTGGAAGAGGAGAGCTTAACCTACCCCGAAGAAAGAAAGATACGTTCAACGTCTGGGCCACTATCTCTTTGCGGCAAACCAAAAAAATCCAGAGATATTGAATCCAACTCACCGAAGATACAACAACTGATTTGCAATAACAACAGATAAAGTCAGCCAGGAGAAAAAAAGTTACTTACATTTGGTATGATTAAGCCTAAAATGGAACAGGTTTCCTGATATGCAGCAACGTTGCTACAATGATCTGCTGACTACAAAATCCAGCTGTAACGAGTGACAATTGAAAATGGACTCACTGGACCAACCATGTATGGCTATTCATCAGATTTAGTTTCCTCTGCAGCATCTTAATAAAGTTGTCAATTCCATAAAACAACATACAAGGATTCTTTGGATTCCGTGCTTTGAGGAGAAATGAAAGAGAGAAGACAGCGGCTTTTCTGTTCAGCACATCAACAGACAGTAAATGACCACTGCAACAACCACCTGGGAACCTAACACAAATCCAGTAAACAATTGTCTCTTGAGCAAAATACGGAGTGCTGGAGGAACTCAGCAGGTCAGAAAGCATCTGGTCATCTGTTTCGGGACAGATGTCCATTCCCTCACCTAGTGGCTCCTTCAGCTATTGAGTTCCTCTAGCACTTCGGATTTTGCTCAAGATTCCAGCATCTGCAATCTCTTGTCTCTCCAATAATTGTGTCTCTTTTTGTACTAACCCATTTGTAGATGGAAAATTCCTATTACGGCAATATGAACAAATGCATATGTAAATATGCCTTGTAAATCTAGCCTCCTAAGGTTTGGGTTAAAAGATCCATAGATCCATTCCATGTTCAAGTAAGGGATAGTTGATACATCATTCTTTTGATTCACACTTAAATTACTCTGGTAAATATTTAATTCCTGAAGTGGTTTAAATGCATTAACATTTGAATTAGTTTTCTTTATCATGATATCATACATTTAGAAATGTACAAAACCGAACAAGTGCATTCAGCCAATCATATAAATGCAGACCCTTTGAAAGGGCAATTCTGCTTGCTTCCAAAGTCTTATTTTCAGCTCATAACCCTGGAGGTTCTGGATCCCCAAAGCTCAATGTGCAAATTGTCAACAGCCAAGGGAAAAAAAAAATCAATTTTCCACCACCTGCGGGATACCATTTCAAAAATAAAACCATCCTCGATTGTGCATGTAACCTTCTGAGGATATTCCACACACTTTCATGCAGATTTGTGGGTTTACGGATTAAAAAACCTCAAGTTCTTTGTGCAACAATATTTTCAGTAATGAGTACATCAACAAATAATGTGTTAGTAACCTCAGTAATTTAGAACATCCAATGAAGTGTTAAATTAACACTGTTAGCATTCAGAGCAAAGATTGCTCAAACGATAATAAATCACTTAGTCCTATAAAAAAAAAGCTGTAAAGAGTAAAATAATAACAAATGATAGGGAGTCTAGGTTGGCTCAAAGAATCAGATCCTTTGCAAAAAGATAGTGACAAACCACCTGGAAGTGAATTCTGCCCTGAAATCTGGCAAAAAAAAATCCAACGGCCTTACAAGCAAACACCTATTGTGTGTTTTCTATTAAATAATGTATTTAAAATAATCTGCCTATTTTACCTATTTTAGTAATGCATTGCTAAAGGAAGTTAGATCAATATTTCACCAATGTGTAACCTTTCCAGTATTTTTGTTAAATGTGTAAATGTGCTTTTCAGCAGCATTGTGAAAGATGTCCCATGCAGAAACTGTGAGCCAACCTACAGAATTAAGAGGGCAGCTGGACTCATTTTTTCTCACCCATGGGTGCATTTAGTTGATGTGCATTCGGATAAGACCCTCCACGAGGGTCTTGCTGAGCAATATGAGGTTGGGAGCGTGGATCATGCTGAGGTCCATGTCGAGAATCGTGAGGTGGGATGCTGCGGGGATCAAATGCACCTAGGAAGCAAATAACTACTAGTGATGGCGGGGAGTGAGAAGACTAAGGGGGAAAAAAAAGAGAACAGGGAGGTGCACAAGCAAGCAAAGCTGATTTGTTTTAAAGCTGCATTTGTTATCAACATTAACCCACGATCCTTGACAACAATTTCATATTCTCCACAGAAAAATAACTTAATCAATCATAGATTGGATTCTGTTGATCAGCAATAGTAACTTTTAAGAGTATGATGTCTTTTAAAATGATTTTCTATTAGCCAAGAAATACGGTTCAATGTAAATGAGAGTGATATTAACCCTGGTGTTCAGATACAAAAAAAAAAATTGAAGAGGATCTGCATGGTTCTAACCAGCAAGTCAAATTATTATTTCTTGCAAAATTCTTTTGTTTGTTTTGAAAGTTTTGCCACCAATTTCCAACATTTACTATTGCCCTTTATTCATTACCAGATGTTTTCATCAAATCAACATCTAATTTCTAATTTTCTATCACTCATTTTATAAATTCACAACTACTTTAGTTTCATTGAAAATATAAGCTATAAATTCATTTATAAAAAAGCAAAAAGAAATGTAATGCTATTCACATCAAAGCTGTTACACGGATGAATGATCAGTGAAGAGAAGGCTTCAGTGCACAATTACGCAAAAATAATCAGTTTCCACTCTAAACTTACTAATAATTGCTATCTAGATATTCTAAATGGGAGATGGAAAAGAGTTATTAAACTATATTTCTAATGTAGGAGGAAAAAATCCCTGCAAAAATCTAATTTAAAAGAGCTACTTGGAAGGTTAGACAATAGTTGCAGGAGTACGCCATTCGGCCCTTCGAGCCAGCACCACCATTCAATGTGATCATGGTAATTAACAACAATCAGTACCCCATTCTTGCCTTCTCCCCATATCCCCTGACTCCGCTATCTTTAAGAGCTCTATCTAACTCTCTCTTGAAAGCATCCAGAGAGCCGGCCTCCACCGCCTTCTGAGGCAGAGAATTCCACAGACTCACAACTCTCTGTGTGAAAATGTATTTCCTCTTATCCGTCCCAAATAGCTTACCCCTTATTCTAAAGCTGTGGCCCCTGGTTCTGGACTCCCCCAACATCGGGAACGTGTTTCCTGCTTCTAGCGTGTCCAACCCCTTAATAAGCTTATATGTTTCAATAAGAATCCCTCTCATCCTTTAGTCTCTACTTTATTGGAAATTATAGCTTTATGCCATTTCTGATTAAACTTACTATTCTGATAGGCACAAAGAGGATGTCAGACAAAACCGTGTCAATATCTGATGGTGAACAATTCTTAAAGTAAACCCAGATTAGATTTCTTCCTACAAAATGCAGAGATCCAAGCATGAAAACGTCCAGTTGGCTTGATATATTTGTGACATATTTGGCATATATTCATGTTTTTCCTGTTCCCCACAGGCCTCCAATCAAAATTCAGTTCAACTGCATTTAACTAATGTTTTCAATTCAATTTTAATGCACTCAAGACATTAATGACTCCATTTATGAAAATGAAAATATATGCTAAATGTGTGGATATGCACAAAGAATAGCCTTCAACAGTGATATTACTCCAGTTTCTCCCAGTCAAATTCATGACTAGTTTTGTTGAATGTTATAAAGGTCTATTTAACTGAATAAAGAGCATTTGCATTTGAATTAATGTGCATTTACTTGGCTTCCCCCCCCCCCCCCAGTCATCTGAGGGTGTCCCATACATTTGACAAATAATAAAGTTCTTTAAAGAATAAAGATTGGTGCAATTTCAGAAATCTGGTGGGCAATTTGCAAGTGATCTTTTACATCCACGTCAGAGGGAAGACATGACCCTCCATTTCACCCAATAAACTGTATCACCAACTGGCAGCATTGTCTCAGTGCTTATATACTACCCAGAGTCTATATCCTCTGGAGTGATAAATGAACTCACAGATACAACTGAGTGGTTTCACTGAGATATGACTGTTAGATTAGAGAGGATAACATTCTACTTCCACGTTCAGTCTCGATATCAACAACAGGTTTTATTTGGCCCACCTGTAGCCATGTACTATGGAGAAATTACAAACACACAAATGTATGTAGGCGGGTACAGCTTCCTTCAAATTTGTGGACATCACTATCTCAGGAGATGCACACATGGTGTCAGATCTTTGCAGCCCTTTAGAAAAATACCTGCTAACATTTTCTTAGTGGTGAAATGACCGATTGCATCAACTTCCAAATTCTGGATCCTTCCAAGGCTTTGAAGGAGACATATTTAAGTATTGTTGGGCACTGCAATCCATAATACATCCATAAGTATATCAAGATGATGATAGCTTGCAAAGGCTGGCATGTACATCAGCTTTGTGAATGGATATCAATAACTACCTTCTTGTGGACTATTTCCGTTATTTATCAGTCTTAAAGGAAATATTTCCATTAATCTTTCATTGTTCTGCAACCACAGGATAATCCATCTTCTGCCATGGGATAGATATCCAGGAAATTGCCATGGTTCAATCTCAATCTTCTGGATTTTTTTGAAGATGTAACTAGGAAAATGGACAAGGGAGAGCCAGTGTACCTGGACTATCAGAAAGCATTTGATAAGGTCCCACATAGGAGATTAGTGGGCAAAATTAGGGCACATGGTATTGGGGGTAGAGCACTGACATGGATAGAGAAGTGGTTGGCAGACAGGAAACAAAGAGTAGGGATTAACGGGTCCTTTTCAGAATGGCAGGCAGTGACTAGTGGGGTGCCGCAAGGCTCGGTGCTGGGACCGCAGCTATTTACAATATACATCAATGATTTGGATGAAGGGATTCAAAGTAACATTAGCAAATTTGCAGATGACACAAAGCTGGGTGGCAGTGTGAACTGTGAGGAGGATGCTATGAGAATGCGGGTGACTTGGACAGGTTGGGGGAGTGGGCAGATGCTTGGCAGATGAAGTTTAATGTGGATAAATGTGAGGTTATCCACCTTGGTAGCAAAAAAGGAAGGCAGATTACTATCTAAATGGTATCAAGTTGGGAAAAGGGGAAGTACAACAGGATCTGGGGGTCCTTGTACATCTGTCTATGAAAGTAAGCATGCAGGTAACAGCAGGCAGTGAAGAAAGCGTATGGCATGTTGGCCTTTATAACAAGAGGAATCAAATATAGGAGCAAAGAGGTCCTTCTGCAGTTGTACAGAGCCCTAGTGAGACCACACCTGGAGTATTGTGTGAGGGTTTGGTCCCCTAAATTGAGGAAGGACATTCTTGCTATTGAGGGAGAGCAGCGCAGGTTTACAAGGGATGGTGGGACTGTCATATGCTGAGAGAATTCCCGGGATGGCAGGACTGTCACATGCTGAGAGAATGGAGCAGCTGAGCTTTTACACTCTGGAGTTTAGAAGAATGAGAGGGGATCTCATTGAAACATATAAGATTGTTAAGGGTTTGGACATGTTCCCGATGTTGGGGGAGTCCAGAACCAGGGGACACAGTTTAAGAATAAGGAATAAGCCATTTAGAACGGAGACGAGGAAACACTTTTTCTCACAGAGAGTGGCGAATCTGTGGAATTCTCTGCCTCAGAGGGCGGTGGAGGCGGGTTCACTGATGCTTTCAAGAGAGAGCTAGATAGGGCTCTTAAAAATAGTGGAGTCAGGGGATATGGGGAGAAGGCAGGAACGGGGTACTGATTGGGGATGATCAGCCATGATCACATTGAATGCCGGTGCTGGCTCGAAGGGCCGAATGGCCTACTGCTGCACCTATTGTCAATTGTCAATCGGGAATTCATATTTAGAGAAAGCATGGATTGGGGACAAATTAAAATTTCACATGATGCCCCATGTCTCAAGTGATGAGCCCAAAAAACAGGTGTTTCTTGAGCAAACCAATCTGTCTAACTATCACCCAGAAATGTCAATGGACAAGCCATAAGAATGTTGAAAAATCTGTGGACTAGGAGAAGCTCTACAACATGCCAGGCAGTAAAGAATTATGGTGGTCTACTTTGCTCAACTACAAATATGACGCATGCCATGAAACACACTTCCTCCTGTTCTGAATAAATGCTGAATAAGTGCTGGAGTAATAGAATACAATGTTACATGGGATGCATTTATAGCTGCAAGATTCAGTTAGATTACAACAAAACCTCAATTTTTAAACTCCTCTAGGCAATTCTTTGTTCCATCCCACCTAGCGCCAACACAAATAAGTCACCCATGGACATGTATTCTTTAATTCTCACAGATTAAACTACTTATTTCTGACCTAAAATACATGCTACAGACAGAGCAACATTGTAGGAGTTTGCCCCTAGATATACTGGGCTTTCTGGGTCTGTGCAAATATCAGAGTTGCCAAGTTTTGTCAGAGCATTTCAGTATTCTAGTTCCTGAAAATCAGTATTTTACTGAGGAAATCAGTATTTTTACACTGTGCCTTTTTGCTGAAAAAAGTGTTTTTTAACGTGTGGTCATACCCTTGTAAGAGTACAAGAATGCATAACTTTGCTACAGATTGTCATTACTTGACAGTGCATTCATTGCCATCTCTTTGTATACTGCTGTTTGAACGGCTGCTGCTTGCTTTTAGTACCAGATGATGATGTGGAAGCCATTTTGGAAGCCTCCCTCTCCCTCCCTCGTTCTCTCTCCCGCCCTCCTTCCCTCCCATCCTCCCTCCCTCCGCCTTACTCCCCCTCCCTCTTTCCCTCCCACCCTCCCTCTCCTCTTCCTTTTTTTCTCCCTCCCTCTCTTATTCCCTCCCTCCCACTCCCACTCTCTCTCTCCCCAGACTGTTGGCTATAGCGCTAGGTGTAAAGCCCATAACGCTATGTGTAAAGGCAATAGCACTCCCAGCTGGACCCATAGCGCTGTTTGTTTAAATTCCCACATGCTAAACTGACAGTGTTGTTTAAACCTAGAGCGAGACAGGTAGATCAAAGCTTACAAAAAGAATCATGCAGATCTTGAAATTTAAAATACTAATAGATTTAATCTGCTATAATTTTCAGAGGTACAGTATGACTTTTTATATCCTTGCATTTTTTAAGCGGCAAGATGAAGCAGGAAGTCGGGCTGATTTAAAAAATCCGTATTTTACAAAGCATACCGTAAATGCCCTTTGTGTAAATGTGCAAACATTTATTGGGTTGTTGTGCTTGGCCTTCTCTGCACTTGGCCACTCCCTGTAAGAGCACATACAATTGCGCTGGAAAACATTCAAATATTCTTTGCCGCTGCAGCTCAAGAAGAACTAGGTTCCTGAATGACCTATACTGCAGTGAAGCGTGTATAACTAACTAAGAGACTGCAGGATTCCGTGGCTCACGATGCAGACTTACCACTATTATCCCATTGTATTATCCATACTAAGCGCATATCTCTGACCTGTGGAACGCCATGTGAAAACTCATCTATATGTCCTACTGAACACCAGTGTGACTGTCAGTGTTGATAGTAGGCACAAGTTGCATGAAGGTGTGGTTTCAGAAGGAATAACCTCCTTTGAGGAGTCATTCTTTATCATCCTTCAGTCACACGTCTCGTTGGATGGATGAAAGCCCAAGGAAGACTGAAGTATGACTAAGAGGTTTTAGGTCGAGAACTCGAGAAACACTTGCTCACTGACCAACTTCTCCAGATACATCCAAGATGTGCAATAAAATACAGCAATCTGTTCCCTTTCACAGAGGAATTATTTTACATGTTCACTTCTCCCGCTGGAATCGCGGGGTTTAAAGGACTCGGAGCGGGGCCTAACATCGCCCGGCATGGCTTAAACGGCCACGGGACTTACCATTGCCCGCCAGGGGCTTTAACATCGGAGCCCCAGTTCGCCTCGACGCTGCAGTTGGACTGCTAGACCGCGGGAGAAGAACAAAGGGAAGAGATAAGACTTTGCCTTCCATCACAGTGAGGAGGTGTTGGAGATCCACTGTGATGGATGTTTATGTAAACTGTGTTAAGTGTGGGTCTTGGGTTTTTTTGTAATGTAAGACTGTAGAAAATGCAATTTTGTTCAAACCAAGCTGTTTGAATGACAATAAAAGGCATTCTATTCTATATTTTTTTCCCAAATCACCCAACTTGAGGATTCTTCCTTTTTTACAGCAATTTTCCTCAATAGATTTAACTGCCTAATAGGTGTTCTGATAAACACAATACCAAAGGCTGAGCTACAACAATGGATTTTGTTTTTCATTCTCCCCGTCAACTATCCTGTAAACTATTTAACGTATGCGAGAACAATGCAAGCCACAGACAGCCCTGAAACAAAATAATGGCTGTTTTGTACTGTTCTTAGAACTGAATGCTGTGGAGAAAGATACATTTCATTTAAAAACTGATTATTTAAAGGTTCAAAACCAACAGTATTTGAAAATGCCCGTTTAAAAGCAATGGCAATTTTTGATATAATTCTAGATATAGAGACTAATTCTAATGTGCCCACTGAATTAAGTAAATATTTTACTCCAGCAAAGATTGTCAATTATAAGTACACTGAAAAGTCAAATATAAAAATACTGGTAATAGCAGAAAAACTAATCGGTTAATCACATTTAGTTATCCCTGTCATTTTCCAAATTATCTTAATTTTCCTCTGCTTTGCACTAACTTGCCTCTAGATTCATGAGGAGGTCCACGCTGATCCATCATTGGGCCCCTTGGATCTCCCATCATCCCTCTTGGATCGCCCATAGGCCCCCTTGGTTCAACAAGTGGCCCACGTGGCTCACCCATGGGGCCCCTTGGTTCACCAATGGGTCCTCTCTGTTCTCCCATCGGCCCTGGTCTCATGTCATGTTGCATGCCCCGTGGTTCATGGGGGTTTCTAAGTTCTGGAGGTCCTCTACCATCATGGCCAGGAACATGGTGTAGGGGTGGTCCCGGATGTGGTTGCCCAATATACCCCCTGAAAAACAGAAGACAAAATTACACAAATATATAGGTAACTAGACAAAGTGGGACCTGTTGGGTCCCGTCCCCTCAACACATGGTTGCGAGGTGAGGGGGCGGCCTGCGGCATCACACACACACTAACTACCCCACACAAACTAACCACCCCAATGATATATTATTATTCATTCACTCCTTTTCCCCCATGCCCTGCCCTATCCACTAACGCATATCCCCCAACTCGCAGGCATGGCTAGAGAGGGAGGGGGAATAAAGAGAGAGGGACACAGTGGCACAGAGAAGGGCACAGAGAGGAACACAGAATACAACATTATGTAAACCAGCATCTGCAGTAATTAGTACATATGGGAAGCCTTTCTTAAAAAGGAGGCTGGAAATAATCTGTCACTTCACGCAAACCACTAATTCTCCCATTATAATATCATATAATGCCTTTAATTAAAAAAAGTAAATTTATCTAGCTGAGTAATTGCTTGGTTGTGGCACAGCCCAGGGACTCTCATATATAGATATTATGGATTAAAGTGTTATAAATAACTATACAGTAACACAATCCCCTCCCTACCCCATTATAATCCATGCAACAAATTAGTGCATGAAAGACTTGTTTTCTTTTCAAGTGCTTTTTTGCTTAAAAAATGGTGCAATAAATTACATTTGAACTATAATAGATAATACAAAAATAAGGTCATATGGTCATAAGGAATAGAAGTAGAATTAGGACATTCGACCCATCAAGTCTACTCCTCCATTCAATCGTGGCTGATCTATCTCTCCCTCCTAACCCCAAGCTCCTGCCTTCTCTCCATAACAGACCTCCCAACATTTGATTGTCAAAAATCATAATATTTCCCCTCAAAATTCATATTTTTAAATGAAAATTCATAATATGTCGCGGCGCCCTATTCGGGGTCCCATGTCACAAATTCTAAATTGTGAAGAAGTATTTTAAATGCCAAAATGTGAAAAAGGTACATGTATGCTGAAACATTTATAATTCTTTGTTAAACTTTGATAAACTTGGCACTAGACTCACCTTCATTTCTCTCACTTGGGGTTGTTGCCGGCGGCTATGCGCCTGCGCACTGGTGCAGATCAGCGGGCTGCCGGCGGGCGGGTGCGGCACATGCGCACTTGGCAAGGTTGCCGGCAGGTCTGCGCCTGCGCACTGGGTGGGGGTGGGGGGGGGAGGCCCGGTGATGGGGCTGCCGCGAGCGGCCGGCTGCCGGCAAGAAAGTGCCGCTGATCGCGCGGGCCGGCGCCGCCCGGGCTCTGGGCCGGGCGTGGCGTGGCTCGAAATGGCGCCAGGCCTGGCAACCCTCCCCCACTGCGCACGCGCGGCCACTGGGGCCCGGCAACCCTCCCCCACTGCGCACGCGCGGCCACTGGGGCCCGGCAACCCTCCCCCACTGCGCACGCGCGGCCACTGGGGCCCGGCAACCCTCCCCCACTGCGCACGCGCGGCCACTAGGGCCCGGCAAAGTGCCGCTGATCGCGCGGGCCGGCAAACCGGGGACACATGGCGCCGGCGTTCACCACGGGAGGAACAATTTAGCGGGATAATTAGGTTACAAATCGGAATGGCGGGAAGGGAACCTAAAAAGCGGGAATATCCCGCCAAAAGCGGGATAGTTGGGAGGTCTGCCATAACCTCTCACACCTGTACTAATCAAGAATCTATCTATCTTTGTCGTAAAAAATATCCACTGACGGCTTGAAATCTGATGGTCTCTAAATCTGAGGAAAGACATTCTTGCCATAGAGGGAGTACAGAGAAGGTTCACCAGACTGATTCCTGTGATGTCAGGACTTTCATATGAAGAAAGACTGGATAGACTCGGCTTGTACTCGCTAGAATTTAGAAGATTGAGGGGGGATCTTATAGAAACTTACAAAATTCTTAAGGGGTTGGACAGGCTTGATGCAGGAAGATTGTTCCCGATGTTGGGGAAGTCCAGAACAAGGGGTCACAGTTTAAGGATAAGGGGGAAATCTTTTAGGACCGAGGTGAGAAAAACATTTTTCACATAGAAAGTGGTGAATCTGTGGAATTCTCTGCCACAGAAGGTAGTTGAGGCCACTTCATTTGCTATATTTAAGAGGGAGTTAGATGTGGCCCTTGTGGCTAAAGGGATCAGGGGGTATGGAGAGAAGGCAGGCACAGGATACTGAGCTGGATGATCAGCCAAAATCATATTGAATGGCGGAGCAGGCTCGAAGGGTCGAATGGCCTACTCCGGCACCTATTTTACTTCGGAGTCACGTGAGTGACTACGTGAAGAAGCCCCGCCTGGCGCTGGAACGGCATTACGTCGATGCAGACGGCAGAAGCAAGAGTTGCAGAGCGCAGCTCCTCGCAGCGGCCGGAACGGACCCGCAGGTAAGTGTAAGGAAAAGTGGGAACGTTCTAAAAAAGACGTTACGCTGGTAAAACCAGCAAAAGAGAAAGTAAAAGTTAAAATCAGAGTCACGCTGGCGTACTGATTTAGCCAGATAAATGGAAAAGAAAAATGGAGAAGTCTCAAAGGAAAATGTTGCGGGTAAAAAGATCGTCCCGGGGTGAAGCTAAAGAAATTGGACAAGAGTTTAGTGCGGATCCGGTTCTGATACCGGTGGCCGCTGATTCACCCGTTAGTGAGACTATAATTTCTCCAGAAATACAAACCACGAAGGAAAATGTTCCTAGAAAATGTAAAAAGAAATCCGTGAGGCCCTTGGTTTCTGATAATGACTCTGATAATGAAAGTCCTCCGGATAATAAAGCTATATGGCTAAAAATGGAACATATGGAGAAAGTGCTCCAAAATATAATGAGACAAGGGTCACAGTACCCAGAAGTTTCCCAAAATGACCCTGAGGGGTTTGAATATACAGAATATGGCTATGTGCCAAATTGGGAATTTGAAACTCCGGACCCAGGATTAAGGGTGGAGGAAGTCTCATTGGATATAATTCCAAGTGTATCAGGGCTGGAAAAGACAGACCCTGCAAGTGGTGATGTGGATTATGAGTGCACACCACGAATAAAAAGAGAAGGCCAAATGTGCCTGAGATGGCAAAAGATTTTGCTATACCTGAAGGAAGTGGTGAGGCTATGGAAGAAAACCTAGCTGCCAGTATTAATTATATGGTATCTCACCAACTTCAAGATTCTGTGATGATTGAAACAGCAGAATTATATAAAACACCGGAAAATTGCACCTCATTGAAGGTACCTACGGTTAATCCGTCTATATGGACGCCTATGACTCCAGGCATGAGAGGACAAGAAATAAGATTTCAAAGAATCCTCAAATTGATTTCTGCTGCCATTACTGCTTTTGGAAGGCAAATGGAGGGGTTGGAGATGGATAAAATCCAAAAAGATACTTTGGGCTTATTATGCAATTCCTTCTATGAAATTAATTGTATGAGGAAAATTGCGATTCGGCCCATATTTCATCCAAGGTTTGCAGGTCTGTGTCGGTCAAGTGGTGTTCAAGCTCCTGGTTATCTATTTGGAGAAAACCTGCCTAAACAAATCAGAGAAATGGATGAAGAGGCTAAATCTATTAGCCACATGAGACCTTTGGACAAAAAAGGAATTTTTCGTCAAGAAGGGGATTTGATTTTGGAAACAGAGGCAGGAGTATGATAAGAAAATATTATCATCCGACACAGCCTAATGTTCACCCGTATACGAGGAGAAGGAGACAACCACATTCATATGGAGAGGTACAAAAAATTTATCCTATGCTTAAAGAAACTGTGGACAAATCTCCAGTTGGAGGGAGTTTACAAATGTTTTATGATGAATGGCTTGCCATCACATCTGATCGGTTTATTTTACAAACAGTTTCAGGAGCTACTATTACATTCAAAGAAGGTGTTAATTCTCCGGTACAAAATAAACCTGCTTATGGTTTCATGTTTTCTGCAATTGAAGAGGCAGAAATTAATGTGGAAATTGACAAATTGTTTAAAAAAGGTGTTATTGAAAAAACTGTTGAACATGAGCATCAATTTGTGTCAAATATATTTCCAAGAAATAAAAAAGATGGTGGTTGCAGAATTATTCTGGACCTTACAAATCTTAATAAATTTGTCGAATATAAACATTTTAAAATGGAAACAGTTAACACTGCAAGACATTTGATATTAGCAGGTTGTTATATGGCTACAATTGATTTAAAGGATGCGTACTATTCAGCACCAATACATCAGTTCTTTCGAAGGTATTTAAAATTTAATTGGCTGGGACAGCTGTGGCAATTCAAAGCTTTACCAAATGGGTTAAGTTCAGCTCCCAGGCTCTTTACAAAGCTGTTGAAACCAGCTTTAGCACAATTAAGAGCACAAAAGCACATCATTATGGCTTATCTGGATGACATTTTAATCATCAATAGTAATCAGGAATCAGCTAAAAAATCAGTTTCAGCAACTAAAACTTTATTTGAGAAGTTAGGTTTCTTGATTCATCCAATTAAGTCCCAGCTGCAGCCAGCACAGTCAATTAACTATTTGGGGGTTGTGATTAACTCAGTTACTATGTTAGTAACTTTGCCAACAGATAAGATTGATGATATTTTAGTGACCTGTAGGGGTCTCATTCACAAACCTTATCCCTCCATCCGAGAAGTAGCAAAGGTTATTGGTAAATTAGTAGCAGCATTTCCTGCAGTAGAATTTGGTCCATTACATTACCAAAACCTTCAAAGGGACAAAATAAGAGCTCTAAAAAAACAGAGCAGGCCATTTTGATAGGCCTATGCAATTAACAAAAGAAGCTTTATTGGAATTACAATGGTGGATTGAAAATGTCCCACAAGCTTCTAAAAACATTCTGATACAACAGCCTGAAGTAATTTTACAAACAGATGCTAGTGCTCTCGGATGGGGGGGCGACAGATTCATTCACCAGCTGTGGGGGCAGATGGACTGTCCAAGAGGAAATGTTTCTTCAAACATATGGTATTAACTATTTAGAATTATTGGGTGCATTTTATGGGTTGAAGGCATATTGTTCTACAAAAAAGAATCTGCATGTACTGATACAATTAGACAATAAAACAGCTGTTGCATATATTAATCACATGGGTGGAGTCAGATCGGTATCATGTGATTGTTTGGTCAATCAGATATGGCAATGGTGTATTAAGCACCAAATTTGGATTTCGGCTAATTACATCCCAGGTAAAGACAATGTGGTGGCAGACAATAGATCAAGGATGTTTAAAGACAACACAGAATGGATGTTGAACCCAGTAATTTTCAGTAAAATTGTGACTCAATATGGGTTACCAGACATTGATCTGTTTGCATCAAGACTAAATCATCAATTGCCCAAATATGTGTCTTGGGAATCAGATCCAGACGCAGTAGCAGTAGATGCTTTTTCACTAAACTGGGGGAATATGTTCTTTTATGCTTTTCCGCCATTTGCTCTGGTTCAGCAATGTCTGAAGAAAATAGAACAAGATTCTGCCACAGGATTATTGGTAATTCCAAATTGGCCGACACAACCATGGTTCCCATTGATGTTAAACATGATTAAAGAACCATATATGTCAATTCCTAGCAGCAGTGATTTATTGATAAACCAAGTAACCAAAGAAATTCATCCATTACATGCTTATATGAATTTGTTAATCTACAGGTTTTGACCAGACCACTACAGGAGCTTGGATTGTCGGATAGAACTATGGATATTATAGTCACATCATGGCGAGATAGCACTCAGAGACAATATATGACACATATAAATAAATGGGAAAATTTTTGCAGACAGTCAAATATATCCTATCATACTGTGAACATTGCAAACATATTGGAGTTCCTTGCCGAGTTGCATTTTGAACAACACTTAAGTTGCAGTGCCATTAATAGTGCACGTAGTGCCTTATCATCTTATTTAGGACAAATCTCTGACCAGAAACCAATTGGATCATATCCATTAATATCCAGATTTATGAAAGGAATCTTTAACAAAAATCCACCCAAACCAAGATATACAGAAATTTGGGATGTTAGCATTGTACTTACCTTACTTAGGCAATGGACTCCAATCGAAGTTTTGTCATTGGAAAAGTTAACATTTAAATTAGTAATGTTAATGGCATTGGTTTCAGCTCAAAGGGTGCAAACATTACAAATGTTACGTTTAGACTGTATGCATGTGACTGCAGATAACATTGTGTTAGATGTTTACGATCTGATCAAACAAAGCAGACCAGGGAGAACTGGAGCGAAGGTAATGTTTCAAGCTTATCCTATTGATCCAACGTTGTGTGTAGTTAAACATTTGAATCATTATGTAAAAGTTACCAAAACTCTTCGAGGAGATGAAAAAACATTAATGATTACGCATAAGAAACCACACACAAAAGCTTCAGTGCAAACAATCTCAAGGTGGTTAAAACAGGTGTTACTTTTAGCAGGAGTAGACACTGATGTGTTCAAATCTCACTCCACCAGGGCAGCAGGTACATCCGCGGCGATGTTACAGGACGTACCACTCGAACATATTTTAGAAACCGCAGGGTGGTGTAAAGAAGAAACTTTTTCAAACAATGACAGGCTTTGGACACGCGGTGTTGGGTTCACTATAATCACCTGCTTTGTTTCACTATTGATTGATATTATCAATTATGTTATCACATATCTTTTATCACTTTGTAATGGTTCCCTCAGGTGTAAAAAGAGGGTTATTATATGTTCTTTTATCATTAAAAGATTTATGGAAAGAACTAAAACTAGTCTGGTTTTTCTCATGTATGTGTTGACCTAGCCGGACTGTCGTATGGAAGAATTCTACGACACGAAAAACACAGAAGCTTCAAAATCTTCACGTAGTCACTCACGTGACTCCGAAGTAAAATAGTAAGATTAAACGAGAACTTACCAGTTCGAAGTTTGATCTTTATTTTATGAGGAGTAACGATGAGGGATTACGTGCCCTCCACTCCACACCCTCATAAAATAAAGGATCATATGGTAGTTCTAAATCTATGATGAGCCTTACTATCTTACTCCGGCTATTGTGTTCTGTGTTTTTCATGCCGCTGCTTTGAAGTATGCCGTTCCAGCGCCAGGTGGGGCTTCTTCACGTAATCCCTCATCGTTACTCCTCATAAAATAAAGATCAAACTTCGAACTGGTAAGTTCTCGTTTAATCTTACTATTTTCTATGTTTCTAAGCTTCCACAGCCTTCTGTGGCAAAGAATTCCACAGATTCACCACCCTCTGACTATGGTATTAACACCAGCATAGCCACACTTGAGAAATAAATGAATGTAAAAATATCTTGGATTAAAGTCTTGGATCAACTCAGAATTAAATAAGGAAATACTTGACAGGCGACAACCAAATATTTTACAGTTTGGCACTTACCTTGGTTCCACCTCCCCAGTGACAGAAAGCAAAGTCCCTCCACGCGGGTCATTTGGTGCATCTCCAAGTAACCCTCTTGGAGCTGGAGGCACACCTACAGGTGGACCCCGCTGCATGTTGCCTCGGGGGTCCTGCATAGGGACTGAAAGGAAAAAGGAACCACTGTCAAAAGATTTGTCAAATGTGTGCATGAAATTATATTTTATAAATTCAGGCAGTAGACAACTGAAACTCTTTCTGACTTCACAGAGCATAGATGATTACTTTCTGCATGGTGAGCATTCTGTATGCGGCCTGCTCCCAAGCCTTTAGATCATTCTAAAAAGTAGTCTTTAAAAGGTGCATGGACAGAGCTTCAGGATGATTCAACCACAGATATCCATGATACATCACCTTTGGAACCTTAGGGTACATATGCCTGTTTCCTGTCATTCGACACATGCAATTGTATCTTATGGTATGCCACAGCTGACTACGTTCGCACAATTATTTGACAATTAGCTATTTGAGAATTGAATAATTATGCTCTGTAAAGTTCTATGACCACATGAATCATTTCAAACGATATATTTAAATTGTAAATCTATATGAACCATTCAGCTCAAAGAGCAAATTAAGCATTCTCATGTACAATAACGATTCTTTTAAAAAAGCATCGTCATTCAGCCATTCGGCCGTGGCGAAGCGGCGGCATTTCCATTTCCAACATATATGCTCTTCAGCTTCCACTAGCTAACAATAAACTATTCTACATTTTCTTTTGAACTTCGTCCCCTTTGATGTCTAATTTTCACACCTTACCCTTCCATATCTCAGTGTCTCCCCTGACTCTCAGTCTGAAGAAGGGTCTCGACCCAAAACCTCACCCATTCATTCCATCCAGAGTTGCTGCCTGTCCTGCTGAGTACTCCAGCATGTGTCTATTTTCCATTTCTAAAATTCATTGTAAAAATAGCATTATGGTTAATGTATGTATTGCTATTATGTATTGCTATCTTCCTTTTCTATGTCTAGTAACTTGAATTGAGGCTGCAGTCTCTTAAATGAAGCAAATCTTGAAATGTTTTTACCTATGAAGCATACTTGTCAACAAGTAGACGTTTTATGAGACTGTGCGGGAAAGACATGGGATCAGTGTTTCATGTCTATCGGTGTAAACACTGCATGGAATGGAATGGAATACTTTATCGTCACGTGTGTATAGGCACAGTGAAATTCTTTGCTTGCATACCCAATGTATACAAATAGCAGCCACCTACAGCGCTGACAAAGTTACAAAGCACGCCGGCTCCTCCTTTGTTTTCCCCATTGTCCATTGTTCTCCCTCCTTCCCTGTTGAACTCTCCCCATCTCCTCCACTCCGGGTCCTCCATTGTTCTTGCCCTCCCCGCTCACGGCGGTCCCCCCACGCCGAGCTTTACATTGTTCTTCCCCCTATCTCACGGTGGTCCGCCACGCTCTCAAGAATCTTGACCCAAATGAAAATGGTTTCTCACTTCCAATTTTATTGACACATTCTTTTGTGAGAAATATAGTATCCAGTTATAATTAAGTTATAGCTCTCTTATTGTAAATTTAGAAAAAGCTATATCTAATCAATAATCGCCATCTTGAAATATTTCAATATATATTGCCCAAAATAAAAGTTCTTAACTTTATGAGAGTATCAAGGAAGAGGTGGAAAGGTAAGCAGCAAGAAGTTGAAGTCTGTATTGTTGTCAATGGCACAGGCAAATAAGGCCCTACAGACAGACTTTTGGAAATAGGTAAAGGGCCACAAACCAGAACCTTAAAAATAGAAATCTCTGCTTCAATATCAATACCACATATTAGTGAGCGCAGAGCAGATAAATGCACAGTTGGAGAAATGATGTAGAAGGAATGGCTTCAGAATCCTGAGGAATGAAGACAATTTTGGAGACAGTTTAAGCTGCTACAAGTTTATGGCTTGTACTTCAGCAGGAATGAAACCAATATCCCCAAGGAAGGATCAACTAGTGTTGCTGGGAACCTAGGGTCCTAAACAGAAGGGAGAAAAGCCAAGCTGGAAGCAGAAGGTAGGGGATCAGATAAGGGGTTATTAAGAACAGCGAAAAATAAAAATTGTAATTATACTGAGTAATGGAGACACAAGAGACTGCAGATGCTGGAAACCGGAGCAAAAAAAATAAACTGCTGGAGGACCTGAAATGTTGTCGGTAAAATTTCCCACCACAGATGCTGCCCAACCCATTAAGTTCCCCCAGTAATTTATTATTATCATTTTTTTGAATAGAGTTATAACAGTACTGATAACCACAATGCATGGGAGATGAGCAGTGTACTAGTACAAGTGTAAACAGAAACAGAATAATGAAAAATAAGATAAAACTTACAAAAGGTTTAAAAGAAATAGGAAAGAGAATTCACAATGGATATAGTCAGTTTATGGACAGTACCGGGGTCAATGGAAATGAAGTAACAAGCAAATTTGGTTTGTAATGCTTGTAAGTGAATGCACGGAGTGTGGTACATTTGGTCAACTGCAGGCACAGACAACAGCATGGGAATATAATGTGGTGGCAACAACAGAAGCTTGTATTCAAAAAGGAATGGTGCTGGTATTTAACAATGACTCCAGCGAATTATCTTTTGGATATTAGTATTGAAATCCATGAGACCCCGGCTTATACTGCCTTCACAAGTTGGGCAAGACTTCTTGCTGTAAGATTCAGAATTCAAGGTTTTTGCTTGTTCTGTTTTTGAAGTGTACTTTTGTACATATTTCCTTCCAGAATTATACTTTTCCATTTAAATAAATTAAACTAAGAAAAAAATGGTACAATAGCCAACATCCCAAGCCTACACGAGGAAGTAATAGCAGAAGCACTTGGTACAGAAAATCTATCTTACAATTAAATCAAGACTGCACTGCTTCAATGGCCACTCAGCTAGCTGATGATTTATCTGTAACAGTGGAAAGATGATAAAAACTGAGAAGGATCTGTATTTAAAACTGCAGTTACTGGGATTATCAATTTAGTCTGTTCACTTATCCAAGAAGCATGTATACACAAGCTGATTTGGCAGCCTGTAAGTTGAGTATATCTCACGTGATTTATTAGAATTTATTCATAGTATTTGTAAACGGTATAACAAAATGTCAATAAGGCTATAAAGTTAAAGATTTTCATTCTTAGTCTTGTTATCAATCACAAGTTCAATCTTAAAGGCCAAACAATTGGGGGAAAAAGTAATACCCTGCATTCTGAACCCCTTGAAGTTTAATTCCACAAAACAAACAAAGGCACGGAAATCTAGAACTGTTTGTCATTTTCTCGCAACTGACGAATCAGTCCTGTCCATTTAAAAAGCTGCAAGGTTAGAGTTAATGATTATCAATCAACAAGAGTGGTTAGAATATCACCACTGGCTTACCCAGCTGATTTGGCTAGATTTGTGTGGTGAGAGAATAGTGCGATACAAATCGATGGACATATTTACTACATCTGTTCATGGCAACATTGCTAGAACTGGTGACATCACATTTCTTCCAGATGCAAGAACTTGTCTTCAAACTGAAAACATGCAGCATAACATTGTGCAGTAACACAAATCATTGATATGGGATGGATCTAAAAAGGATAAAGCAGCTCAAAAATCAGTCATGGTCAATGGGTTGCTGTGGGCTGCAACTACACAGCCCAGCATATTCTGCAGCCCAATCTGGAGTACAGAAGAGCAATGGCAGAAACTGACATCTATACAAAACAGATAAAAGCAGCATGCTACACAGGGAATGAAGAGAAACCACAATGGTAAGGAGGGCACATAGAATCAAGGTACAGACAACGTGTCTAAGATTTATTTTCTTAAGTCCATTGCATTTATTTTTCAGCATGTATTAAGGGGGCAGTTATAGTAGTCAGTAGAGTTGCATACCTCTCTCAGATACAGAAAATCAGTGAGCATTCATGTGTCCCTAACAATTGTCTACAGGACGTATGTCCCGGTTGGAGCGATTCTACATACCGAGGGGCATATAGAAGACAGAGAAGTTACAAATAGCGGTCTTAGGGAAGTAGCCACACCAAAGATTCAGCCAGATACGTAGGCAAACGTCACCACCAGGAGAGGTAGGCAGATAGTGTCTGAACCTCTTGTGGCTATGCTTCTCTCTCAAACAAATACACAATTTTGGATACTGCTGGGGGAATGGTCTCTCCAGGGCCTAGAGCAGCAGTAGCCAGAAATGCAGCATCACGTTTGGCACTTGAACAGCAGGATAGGGCTAAGTTTAGGCGAGCATGAAGACACAATATTTAGGGGTACATAAAGGCGTTTCTGTGGCCGCAAGCAAGAACTCCAGGATGGTGTTTTGCCACCCTGGTGCCAATATGAAGAACATCTCTGGGTGACCACAATACATTCTGAGAGGAGGGTCAGCAGCAAGTTGGTACCATTGGCATTATGTAAGAAGGGAGATGAGGGTTTGCAAAGGCAATTGCAGGAGTTAGATAATAGATTTATTTTGAAAAAGGGCCTCTGCGGTTATGACGTTTGGATTAGGACCTGTGCCACGAGTTAGTGAGGCAAGAAGAACAAAGATAGTGCAATTCAATATGTGGCTAAGAAGCTAGTGCGGGAGAAAGGGGTTCAGCTATATGGATTAATGGGCTCTCTTCCAAGGGAGGTGGGAGCCGTACAAGAGAGTTGGGACGCAACTGAACTGGAGGGCAACCAATATCATATCCCAGGAAGTTTGCTACTCATGAGGGTTTAAACTAGAGTAACAGCGCTGTGAGAACCAGAACAGTAGGTCAGCAACTGGAGGGACTGATAGGAAGGTAGAGGTTTTGATAAGCAAATATGAAAGGAAGGACAGGACGAGGACAGGTGAATGAACATGGTGAGACGGATAGTTTTGACGTGTTTATTTCAATGTAAGCAGTATCACTGAGGGCCTGCATCAGTGCATGGAGCTATGATGTTATGACCATTACAGAGACATGGTTTTAAAAGACAGCACTGGCAGCTCAGTGTTTCTATGTTTCAGATGTGATAGAGAAGGAGGTGAACATGATGAAGGAGATGCATTATAATTAGGGACACCGTCACAGCTGCACTCAGAGGACATATTGGAGGGATCTTCCATTGAAACAATAATGGGTACAATCATGGGGCATGGAAACAGGCCCTACGCCCCAACTCGTCCAATGCCGACCATTGATATCCCTTGTCCCATTTGCCGCATTTGGTCCATATACAGTGCCCTCTATAATGTTTGGGACAAAGACCCATCATTTATTTATTTGCCTCTGTACTCCACAATTTGAGATTTGTAATAGAAAAAAAAGAATGACATGTGGTTAAAGTGCACATTGTCAGATTTTAATAAAGGTCATTTTGGTTTCACCATGTAGAAATTACAGCAGTGTTTATATAGTCCCCCAATTTCAGGGCATCATAATGTTTAGGACACAGCAATGTCATGTAAATTAAAGTAGTCATGTTTAATATTTTGTTGCATATCCTTCGCATGGAATGACTGCTTGAAGTCTGTGATTCATGGACATCACCAGTTGTCTTCTCTGGTGATGCTCTGCCAGGCCTTGTATTGCAGCCATCTTTAGCTTATGCTTGTTTTGAGGGCTGGTCCCCTTCAGTTTTCTCTTCAGCATATAAAAGGCATGCTCAATTGGGTTCAGATCAGGTGATTGGCTTGGCCACGCATTGAACATTTTTTAGATTTGAAAAACTCCTTTTTTACTTTAGCAGTATGTTTGGGATCATTGTCTTGCTGTAGAATGAACCGCCGGCCAATGAGTTTTGAGGCATTTGTTTGAACCTGACCAGATAGTCTATAGTCTATACTTGAAGTCTATACACTTCAGAATTCATTATGCTACTACCATCAGCAGTTTATTCTCAATGAAGATAAGTGAGCCAGTACCTTCAGCAGCTATACATGCCATACATGCCCAGGCCGTAACACTCCCACCACCGTGTTTCACAGATGAGGTGGTATGCTTTGGATCTTGGGCAGTTCCTTCTCTCCTTCATACTTTGCCCTGATACCACTCTGATATAAGTTAATCTTCGTCTCATCTGTCCACAAGACCTTTTTCCAGAACTGTGCTCTTTTAAGTACTTCATGGCAAAGTACTGTGGAGGTCTTCCTTGGCCTTCCAGTCCCTTTGAGATTAGTAAACTCACCAGTGCTCTCTTTCTTCTTAATGATGTTCAAAACAGTTGATCTCAGGCTGATGTCTCCAACAGTTTCATTCTTGTGTCCCAGTCCCATAATGGCTTCTTTGGCACAACTTTGGTCCTCGTGTTGATAAACAGCAATAAAAGTTTCCAAAGGTGATGGAAAGACTGGAAGAAAGACTAGGCGCTGAGAGCTCCCTTATACCTGCATTTAAGGTGGCAATTAAACACACCTGAGCAATTACAAACGCCTGTGAAACCATGTGTCCCAAACATAATGGTGCCCTGAAATGGGGGAGAGGGGGGGGGGGGGGGGGGGGGAACTATGTATAAATACAGCTGTAATGACTATATGGTGAAACCAAATGTATATAAATAACTTTTGATAAAATCTGACAGTGTGCACTTTAACCACGTGTGATTTATTTTCTATTACAAATTTCTGTAGAGTACAGAGGCAAATAAATAAATGATGGGTCTTTGTCCTAAATATTATGGAGGGCACTGTACTTCTAAACTTCCTTACCCATGTACCTGTCCAAGTGTCTTTTAAATGCTGCTATTGAACCTGCCTCAGCTACTCTCTCTGACAACTCATTCCATATACCCATCACCCTAAGAGTGAACAATTTGCCCCTCGGGTTCCTATTAAATCTTTCCCCCTCACCTTGAACCCCTATCAATTCCCCTCATGATTGTATACACCGTATGATCACTGTAGTAGTATCCTGAGCGCCAATGAATAAAGTCATAGTCTCCCCTAACTCTCCCATTGCTTAGGCCCTTGTCCTGCAACACTTCGTAAGAGAACGGGGATTCCCCTCCCCTACTATAGATGAGGCTCGCACCAGGGTCTCCTCCATACCCCGCGAAAAAAAAAAACCACACTGCCCCCTCTCCCCATTCCCCCACTCGCAACAAGGGCAGAGTCCCCCTGATCCTCACCTTTCACCCCACCAGCCGGCAAATACAACACATAGTCCTCCGCCAGTTTCGCCACCTCCAACGTGACCCCTCCACTCGCCACATCTTCCCATCTCCCCCCCCCCCCCCCGCCTGCCTTCCGCAAAGACCGCTCCCTCCGCAACTCCCTTGTCAATTCTTCCCTTCCCTCCCGCTCTACCCCTTCCCCGGGCACTTTCCCTTGCAACCGCAAGAGATGCTACACTTGTCCCTTCACCTCCGACAGAGGTTCTCCTGCACCTCCTCCAACCTCATTTACTGCATCCGCTGCTCCAGATGCCAGATGATCTATATCGGTGAGACCAAGCGGAGGCTTGGCGATCGTTTCGCCGAACACCTCCGCTCGGTCCGCAATAACCAACCCGACCTCCCGGTGGCTCAGCACTTCAACTCCCCCTCCCATTCCGTATCCGGCCTCTTGGTCCTGGGCCTCCTCCACGGCCAGAGTGAGCAACACCGCAAGTTGGAGGAACAGCACCTCATATTCCGCTTGGGGAGTCTGCATCCTCTGGGCTTGAACATTGAATTTTCTCAATTCTGTTAACCATTGCTGTCTCCTCCCCTTCCCACCTCTCCCTCAGCCCTTGGCATTCCCTCTCTCTCTATCTCTCTCCCCCACCCTAGTCGCACTAGCTTCTCATTTTCACACTACAAACAGGTTACAATGGCTTGTTCCCTTTATCATCGATACTTTTTTGCATATCTTTCATTCATTGTTCTTTATCTCTCCACATCACCGTCTATCTCTCTCGTTTCCCTGATCCCTGACCAGTCTGAAGAAGGGTCTCGACCCGAAACGTCGCCTATCTCCTTCGCTCCTTAGATGCTGCTGCACCCGCTGAGTTTCTCCAGCCTTTTGTGTACCCTCGATTCTCCAGCATCTGCGTTCCTTCTTTAACACTTCGTAAATCTTTCCTGCTTAGCAGGCACGTGCCGTCAGGGTAGGCAAGGTAGGCACTGCCTACCCTGACTAAATTTATAACATGGTAATAACTAAATATAAATAGTAAAGGCATGGGAGAATTATGCCTATGTAAGAGATCGATCTCTTAGGTAGGCATAATTCTCTGTGCCTTTCATCCGCAGCGCTTGTAACACGGGAAGGAAGCTCTGTGCAGCCCACGTGCCGCCAGCGCTGCCTGAAGCCGTGAAGGCAGCAGAAAGTCTGCCTTTGCAGCACTGCGATGCATTTGCATCGGTCTATTGCGCATGCGCAGAGCAAGTTTCTTGGCGGGGTTTTCAAATATGGTTTGTCAATATTTTAAGTGTATGTTAGGTAACAAAGAGAGAAGAATGGAGCTTGTGTACCAATAATGTAGTAAGTACATTTTGTGTTTATGTTTTTAAATACTGTATTTTCCCGGGGGGGAGCTCCTTTCACAGTGTTTGGGGAGTCTGGCCTGGGGTAAGGTTGCGGGGAGGGCACGAATGAGGGGATTGGGATAATGCCACTTGCGACGCTCCTTGCACGGAGGCGTGGAATGCCACCGCATTGAGGCCGGGGGGGGGGGGAGAAGAGTAGCTCGGGTGGCTGAGCGGCCGCCGGGCCAGGCAGCGGAACCAGCCGCCACGTTAGCTCCTTCTGCCGGTCCCCGCTCACCTCTGGCAGCTCTCCGTCTACAAACCACTCTCCTGCCGCTCGCTGGCCTCACTCATGTCCTTAAATTCCGACAGCGCGATTGAGTATACTCGGCTGTGGGAATTTAAGGATTTACAGGAAGCCGCTGACATGAGCGAAGTCGGCGAATGGCAGGTGACAGGTGTTCCGATGGAGCGCACTGCCAGAGGGGAGCGGGCCGGCAGAAGGCACTGAAGTGGCGGCCAGTTCGGCTGTCGGGCACCGGCGGCCGCTCGTAGCTACCCGAGCTGCTTCTATCCCCAGCTACAGTGCGGGGGCTTCGTGCCCGGAGTGGTGAGTGAGTAAGTTTCTGCCATTACCCCCGACACCCTCCTTGTCAACACTCGTGCCCTCCCCACAACTTTACCCCTGACACAGACTCTCCACACGCTGTGAAAGGAACTGTTCCCCCAATTGGTCTAGGACTAGGAAGCCTTGGGCAAATTGAAATTTCACCGTTTTTATTGATTTATTTATTTAACGGGAGCGAACAATCTGCGCATGCGCGGTTTAATATTTTTTTTTAGCGGACTGAGTGCCTACCCTGAGTAATTACTCACGGCACGTGCCTGCTGCTTAGTGACATCGTTTCATTGGCAGGGTGACCAAAGCTGAAGACAATACTCCAAATGTAGCCTCACCAATGTATTGTTCCACTGTAACAGAACATCCCAACTTCTACACTTAACATCCTGACTGATGAAGGCCAACGGACCAAAATATTAATTTACCACCTATCTAAGGGAACTGTGCAATTGTACTCCTGCATTCCTCTGCTCCCCAACACTCCCCAGGGCCCTACCATTCAGTGAAGATCCTGCCCTGCTTTGACATCCCAAAATGCAGCTCATCACACTTACCTGCATTGAACTCCATTAATTCTTCAGCCCACTTGCCTAGCACATTAGGAAAGATTCTGCTACAATTTTTGTCAACCCTCTTCACTGTCTATTTTAGGGTAAAGCTCAAAAATAAGAAAGGGGCAATACATTCTAAAATAATGTACTAAATTGGGATTCCAAACTTTTCTCCGAGACGGCGAGTCGGGAAGAAAATGTAAAGTTTAACAGCCCAACTTGATCCCATAAATTTGCAGCTGGAACCTTCAAAATACTCTGCATTATCAGAATAAGCGACTAATGTGAATGCAAATAATTAGTCTATCAAACAATTTAAAAATAAAATAGTACATTTGTTTCAAAAATGTGTAACTGACATGGCCCATTAAAACATAGGACACTTCAACATTGCACAATGTACAGTTACAAAGTAGGTCAAAAATATTTATGGAAAATTCATCCTCATTTTTCCCATCAGTCCAAATAACAAATTTAGCTTGCAGACTTAAATATATAAATAGGGGTCAGCACACTGTGATGTTCCCAACTTGAATGCCATTAACCAAAATCCTGGGAATGTAGCCATATTCTTCATGTTTTTTTAGTCACTGGAACTTTATCCTGCAAAGCTGCGTTGTCAGGCATTACAAATGATAAAAATACATTTCCGACATCATTTATCACATATTGGTGCATCACAATAATTCCAAAATCTATTTAACCTCTGACCTCAAATCTGCAACAGGAAATTAATTCTTTTTTTTTTTCAAATGGCCGTTACATCTCCTCCAACAAAAATGAACACTTTTATTTTAAAGTGAACACAATCCAGTAAAGCTGAAGGGTTTACAGACTCTGAAACAGACTAGTTACAAGATCAGAGGTTAAAAATTGAAATCAGAATGGTACCTTGTCCTCTCTCGATCTGTGCAGTCCCTGCGGAGGCCACAGGTGAGTGCATATTTCCTGTGAGAACACGAGATAAAGAACAGTGCAATGGATAACCTGTCCTTTGCAACATTCAAGTTTGTGCATTAAAAGTAACAGAAGCACATGAAATAACTCTTCAAGAATATACTCGGAGGCTTCAAGGGGCAATAAAATAAGTTGTTTCTGAAACTGCGTAAAATCATTAAACAACTGGACTGTCATAAAGAATGAAAGTATATCAAAGAGCATTCCAAGAAGCGCTCAATGCAACAGTATCAACGTTTTCCAATGAAGAGTGATGAAGATGAAGATAAATGATAAGAAAATCTCCTACAAACAGAAGGAGTAAAGCTCCACGATGGCTCTCACATTGTAAATATATATAATGACAAGTAAAGCAAAATAAATAAATAAATAAATACATTTAGCTAGGTGCTATATAATGAGAGGATAACCATCAAGCAAGCGTTCAACCAAATCTTTTTTTGGCCAAGTTACCATTCTGACTATTTCAATTCACGGGGAATTACAGACCAGTTAGTCTGACTTCGGTGGTGGGAAAGATGCTGGAGTCAATCATTAAAGAGGTAATAATGGGGCATTTGGATAGCAGTGAAAGGATTAGTCCAAGTCAGCATGAATGCATGAAAGGAAAATCATGCTTGACCAATAGAAACATAGAAAATGGGTGCAGGAGTAGGCCATTCGGCCCTTCGAGCCTGCACCGCCGTACAATATGATCATGGCTGATCATCCAACTCAGTATCCGTACCTCTCTCTCCATGCCTTCTCTCCATACTCCCTGATCCCTTTAGCCACATCTAACTCCCTCATAAATATAGCCAATGAACTGGCCTCAACTGCCTTCTGTGGCAGAGAATTCCACAGATTCACCACTCTCTGTGTGAAAAATTATTTTCTCATCTCGGTCCTAAAATACTTCCCCCTTATCCTTAAACTGTGATCCCTTGATCTGGACTTCCCCAACATCGGGAACAATCTTCCTGCATCTAGCCTGTCCAACCCCTTAAGAATTTTGTAAGTTTCTATAAGATCCCCCCTCAATCTTCTAAATTCTAGCGAGTACAAGCCGAGTCTTCAGTCTTTCTTCAATGAAAGTCCTGCCATCCCAGGAATCAGTCTGGTGAACCTTCTCTGTACTGTCTCTATGGCAAGAATGTCATTCCTCAGATTAGGAGTCCAAAACTGTACGCAATATAATCTTCTGGAATTTTTTGATGTGACAAGCAAATTGGATGAAGGGGAGCCAGCGGATGTAGTGTATCTAGACTTTCAGAAAGCCTTTGATATGGTCAAGGGAGACTGGTGACTAAAATTAGAGCACATGGTATTGGGGGTAGGGTGTTGATGTGGATAGAAAATTGGTTGGCAGACAGGAAGCAATGAGTAGGAATGAACGGGTCCTTTTCAGAATGGCAGGCAGTGGCGAGTGGAGTGCTGCAAGGATCGGTGTTGGGGCCGCAACTGTTTACCATATATTAATGATTTGGAAGAGGGAATTAGGAGCAACACTAGCAAGTTTGCAGATGACACAAAGCTGGGTGGTAGTGTGAACTGTGAAGAGGATGTTAGGAGGCTGCAGGGTGACCTGGATAGGTTGAGTGTGTGGGAGATGCATGGCAGATGCAGTATAATATAGATAAATGTAAGGTTATCCACTTTGGTGGCAAAAACATGTGGGCAGATTATTATCTCAATGGGGTTAGGTTAGGTAAGGGGGAGGTACAGCGAGACCTGGGTGTCCTTGCACACCAGTCACTGAAAGTTGGTGTGCTGGAACAGCAGGCAGTGAAGAAAGCTAATGGAATGTTGGCCTTCATAACAAGAGGATTTCAGTATAGGAGTAAAGAGGTTCTTCTGCAGTTGTATAGGGCTCTGGTAAGACCACATCTGGAGTATTGTGTACAGTTTAGGTCTCCTAATTTGAGGAAGGACATCCTTGTGATTGAGGCAGTGCAGCGTAGGTTCACGAGATTGATCCCTGGGATGGCGGGACTGTCATATGAGGAAATATTGAAAAGACTAGGTTTGTATTCACTGGAGTTTAGAAAGATGAGTGGGAATCTTATAGAAACATAAAATTATAAAAGGACTGGACAAGCTAGATGCAGGAAAAATTTTCCCAATGTTGGGCGAGTCCACAACCAGGGACCACAGTCTTAGAATAAAGGGGAGGCCATTTGTGACTGAGGTGATAAAAAACGTTTTCACCCAGAGAGTTGGGAATTTGTGGAATTTCCTGCCACAGAGGGGAGTGGAGGCCAAATCACTGGATGGATTTAAGAGTTAGATAGAGCTCTAGGGGCTGGTGGAATCAAGGGATATGGGGAGAAGGCAGGCACGGGTTATTGATTGGGGACGATCAGCCATGATCACAATGAATGACGGTGCTCGCTTAAAGGGCCGAATGGCCTCCTCCTGCACCTATTTTCTATGTTTCTATGTTTGTAATTTGGAACCATTCACTGGCAAGCCTCTGTGCCAAAAACCAAATACGCCAAAGATTTACAGAATAAGCGAGTTTGGTATTCCAACTGTGCATGCCCAGGTCAAAGGTCACTGTGCATAAACATTGCTGGAAAGCAGTGGAGCTGTACAAAAGACCTTAATATTTCTTCCGTTTTCCAACTTTGATACTTCTAGATAAGAAAATATTGTTTTCAAACTATGAATTAGTTGTATTTATTGTTCCATTGTTAAAAGATAAGATTATTTTGTTGTTTTTATTGCTTTATGCTTTGGTGAGTGAGCAAGATCGTGCTTGCCTGTGGTCGGGGTCGAGTCTCCGGCGCTGCGGAGTTGCTGCTGGGCCGTCTCTGTCCTCTCCCGAGTGTCTCGTCCCTGTCCGAGGGCAGCAGGAGGTGTCGGGCCGGGCTTGCAGCCGGCGTGAGAAGGAGACGCTGGCTCCGGCTCCTGGGGGGAACGGGGAGGACCGGCTACGCCTCTCTCCTTGTCCAGGGGCCAAGCGCCGGTCATCGGCGGGGATGAACATGGGGTGCTGCAGTGGCTCGGCGGGTCAGGCGGGGTTGAACTGGGGCTGCGGCTTCTTCTCTGCGCTGGCTGAGGGCCTGAGGTCGCGGGTGTCGTCGGTCCAGGGCTGTCGGTTGGCCCAGCGGGACGTGCGGAGTTGAGTTGGGGTTGGCGCTTCTTCTCCGCGCTGGCTGTGGGCCTGAGACCGCAGGTGCCGATGGTCTGGGGTCGCCTTGGACGTCTCCGCCCCCCCCTCCCCCTGGGACAGTGGCGGTTCGACAGCGCCTGTGGCGCCGGGGACCCGGTTTCAATCCTGGCTGCAGATGAGGTGCGGGGCTGTGTGCCCGCTCTCCCCTGCCTCCCACTCGCATCTGTCCCCTCTCTCCCTGCTTCCTTTGGGGAGGGGGGGGGGAATAAGGAATTGACCATTTATGGGAGTCTCTCTAGAATTGAGAAGCTGAAGAATTCCAATGCCTTGAAATTAGCAGAATAGTGAAATTCAATATAAACTATCATCGTTGTGTTCCAGTCTTGAATACATTAATTTTCCTATAATGTGAACACACGGCACCCCCGTTCCTCAGATCAAATGTATTTTTACACATAAATTATGAGTAAAGATAAGAATTTATACACAGTTTCTTCAGCCAGCGCTTTGTTCGCTTTATCTTTATGGTGAATGACCTTTGACAAATCCCATGATTCCTTGCGTTTTTCGGAATACCAAACTCACTTATTCATCTGGATAATTAGCTATAAGAGCAGTCCCAAGTAAAGTCTAAGAAAACTTGAATCGATGTACAGCTAATTTATATCTTGGAATGTTAATAAATCCCGATTGAAAATAAAATATATAAATACAGTGCATTTAAGTCTATCGAGGAAACTGATGGAACTATTTAGTAAAATCATTTAATTAATTTCTGGACTCAAACTTGCAAATTGTGATAAACATAGATAAAGATAGGCACAAAATGCTGGAGTAACTCAGCGAGACAGGCAGCATCTCTGGAGAGAAGGAATGGGTGACGTTTCGGGTCGAGACCATTCTACGGACTACCCTTCTGAGTTACTCCAGCATTTTGTGTCTACCTTTGATTTAAATCAGCATTTGCAGTCCTTTCCACTAACACAGATAACTTGGTCACTAAACATGTAAAATTATATTTATCTGATAACAGAATGATGTGCCAAATGATCAGTGCTTTTGTCTAAATTCAAATATTGACTTTAATTATCTTTCTGCCAATGTGGAGATTCACACCTGGATCACAATTCATGAATGACTTAGAAGTTAGCAATTGGGTAGAGTTAAACTGCAAAGCTTATTTCATTAACTCCACTTAATATAATTATTTTACAAGCATTTTGTCACTAGACGCCACCCTTAAAGGCTGCACTAAACAACAAATACTAAAATCAAAGAGAAGATATGACTAGTGTCATCATTATTTGTTTTACATAACGCAGGAAAATTAAAGTGAAAATGAGACACAGTAAACATATAACAAATGTCATGCCACAATTTTTATCCACATCTCTTAAGTGTGCATGTGTGTGTATGTGTATGTATATGTATATGTTTTATACACACACATATATATATATATATATATATATATATATATATATATGCACACACACACACACAAATATATATATATACATATATACACACACACACATATATATATATATATATATATACACACACACACATATATACACGCATATACATAAACATACTTACACATACATATACACACACAATTGCAATACCACATGCAAGAAATATTCTACTTAGCAATGCAGCCAAACATATTATTTGTGATTTTTTTTTTAATCTGCAGATGCTGGGTGAGATAAAGTCTACATGATTGTTGTAATGAATTAGATGGGTTGGCAACTGTGAATATGTGTCCTGTACTTCTTGTCCAAGAAAAGTGCAAGATTTTATATGAGGTTTGGTAATAATAATGCCATTTAAATCAGGAATGGGAAGAAATAGATAATTGAGAAGGAAGAGGGGATTGACCAAAAATGGAGAAATCAATCTTCATAGCGTTGGGTTGTTGGCTGCCCAAGGGAAATATGAAGAGTGTGGCCTCACTCTGCCAGGACAGACAGGTTGATAGGGAAGTAGGAAAGGGAATTAAAATGTCTAGCAACCGAGAGCTCCAGCAAGCCCTGGTGGACAGAGTGCATGATATTCAATGAAATGTTGCCTAGTCGTCGCAAGGTCTCACCACGTTGATAGCACTGAATGCGACAGATGAGGTTGGAAGTGTAAGTAATCGCATCTCTCCAGGAAGGGCTGTTGGAGCCCACGAATAGAGGTTAGGGAGGTGTAGGGACAGATGTCCAATAACCTGCAATTGCAGGACTGTGCTTGGGGAGGGGTGTGGCTATGTTGGAAGGGATGAGCAGAACCAAGAAGTCCTGGAGGGAGAAGTCCCGGTGGAAAGTGGAAAGTGAAAAGGGGTGGGAATGGGAAGAAATGCCTGTTGGTGTAGTCACATTGAAGGTGGTGGAAATGTCAGACAATTTAGGTTTGGATGCTTGGCTGGGTTTGTAAGATGAAAACTGGGGTAACTCTACCATATTCTGCATGGGGGCTGCAGGGGAGCGAGGGGTGGGGTGAATAAGAGCAGAAATGCTGGACAGTGGAGACATGAGATACATGGATAAGGCCACAACCGCTAGGGTGAAAGTTGGGGGTGGGGGGGGGGGGAGGGATGGAGAGGGCAAGGAATCTTTGCCAATGAAATGTGAACGGAGGCAGGGGTGATGAAGAAGAGCACGATGTCACAGTGGGCTCAGAATTCAGAGGTGTTAGCACAGGGGTAGAAATGTTAGGCCTCTGCTGAGTACAACATTGGAGAGAGAGGTCAGGGGGATGGTGAAAGCACAGTAGGAGTGCTCGTTTTAGGAATAATGAATGTTCAGGACAATAGATA
This sequence comes from Okamejei kenojei, assembly GCA_035221665.1. Lineage (NCBI taxonomy): Eukaryota > Metazoa > Chordata > Chondrichthyes > Rajiformes > Rajidae > Okamejei > Okamejei kenojei. The sequence continues at coordinate 8,259,196 of CM069143.1, forward strand.
GGGTACCAGTCAAAAAGGTTGCTTTATCCTGGATGATTCTATGTTTTTGGAGTTGTTGTGGTTGCATTCACTCAGGAGTAGGATGAGTATTTCATCAATGGTAAAAATGCTTAAGGGTAAAAAATGCTTAAGGGTATCAGCAGATGAACTTCTGATCAGTTCTTGTCAACACAGTATTCCAATGAAGGCCTTAGTCAATGATGACCCCCTAGTACATATGATTTAGTATTGGGATGAAATTGGTTTGGGTGTATATTTTACTAAAATATTTCTTTTAAAGTGAGATTGGCCATGCCACATTAGCCCAATATTTCATCTTACAATTTGTCTTCTATACCTGATCCAAGGTAATGCACACATGCAACATAGTAAGAATATTCCTCACTTTTTCACAAATGACTCGGGGTCAGATCACATAGGTTTGGGCTCTGGGCTGCTTCGAATGATAGTGATCAGTCAAGCTTTAGTTTTATTGATGAGCAGTCCTTTACCAGGATATTACTGATGCAATGCAATTGCAATGCCATCAAAAGTCATGGGTTAGACTTTTTGGAAATGGTCAGTCCCTGTACTTGTGTGGTAGAGAGGTTACTTGTTACTTATTAGCCCATGCCAAGTACTGCCTACATGTTTCTGCATATACAGTATCTGGTGTGATTCATTTTCTAGATTAATAACTAAGCCAAACATTTGGAATCAGTGTAAAATTACAGAAAATATTGTTCCAACAATGAAAAGTAGCAAAAAAAAAATTAACAGAACCTAACTGTTATTAGTATCCCCTTTGATTTCAAACACAATGTTCCTTCCCTTTCATTAGAAAACTGTATTATTTAAAAAGTTACAGAGCCAATGCGGATCATTTTTAATAAAGGGCACTATCAGTCTTAAGCCAAATTAACAAGTTAATAAAAGCAAGCCCAATACCTTGTCCTCTGTCCATTGGCACCAGTCCTGAAGGAGCAAGACCCATCTGAGGCTGCATGTTTCCTGTGGGAAGTAATTCATGCAGATATAGTATATATAATCAGGAAAGGAATATTGCTGCTGTACACAAATTATATTTTTGGTGAAGGTGGGCAAGAGCGGAAATGCATGCACAACAAAACTTTTCACTTAACTTGACCTTTAAAAATCCCTGGGATTCTGAAATAGTCCCACCAGTTGGAAGGCATCAAAGAATGGATCGATTGGACTTACATTCACTGGAATTTATAAGGATGAGAGGGGATCTTATAGAAATATATAAAATTCTTAAGGGATTGGACAGGCTAGATGCAGGAAAAATGTTCCCAATGTTGGGGGAGTCCAGAACCAGGGGTCACAGTTTAAAAATAAGGGGTAGGCCATTTAGGACTGAGATGAGGAAAAACATTTTCACCCAGAGAGTTGTGAATATGTGGAATTATCTGCCACAGAACGCAGTTGAGGCCAATTCGCAGGATGTTTTCAAGAGTTAGATATAGCTCTTAGGGCTAACTGAATCAAGGGATATGGGGAGAAAGCAGGAGCGGGGTACTGATTGTGGATGATTAGCCATGATCATAATGAATGGCAGTGCTGGCTCAAAGGGCCAAATGGCCTACTGTTGAACCTATTTTCTATGTTTCTATATCAGAATCATAAAAAAAGTGAGAATGAGGAACAAAGTAGGAAATAGTAGAGATTAGCCTGACATTATTTGTCAACAAACGGTGGAATCTGTTTCTGAGGATCTACAGATGGCTCTCAGAAAACAGTTATCATGCTTTATGATAGAAATTTTTTTTTGACAAATTTGATAATTTAATTTGTGAATGCAGTTAGCCCAGTGAATAAAGGGAATCATTGGAGGTAGTATAAACTGATCTTCAAAATGTATTTGATAAAGTGGCAGTATGATAGTGACAGTAAAAACAAAAGTCAAAATAGAATTGAAAGTAACAAAGTAGTAGGCTGGAGGTTTGATTCGAGGTCAGAAAAAAATAGAAATTAATGACTCTTTTTCTAGCAACAAAATGGGGCCCACAACTATTCACAATTAGTTCAACGACTTTCCATAACCAACTTTGCTGATGATACAAATCTGTGAGAAAGCAAGTTCTGATGGGCCCAAAGAAATCTACAAAATGGCATGGTCAAATTAAGTCAACAGGCAAGGTGGTGCAAATGGAGAATAATGTACATTGTGCATTTTGACTCGAAGAAAAACAGAATATTTTTTAAATAGAGAAACTAGCAAATACATGTATAGAGACGGATCTGGGTGTGGTATTTCAGAGGATTCAGAAAAGTGAACAAGCGGGTTTAGCCAAAGGAATATGGCAGTTCATTTTTATTACAAAAGTATTGAAAAGCAAAAGGGTGAAAAATGTTGGTGCTCTCTGGCAACCACATTTCAATGAATATACCCGAAGAATCTTATAGTCAGTGCAATATTTATAAGATTGATTCCTAAGGTGATTGAAAATTGATCTAAATTAATTACAGTTTAAAATACTGGGAGGTGATTGCATTGGGAATCCAGCTTTTGAGAGGGATTAAGAAGGATATGTTGTTAAAAGGGCTGTTTCTCCACATTGCAAAATCTAAAACTTGAGGGCATAGTCCAAGGAAAAGGAGTTAATCACTTAAGACTAAGATGAAAATATTTTTTCTGTTTTATACAGAGGGTTGAGTCCATTTGAGTGGTGTATTGAAGGCCGAGATCAATAGATCTTTGAAACAGTGAACCATCAAGAAAGTGCTTTTGAAGTGTAGGATCATCAATAATCTTAATGAATGTTCAAGCATGCTACATTTTTAACTTTAATAGTTGTTCCATTCGAAAGGAAGTTATAAAAGTTATTAAAAAGTGTCTATGGGAGGTCAACACACCCACCCTCCTCACCACCTCCCCTGCATTCACCATTCCAATGGTAGGTTACTTTCCAAGATTAGTGGCTATGGAAACCGCTGGGTTAATATAAAAAAAAACATGCAACCAATGAGATCATCATTTGATTTTAACTGACACATAATTTTCTTCAGAACTTCTAATAATGCCAAAAAATAAAAAAAAAATGAAAGTATAGCTGATCCAGCTGATAACAATCAACTGGCAAGCAGTTTATATAATTTTAAACTGACACTATTAGTCTTTCACCGGTTATTGTTGTCAGCAGATTCAACATACTTTGATTACCATCTAGTGACATTAACAGAGTATTGCAACGGTGCATTGGAATGGATGCACAGAAATTGTGTTCAAAATTAAAGAGGCAACATTTACTTGGCTGTTTCAATGGACTAATACTGCACTAAAGGAAAAGTCATGGATAATAACTGAAAATATATCAATGTCCCATCAATGCTAGAATATATTTTTAAAATGGAGCAAACAAAGGTACACAAAGAAAGAGCTCAGATCAGCCATAGTTTTACTGAATGAAGATGTAGATTCACCCAGGTTGGAGACTTTGACAGTGAATGGTTCTGGAGCCCTTAAACAAGGCAAATATGTTTACATCTTTACTGTTAGCCCTATCAGAAAGGGAGGTCAGGATCACCAGGAACTCCTATGGGGTAAAAAAAAAGGATTAGATAGGGGTTCATAGAATAAAGTGGAGCAAAACGGAGGAATTTTAATGCTAGAAAATCGAAGGTAGACAAAAATGCTGGAGAAACTCAGCGGGTGAGGCAACATCTATGGTGTGAAGGAAATAGGTAACGTTTCGGGTCGAAACATTTCTTCAGGAAATTTTAATGCTTATATATCTCCCAAAGGTAGATCAGAATCCACAGTATGCCTGCAATTTTGCAAACAGAAATAAAAACATAAGAAAAAGGAAGCCACATCATCTTTTAGCCATTCAGTAAAACCATAACTTAATCAAAATTTTTATTAATTTCAATTTCCTGTCCAATCACAACACTGTTTCCAGAAATATATTATTTGTAGCACTCTGGTCCTGAACCTTAGACTCAACCTTTCAAGTGAAGAAATTCCTTGTGATTCAAGTCCAAAATGGTTGACCCAAACATCAACCAATTCTATACAATCTTTCCTCATAATGACTCTCTTCCCAGAATCTAGTCCAGAGAAAATTTACTCTCGTCAGGCAAATATATCCCTCGTGAGATGAGAGAGACCAAAACTAGATGATATTCCAATGTGGTACATCAAAGCTCTGTAAAAACAGCTGGAAGACTCGTACTCAATTCTCTTGTTGCTCAGAAAGCAAGAGATCATTTACTTGCTTGGACTCAGCCTTAGGTACAAGGTCCAACCCTTCACATCATTGAAAAGATCTACGAGTCATTGCCTCAAGGAGGCATTATCTATCAAGGATTCCCACTATCTGAGCCATGCCTTCTACTCGCTGCTATCAAGCAGAAGATACAGAATCCTGAAGTCACAGACCACCAAGTTCGGGGACAGCTGTTTTCCTACAACTATCAAGTTGTTGAACCAACCCATACAACCCGAGCTATCTAGACAATTGAACACTGGAGACCACCTCTTGCACTAACATGTTTATTTTCGAATTATGATTCGCACTGATGTTATTTTCTTTGCTGTCTTTTACTTTTTAATGTTGTGCAGACTTTGTGTAATGTATAATTTATATGTAATTTATGTTTTTATGTGTCTAAGCCTATGTGCCGATTATGTTGCTGCAATAATTTCATCAACTTGTTCAACTTCACTAATAATTAACTTTGTGATTCCTGTAGGAAGGCATTAATATTTATTTAAAAACTAACTTTGAATGATTTTCTTTTTAAGCAGCTCCTTGGGGTCTTGCTGCCATTCTAGTTCTGTCGGCGTTGAGGCAGTTGGGGAGGTCCATGTGGGATATGCAGACAACCACAGGTACTTGGTGGAGAAAGTCAATGAATAGGATGGAGGATGGTCTGTCATTCTGCCGCTTTACTAGGGGCTTTTAACTAGTAACCACGTTCTCAACCAAAATTCAAGGATCAAGGTTCACAGTACCAACATTGAATAGTACAACTCAGGAAGAACCATTCAGCCCACAATGTTTGTGCCATCCATGATGCCAAGTTAAAGTGATCTCATCTGCCTGTACATGATCCATATACCTCTATTCCATGCGCCTATCCAAAAGCCTCTTAAACCCCATTATCATATCTGCCTCCACCACCACCACCCCAGACAGTGTGTTCCAGGCCCCCACTTCTCTTTGTATAAAAGAAAACTTCCCCTACACATCTCCATTAAACTTTCCCCCTCACACCCTATAGCTACGCACTCGAGTGTTGAACATTTCCACCCTGGAAAAAAGCTCCGACTGTCTACCCTATCAATGCCTCTCATAATTTTATATACTTTTACGTTTCCCCTCAACCCCCGACGATCCAAAGAAAAAAATCAAGACTATCAACCTCCCCCTTTAGTTGAAAACCTCTAATTCAGACTGCAATATGGTAATCCGACTCTGCACCCTCTCCAAAGCCTCCCTATCCTTTTCTGTAATGGGGCGATCAGAACTACATGCAATACTCCAAATACTGCCTAACCAAAGTCCAATGGAGCTGCATCATGACTGCCTGACTCTTATATACAATGCCCCTATCAATGAAGGCATGCATACCACATGCCTTCTTAACCACCCTATCTACAGGTGCTGCAACTTTCACGGAGCTATGAATTTGGACTCCAAGATCCCTCTGCACATTAATACCGTTAAGGGTCTTGCCATTAACTGTATACATCCTCCTTACATTCATCCTCCCACATATGCATCACCCCACACTTGGTGGGGTCAAACTCCACGTGCCATTTCTCTGCCATGTTTGTTGCTGTAAGACTATGACTCCACCCATGACACACACATCGTGAATGAACTTCAAACACAATTTCCATTTTCATAAAAGCAAGTAAACCCTCACTAGCCATGTTATGCTTTTCCCTCACCTCTGTCACAATTGTAATTTCACCAAAGATGCTGATATGTAATACAGACTCACTGACTCAATATTAGAATCAACTCAGATCACTGATAATAATCTCTGCTGAATTGAATTAAAAATATTTCAAAATGTTGCTATCACCAGAAAAGTAGATTGTACAGAAAAGGCAATAAGTAAAACAGGAAATTAAAATTAGATTAGATAAAACAAAACACACTTTGATATTTTTCTGTAAACACTTTTATACCTCCAGGTCCAACGGGTCCTGGTCCTGGTCCAGGTGCTGGCCCAGGTCCGGGCCCAGGCCCTAGCCCTGGCCCACCTGGTCCTTGTACCGGTCCGAGTCCAGGAACAGATACCGCAGTTTGCATTGGTGGTTGCATTAAGGAAGGTGCCCCATTCACATGCATTCCACTCTATTCAAGAGAAAACAAAAACAGAAAATTACAAATTAAATACACACATGTTCTTAAAGTCTAAACAACTGTTGCTCGGTAATTTATCACTAAAACTGAAGCTACTTTTATATCCTGTGTTGAGAACCATTTTCTTGAAATTGAGAAGTGATTCACCAAATTGAGTGAATTGAGATTTTCGTACCTCTTCAGTAGTTTGTGGCATCTGCTGTCAGTTCATTTCTGAAGCATACTTTAGGGCAAGATCAATGGTGCCTTTAAATGGTAATCTGCTATATGATGGGCTGTAAGCACTGATCTTCAGTGGAGAATGGATAGATCCACATCTCCATAAGTGGATCTATCACAGAGCCAAACTCAGTACAAAGGGATCAGGAAAGATAGTATTACCATTCCTATCCCTTTCCCAACCTCTCTCAGCAAAAAGGCAGAAACACTGATCTTCCACTGATTTTGCAATGATTCTTTTGAGAGGATTCCGAGTCTATTGCATACCCAATAGCACCACTCAAATCAGTAAATTGACTATGATTACACAAAATGTGCAGTAATTGTAAACCTATTTTCAATTGCCTTGTATCATTGAAGCTTTTTGTTATTTTTAAATGTAGAATAACATCCATTGCAACCAGCTAATTTGGTATAATTTTATATCCAGTTTTAGATATAATAAAGTCACTATTATTTGATATGAGATATCTGCCAGAGAATCAATTTTATCCCAGAAAACTCAGTGGTCTGTTCGCATTTTTCGAACAAACCGATTATGATCAGCCAGCTTCAATTAAATAGGCAACATATACTTTTAAACCTAAATGAGATACTGGGAGGGAATGAAAGGGAAATCTTCAGATACACGACTCAAATGCGGCAAAATAATAAATGTGATTCCTATTTTATATATTCTACTAATATATAAAGTTGTTTCATTTAGGTTGGTCCATCAACATCAACCTGCTGAGATGAGGATGATGGGCCAAACTGGCAAACTCACCCGTAAGTCATTTGGGTCCTAAATGCAACTGTGTACATTTTCTAAATTAAGAGCAACTTTAGATTAGAAGAAGGTACACAAAAGGCTGGAGAAACTCAGCGGGTGCAGCAGCATCTAAGGAGCGAAGGAGAAAGGCAACGTTTCGGGCCGAAACCCTTCTTCAGACTGATGGGAGGTGGGGGGGGGGGGGGGGGGGGGGGAGAAGAAAGGAAAAAGGAGGAGCCCGAGGGCTGAGGGAGAGGTGGGAAGGGTTAACAGCAAGGGTTAACAGTATTGAGAAAATTCAATATTCAAGCTCAGAGGATGCAGACTCCCCAAGCGGAATATGAGGTGCTGTTCCTCCAATTTGCGGTGTTGCTCACTCTGGCCGTGGAGGAGGCCCAGGACAGAGAGGTTGGATACGGAATGGGATGGGCAGTTGAAGTGCTGAGCCACCGGGAGGTTGGGTTGGTTATTGCGGACTGAGCAGAGGTGTTCGGCGAAACGATCGCCAAGCCTCCGCTTGGTCTCACCGATATAGATCAGCTGGCATCCAGAGCAGCGGATGCAGTAGATGAGGTTGGAGGAGGTGCAGGTGAACCTCTGTCAGACTTGGAAGGACTGCTTGGGTCCCTGAAAGGAGTGGAGGGGGGAGGTAAAGGGACAAGTGTAGCATCTCTTGCAGTTGCACGGGAAAGTGCCCGGGGAAGGGGTGGAGCAGGAGGGAAGGGAAGAATTGACAAGGGAGTTGCGGAGGGAGCGGTCTTTGCGGAAGGCAGAGGGGGGGAGATGGGAAGATGTGGCGAGTGGATTGGTCACATTGGAGGTGGCGAAACTGGCGGAGGACTATGTGTTATATGTGCCGGCTGGTGGGGTGAAAGATGAGGACCAGGGGGACTCTGCCCTTGTTGCGAGTGGGGGAATGGGGAGAGAGGGCAATGTTGCGGGGTATGGAGGGGACCCTGGTACGAGCCTCATCTAGATGAGCAAATTTAGATTAGAAGAATCTAGCAGTTGAATTTATTTCCTTAATTCTTCCCAAGAAAAAAAACGGTTTACTGATTACTTATGAATTCCATTATGATTTATCTGAATGAGGAAGTTTCCAATAAGAATTATTTTACTTCCGAGTCACGTGAGTGACTACGTGAAGAAGCCCCGCCAGGCGCATGCTCGGCATTACGTCGACACATGTCGGTAGGAACGGGCTGCAGATCGCAGCTCCACCAGCGGTGAGTAACAAACCTGCAGGTAAGTGGGTTTGAAACTACTTCCTGGGTGTTTAAGTTCCATGACGCTGGCTGAACTAGCCAGGAGGAGTTTGGGAAGTAAAATGGAGGGTATGGGGAAAAAATCAGCGTGGGGATAGCGCGCGTCCGGGTGGAAGTACAGTTAAGATCGGGACTACAGATAAGTACGGAGCCGGTTCCGATACCGGTAGCCGTAGACCCAGCCGTAATTCAGCCTTTAGACGCTCCACAGCTGCAGGCCACTGAGGGTACTCCAGTGGATAGAAAAATAAAAGGAAGTCTGTTAGGCCCCAATATCAGACGAGTCTGATGAAGAAGATCCTCCAGACAGACGAGCCATGTGGCTCAGGATGGACCAAATGGAGAAAATGCTCCAAATTATCAACCAAGGGTCCAAAGACCCAGAGTATTCCCAGGCAGCCCCTGAGGGGGTTCCATATCATGAATATGGTGCCTTTACAACATGGGAATGTGAACCTCCAGAGCCTTGTTTAGGTCTGGAAGAAGTCTCCTTTGAGCAAGTCTCAGGAGTACCAGGGCAGCAGGAGACTGACCCTGAAGGTGGTGTTCCTGGTCATGAGTACCCACCACAGCACAAGAGTCAAACTCCAGGTGTACCAGATGTAGCACAATCCTTGCTATACCAGAAGGGAGCGGTGAGGCCATGGAAGAAAACCTGGCGGCCAACATTAATTATTTGGTTTCTCACCAGCTTCAGGAGACTGTCATGGTTGAGACAGCAGACTCTATAAAACACCTGTTTATTGTGCGTCACTGAGGGTGCCGACGGTGAATCCGGCAATTTGGACACCCATGACTTCAACAATGCGAGGACAGGAAATACGGTTCCAGAGGGTCCTCAAGCTCATTGCGGCTGGCATCACTGCTTTTGGGAGGTAGCTGGAAGGGCGTGCAATGTCCAAAATCCAAAAAGACATGTTGGCATTGTTTTGTAACTCTTATTTTGAGATTAATTCTATGAGGAAAATCGCCATTCGGCCCATCCTGCACCTAAGATTTGCAGGTCTGTGTTAATCAAGCAATGTTCAAGCTCCAGATTATTTATTCGGAGAAAACCTGCCTAAGCAAATTGAAGAAATCAATGAGGAGGCAAAGACTATCAGCCTCATGAAACCTTTCATATTTGGCCAAAGGAGACAATCTGGCTGGATGAGAAGGGGGTTTGATTCAGGAGCGGGAACAAGCACAGGCAGGGGTATGGTGAGAAGGTATTATTACCCGTCACAGCCCAATGTCCATCCATATGTTGGAAGGAGGAGACCGTCACGGTCATTTGCTGAGGTACAAAAACTTTATTCTATCACAGAGGAAACTTTTGGGGAACCTCCGGTTGGTGGTAGATTACAATTGTTTTATGATGAATGGTACTGTATAACATCTGATCGGTTTATATTAGATACTGTGTCAGGTGCTATAATAGAATTTATGGAAGAAGTTGATCCACCTGTACAGAATAAACCTAATCGGGTTTTGGTGTTTTCTGCACCTGAAAATTCTCAGGTAAAAGAAGAAATAAAAAATGTATTTGAAAAAGGGGTAATTGAAAGTACGGGGAATCATCCGCAACAATGTGTGTCAAATATTTTCCCCAGGCCAAAGAAAGATGGGGGTTGAGACGATTCCCAGCTCCAGTGATTTGTTGGTACAACCAGTGACAGAACAAGTTCATCCATTGCATGATCATATTAATTTGTTAATCTACATTAGTGTCAGCACAAAGAGTACAAACATTTCAAATGTTACGTTTAGATTGTATGCATTTGTCTGCAGATAACATTACTTTTTATGTTTATGATCTAATCAAACAAAGCAGACCGGGGAAGTCTGGAACCAAGGTAATCTTTAGAGCATACCCTGCCGACCAAACATTGTGTGTGGTTAAGCATCTGACTCGATATATTGAAGTAACCAAGAGTCTCCGAGGTTGTGGGACAGCAATGCTTATTACCCATAAAAAAACATATAAAAAAGTGCCAGTACAAACTATTTCTAGATGGTTAAAACAGGTTTTGGATTTAGCTGGAGTAGACACTGATGTGTTTAAATCTCACTCCACCAGGGCGGCGTCCACATCCACGGCGAAGGCACAGGACGTGCCGCTCGACCGAATTTTAGAGGCCGCAGGATGGTGTAAAGAAGAAACTTTTTCCAAGTTTTACAATAAACCTGTTCTCATGGTGCCAGGGTTTGGACACGCAGTATTGGGTTCTGTTTGATTGTTTGCTTTCTTTTATGTAATTGGTTCATATCTTTTGTTGTAATCTCCCCCTGGGATAGAGGGGTTATTACTTTTCTTTCTTTTTTATTATTATTAAAATACTTATTGCATACTCACTACTGTGTCAACTGAAGCAGTGTGTCGTATGGAATGAATCTACGGCATGAAAATCACAGAGCTTCAAAATCTTCACGTAGTCACTCACGTGACTCCGGTAAAATAGTAAGTAAACGAGAACTTACCTGTTCGAAGTTTGATCTTTATTTAATGAGGAGTTACGATGAGGGATTACGTGCCCTCCGCACCCGACCCTCATAATCTAAACGATCATCTGGTAGATCTAGTCTTGTGTGAGCCTTACTATCTTACTTCGGCTATTGGTTCTGTGTTTTTCACGCCGCTGCTTTGAAGTATGCCGAGCATGCGTCTGGCGGGGCTTCTTCACGTAATCCCTCATCGTAACTCCTCATAAAATAAAGATCAAACTTCGAACATCTTACTATTAAACATCACAGGCCACTGGAACAGCACTTGATACTTATGAAAAGTCACTAGCGATTCCAACAAGTAAACACATTTATAAAGTTAAAGTGTTTCTACAAATGTTTCTTATAATGGAAAAGGTGCTGACAGATTCTCATTAAACTTATATGCAGCATCTGGAAATTTTAAGGACACCGATGATTTTTTTGCAAATCACAGTCTCTCCTTATAATCTTGGACATCCATTTTTGGCGAGTCTGCAAATTACAACATTCTTGTTCAAATCAACCGCAATTTAACCTAAAAAATAGCAACTTCTTACTTTGCAGTTCAATCTAAAATTCAGGTAACACAAAAATAAATATCTCAATAAAATCTAAACAATAAACTGCAAATTTTAAACTGAATTTCATGCGAACAATACCAACTTTAGTTCCTGATCTGTGTATATTTGCATGTAGAACAACATGTATAACAAGGTATCATTGCCCTCAGGCCCATTCGTCTATCATAGGAAAAGGTTAAAAGCAAATTAAAAAAATATTCTTCCTCGTAATTACCATGCAGAGAACACTGCTGAAAATTAGACTGAGCAACTTGCAAGAATAAACACATATATTTTTTAATTATATCATAACTATCATTTTGGATATAATCAGGTGCTTCTATGGTGACTGCACATAAATAATGGCTACTTGAGCATATTGACGTTGGCTTCCTTAAACTAGAACATTAATTGAAAATAAAAAGTTAATTCAATTTCAGGTCCCAGGTCTTGGATGATCAGCCATGATCACATTGAATGGTGGTGCAGGCTCGAAGGGCCGAATGGCCTACTCCTGCACCTATTTTCTATGATTCTATGATCCTGCTCTAAACATTTATAGCCCATAAGAATCTGAATCAGTTTCAATCGATCAGCTTAATAACCATTTTACAGGGAAACACTTAGTCAAATTCCGCTTAGCACAAATTCCAGAATTTAACATGAAAATCGTATATCCTGAACACCAAATAAAACAATGTATTCAAGTAATGCACATTGACAGAATCAAACTGCATTGAAGATAAATTGTTTGGATTGCGAACAATAGGACCTACCATAGGCTGTGGTTGGGAGACTGGGGGAGCAGCCTGAGCTGCTGGAGCATTCGGGCCTGTCACAGGTTGGCTAGAAGAAATCAGTGGTGTAACGTTGGCGGGTCGATGTAACATTTTCTGAAAAGATCAAAACATTGTGGTAAACTTTCAATATTTCCCTGAAGAAGAATGTATTCAACATAGTCAAAGACTAACAAACAAGAAATGTTTGGATCAGAAGTTAAAGCTTCATTAGAAATTTAGCCTTTCAAGCCAACCTTTTCCCAGGAACACACCTTTTAACATAACTCGGGCGATAGCAATATTATGTTTGTGTGCATGGCACGTGATAGAGTTTATCAAGATGTTCACTCACCATTGCAATTTCAGGATCCACAATTCTCATGACAACTTGTGCCTGTAGGAGTGCATATGCCAGTTGTGGGTTCTGTAAAAGCATATTACGAGCCTCCTGAGGACTGTTCTGAATGCAGAGCTGAAAACGACAGAATAATATTTCTTTAGGATACTGAAGAACAATTGATTCTCAGAGCATCAATTTCCTTTGTTCGATAATTTCCTGGCAATCTTTTCTCGCACATACAATCTGGAGCACCTGGAGGAAACCCACATGTCACAGGGAGAATGTGCAAATTCCAGACAGTACTTAAGATCAGGATTGGACCTGGATGGAGTTACAGTGCTCTGCATAATGTTTGGGACAAAGACCCATCATTTATTTATTTGCCTCTGTACTCCACAATTTGAAATTTGTAATAGAAAAAAATCACATGTGGTTGAAGTGCACTTTGTCAGATTTTATTAAAGGCCATTTTTATGCATTTTGGTTTCATCATGTAGAAATTACAGCTATGTTTATACATAGTCCCCTAATTTCAGAGCACCATAATGTTTGGGACACATGGCTTCACAGGAGTTTGTAATTGCTCAGGTGTGTTTAATTGCCTCCTTAATACAAATATAAGAGAGCTCTCAGCACCTAGTCTTTCCTCCAGTCTTTCCATCACCTTTGGAAACTTTTATTGCTGTTTTTCAACATCAGCCAAACATTAGGCTTACCAAAATCAACTGTTTGGAACATCATTAAGAAGAAAGAGAGCACTGGTGAGCTTACTAATTGCAAAGGGACTGGCAGATCAAGACCCCCACAGCTGATAACAGAATAATTCTCTCTATAATAAAGAAAAATCACCACACCCGTCCGACAGATCAGAAACACTCTTCAGGAGTCAGGTGTGGATTTGTCAATGACCACTGTCCACAGAAGACTTCATGAACAGAAATGCAGAGGCTACACTGCAAGATGCAAACCACTGGTTAGCCGCAAAAATAGGATGGCCAGGTTACAGTTTGCCAAGAACTACTTAAAAGAGCAACCACAGTTCTGGAAAAAGGTCATGTGGACAAATGAGACGAAGATTAACATATATCAGAGTGATAGCAAGAGCAAAGTATGGAGGAGAGAAGGAACTGCCCAAGATCCAAAGCATAACACCTCATCTGTGAAACACGGTGGTGGGGGTGTTGTGGCCTGGGCATGTATGACTCCTGAAGGTACTGGCTCTCTTATCGTCATTGATGATACAACTGCTGATGATAGTAGCATAATTAATTCTGAAGTGAATAGACACATCCTATCTGCTCAAGTTCAAACAAATGCCTTAAAACTCACTGGCCGGCGGTTCATTCTACAACAAGACAATGATCTCAAACATACTGCTGAAGCAACAAAGGAGTTTTTCAATGCTAAAAATGGTCAAATCTTGAGTGGTCAAGCCAATCACCCGATCTGAACCCAATTGAGCATGCCTTTTATATGCTGAAGAGAAAACTGAAGGGGACTAGCCCCCAAAACAAGCATAAGCTAAAGATGGCTGCAATACAGGCCTGGCAGAGCATCACCAGAGAAGACACCCAGCCTGTCCATGTATCACAGACATTGTCATTGCATGCAAAGGGTATACAACAAAATACTAAACATGACTACTTTCATTTACATGACATTGCTGTGTCCCAAACATTATGGTGCCCTGAAATGGGGGGACTATGTATAAACTCTGCTGTAATTTCTACATGGTGAAACCAAAATGTATAAAAATGGCCTTTATTAAAATCTGACAGTGTGCACTTTTTTTTCTATTACAAATCTCAAATTGTGGAGTACAGAGGCAAATAAATAAATGATGCGTCTTTGTCCCAAACATTATGGAGGGCACTGTATGAGGCAGCAAATTTAATTGTTGTGGTTTGCACGATTTAGTACAATTGCATTAACATCTTATGCAATGTACTACGACAACAAGTATGCATTTTGGCAAGATAAATCAGGTCAGCATTTACAATAGTAAACGGTGGGCCCGGACAGTGTTGTGGAACATAGACACCCAGGGGTACATGTATAGATTTCCGAAATTGCCGACACAGTTAGACAGGGTGGTGACGAAAGCTTTAGCTTTGTTTGCCTTCATCTTTCAGGTCATTGAGTACCAGAGTTGGGGCCATTGTGTTACAAGTGTACAAGACATTGGCGAGACTGCAATCGGAGTATTGTGTGCATTTCTGATCACCTGTATATGGGAAAGATGTCATTAAGCTGCAAAGAGAGCAGAAAAGATTCATAAGATTGTTACTGAGAATGAAGGGCTTGAGTTACAATGAAAGATTGGTTGAAGAGGCCGAGTGGTAACCTTAGAAGTATAGAAAATCACGAGGGACATGGATAAGGTGAATGGTTACGGTCTTTTACACAGGGTAGGGGCTCTAGGGCATAGGTTTAAGATGAAATGGGAAAATATAAAGGGGACATTTTCCACACACCGAAGATGGTGCAGATGTACAACAGGTTGCCAGTGGAAGTGGTAGAGGTGGTACAATTACCACATTTAAAAGACATTTGAACAGATGCATAGATATGAAAGTAACAGGATACGAGTCAAACGCAGGTAAATTGGACTAGCTCAAGTCGGCAACTTGGTCGGCATGGCGAAACAGAGGGATTCTAATTTTCATTCCAAGACCTTCAATAGTTTTACATCCTTTGGCTGTCCTTCAAAATAGAGAAACAAGAATAACAAAGTCTGTGTCTTGAACCCAATCATATTCCCAAAAATGATTCTCTGCCTTGTAGTTGTGAACAGATTATTAAATATTCTTGTGAAATGAATGGAAAATAGTCATTAAAAAAAAATACAATGTGGACAACAATTGTTACATTTCTATTTAACATTGCCTCTGTTAGAATTAATATCTTGCATAATCATAAGAACTGTAGGCCGTTTTACAGTTGGTTGGATGCAAGCAAGCAGTGTTATTTAAAATATTCTCTGATGCACAGTGGAGCATATAGATTGTAGAGAAATAACACAGTTCTGCACAAAATAGCAGAGGCCAGCACCTTAGTATATGGGTAAATAGATACATGCCATATCCATTATTTTATAAATGTTGAATATATCACAATAGGCAGATTTTAATTAAAGATTGTAATTTTTTTCCAACAAAAAGTGATGATGTTTGTGATCTCGTTATTGTTAATAAAGTGGGTCTGAAACATCTGGCAAAATCTCCGGGCTACCTGCTCGCCTCTTTTACCTTCCGTTTTAAATGTCATTTAAAGCAAAAAAGACTTATTTCTCCTTAAAAGCAATTAAGTGCTTATAATTAAGAGAGTAACGTTGTAACCTTCATTTGCTTCATGAGTTCAAACATTTGCTCTGGTGGAAGACTGGCCACAGCACGACTGATGGATTCTGGAGCATCTTCAGGCAAGACTGGATCTCCATAAGGAGATTCCATGACAGGACCTGCAGTGCCCAAATCTGGAAACAAAGCACAAATATGGATTATTGAATGAATTGTTAAAGGCACTATATAGTTATATTATCTTAAGTGGCTTTGAAAAGTAATATCTACGTACCTGGCATACAAAAGTATTCAAATTGGTAGACAAGAATGTATGTTTCCATATCCCTATGCCTAGAGGAATATTTTTAGTTTTATTTGGAAAAATTGTGTAATGTAAGCTGGCTGGAACATTAAACCTGCTTTCTTTTTCAACATAGAGAAAATTAACAAAATGATTTGAGATAAAGTTTTTATTGTAGCTCCAAACTAAGTTGCTAGTTATCAACTTCGGAAAAAAATCAGCTGCATAAATACTTTGAAATTCATATGTGGTATTTAATTCTAGCTGGAGATATTGTCATCCAAATAGAACAATAACTACAACTTCACGCTGTCAACGTCAGTAATTTTAAATTTGAAGTTTCTAAAGCCTAAGTTTCAAATATACACAATGGATTAGACAAATGACATCCAATATTACATTCCAATTTGAAAAGTCACCATAAAATAAATAGTCAAGTCAAGTCAAGGGTGTTTTGTTATGTGTCTCAAAACAGGATAATCAAATTCTCACTTGCAGCAGCACCACAGGTATCTGAACATAGTACTCTATAAGCACCTTAATAAACAATAAAACGTTCAGTATGTAAAAAAATAAATAAACAATTGTAGTGCAAAGACAAAAACAACCCCCCCCCCCCCCCCCTCCACCTCCGTATATGTAGTTAGACTGGTTAGAGCTTAGTAGGAGTTTGCATTATTTAATAGCCTGACAGTTGTTGGGAAGTAGCTGGACCTGAACTGGAACATTACAGTTATACCTTCTTCCCAAGAATGGAGCGAAATGTGTGGTGAGGTGGTGTGGGCCCCTGATGATGCTAGCTGCATTTTTGAGGCAACAAATCCCATAGATCCCTTTGATGGTGGGGAGGTCAGTACCTGTGATGTACTGGGGGGCAATGTTCCCCCTATTTGCAATCTTCTTTGTTCCTGGGCATTCAAGTTGCCAAACGGGGCCGTGATGCAACTAGTCAATATGCTTTTTACTGTATACCCATATAACCATATAACAATTACAGCACGGAGACAGGCCCTCTCGGCCCTTCCAGTCCGTGCCGACCATTTGTTTTCCCCTAGTCCCATCTACCTGCACTCAGACCATACCCCTCCATTCCCTTCACGTCCATATACCTATCCACTTTACTTTTAAATGTTAAAATCGATCCTGCCTCCACCACCTCTGCTGGAAGCTCATTCCACACAGCCACCACCCTCTGAGTAAAGAAGTTCCCCCTCATGTTACCCCTAAACTTCTGTCCCTTCATTCTCATGTCATGTCCTCTTGTTTGAATCTTCCTTACCCTCAATGGGAAAAGCTTATCCACGTCAACTCTGTCTATCCCTTTCATCATTTTAAAGACCTCAATCAAGTCCCCCCTTAACCTTCTGCGCTCCAAAGAATAAAGACCTAACTTGTTCAACCTTTCTCTGTAACATAGTTGCTGGAACCCTGGCAACATTCTAGTAAATCTCCTCTGTACTCTCTCTATTTTGTTGACATCCTTCCTATAACTAGGCGACCAAAATTGTACACCATACTCCAGAATTGGTCTTACCAATGCCTTGTACAATTTTAACATTACTTCCCTACTCCTATATTCAATGCTCTGATTTATAAAGGTCAGCACACCAAAGGCTTTCTTTACCACCCTATCTACATGCGATTCCACCTTCAGGGAACTATGCACAGTTATTCCTAGATCCCTCTGTTCCACAGCATTCCTCAATTCCCTACCATTTACCATGTACGTCCTATTTTGATTTGTCCTGCCAAGATGTAGCACTTCACACTTATCAGCATTAAACTCCATCTGCCATCTTTCAGCCCACTTTTCCAAATGGCCCAAATCTCTCTGTAGACTTTGAAAATCTACTTCATTATCCACAATACCACCTATCTTAGTATCATCTGCATACTTACTTATCCAATTTTCCACCCCATCATCCAGATCATTGATGTACATGACAAACAACAGTGGACCCAACACAGATCCCTGAGGCACCCCACTGGTCACCGGCTTCCAACCTGATAAACAGCCATCCACCATTACTCTCTGACATCTCCCATTCAGCCACTGTTGAATCCATCTTGCTACTCCGCCATTAATACCTGTAGAGGTTCAAGAGATAATTCTTCGACATGCCGATTCTCCTCAATCTTCTAAGGAAGTAGTGGCATTGATGGGCTTTCAACTGAGCAAAGTTTTCATTTGCACTCCTAGAAATCTAGGAGTTTCACCTGCATGCATCAACCTACCACTGTGATTTTTTTGCCTTTTAGAAATAACAGGAGTATTTGGTGGTCATAATTTCTCCTAAATGACCTACTTCAACAAGGGAGTCACTGTTAATAAGAATGTGCATATTTCCACAAAAACATTTTGTGGGGTTGTGGCACTTGGATTGCATATTAATGAAAAGTCAATGGCAATCCTCAATCGACAATGAGACTGGCAACAGACCATTCAAAGATCTACTTTTGTGGCGACTTTACAATTTAGGTATCTGTTACTACTATCAGCAGCCCACCTCTGAAGAATCCAGGCTAGACTTTTAACCAAGTCATAAAACCCTTCTTCGTAACAGCCAACACTGTCTTGGAAGGCAGAAACCGAATATTTTCCTTTTAGACTTCTCATTTTTTGTTTTCACATTTAGTTTATCAAGACCGCACTGTAAGTATCAAACGATATGAAAGAATTCAAGAGAACTACCCATTAAAAAAATAAAAAAAATAAAAAGGAAATCTTTGCAAGTTAAGCATTTTGTTGATCGTTTGTGTTGTGAAAATAGACACCAGGTCTGCCTGATGTGGTGTGGATTAATACTCACTCTTGAGCTCTTCTTTATTCTTTTCGCTAGCAGCATTGTCCACTCGCAATGCCCTTCCATTAAATTCCCTCCCATTGAGATTGCGCATGGCACTGAGTGCAGTCTCCTGATCTTGGTATTCACAGAAGCCATAGCCTTTGGGTTTACCAGTTTCTCTGTCATACACAAGCCTACAGAAAGACAGAATGTTAAAAGATGTTCCACTTCTATTTGCACAAAACGCTATTACACAATGCACAAGTGAACAAAGCCATGTGTTTTGGGGGATATAATCCGTAGCGGCGACTGCGGAGGGCTCGGGGAGGCCCCGACCACGGGTGAACAGTGGGGAACATCAGGGGAAGAGACTGACTTTGGTGCCTTCCCACATAGTGGGAAATTTTGATCCTGCTGTGTGGGGATGTTTTATGTTGAATTCTATCTATATGTTGGGTTCTTTATTTTTACTGTATGGCTGTATGGTGATTTCATTTCACTGTGCCAATTGGCACACGTGACAAATAAATGTATCTTGTATCTTGTAACAAAGGATTTCCAATGATGTGATGAGTGTCCAAACTATCTAAATGTGTAGTACAAATGTGATGCAGCAGTTGCATTCACCAGGAGAAAAATGCACGTTAATTAGTCTTTCAAGGCTTCTTTCAACAAAAAAAGATTTAAATGCATTCTACGTGTAAGCAGCTCAAACTTCACTGTTTTGCCAAGATGAGTAAAGTAGTAAATAAAAAGTCAGGGGGTCTCTTTCAGAAATCAAAATGTTAGGACTCCAGCTTCCTGCATAAAGCATCCTACTTATCTTTCAGCTAGCAAACAGATTAGCTCATTTGTCAGCTTTTCCAGTCATCAATTTCATAATCAGTGTTTCAGTATTCATACTGCCTGGCGAGGATCTGGTCTATGTGATAAACTTTACAGATGATGAATTAATAACTGCCCACTTTGAAATGGTGCAGATAAAAAGTCCAAAATAATTTAATAAGATTAAAGAAATGAATCTTACACTATTGTATTGTTTAGGCATTAGTCAGCCACGACTCAGTAAAAGTTTACAAAAGCAACAAAACAAATCATGTAAAACATGTGCTTTGTGTCCCAAAATATTCAATTGCCACAATTCTCAAAATATGCTTATGCTGTGAGAAAATATATGTGAGAAAATACAATGTCATGCTGTGAGGAAATATATTGTTTTAAATAAATAGTCTGTTCCATTTTCTCCAGCCTCCTTTTATTGACTATTGTAAGGTTGTTATAAATGGGTGAGGTTTACCAAGACTATCAAACCTGTAGTGAGCTGAATTTTAGAATTTAATTACAGTCAAATGTCAGTTTTAATGGAGGGCAAGTGGACTTAAATTGTCTCAAAAGGAAAACTGGCATCAAAAGCAAAAACATTTGATAAAAATACATCTATTGATGCTCTTGAACACATCATCGGTGATGTAACCTGGGGTCATTGAGTGTTTCGGGTCATTCAACATCAGACACCCTCATCCAGTGGACCCAGCCGTGGTTGATCAGACCACGACGTGTTCAGGTGGCATTCGCTCCTCCCCAGGGACCTTCTCTCCTGACCCAGAGCCGTCTCGAGGCCTTCTCCGCTGCCTCTGTGGTGTTCTTGATGGCTCTTCTCCTCGCCATTCCGTTGATGCCCAGTGCACTCAAGACTTTGTAGAGCAATTGCCCTGCAAAACCTCTGCAGCCAATCTCGATGGGCATACACCTTGCCTTCCAGCCCTGCTTACGGCAGTCTATGACCAGCTCTTCATACTTGGTCACCTTCCTCTCGTGTGCCTCCTCCAGACGGTCCTCCCACGGCACTGTCAGTTCCAACAAGGCGATGTTTTTGGTCGCCTCTGAGACCTGGAGGATGTCTGGCCTCAGGGTGGTTGTGGCAATGTGCTGTGGGAACTTCAGCTGTTTTACCAGGTCTACAGATAGCTGCCAGTCCTGCGCAGTCGCCAGGATTCCTGACGGATTCCTGGCTGTTGTGGTTCTTGGCAGCTGCACTCCGGCCTTCACGAAGGTAATCATCTGGGTGGTGGGCCGTGCTTGTCCGCACCTGCTGATTCCATGGTGATGGCTTCTGCAATGGGTTTAAGAACCTGGTCATGACGCCAGGTGTACCAGCCCTGCCCAAGAGCCTTTGGGCAGCCGCCCAGGATGTGTTCCATCATCCCCTTGCCTGAGCATTGCCCCAGATGAAGAGGTTTGATGGGCTGGGCAGGACATCATACGCTGCCTGGACCAGGAACTTGATTCGCTGTGGTTCAGCCTGCCAGAGCTCAGTCTTAAATTTTAATGGAGGACAAGTGGACTTAAATTGTCTCAAAAGCAAAACTGGCATCAAAAGCAAAAACAAAACTTGTCTCAAAAGCAAAAACATAGTCAAAATATCAATGTTATTTCTACAGATGCTTATACACCTTCCTAATTGCATGCAAAAATTATGTTGCACGCAATGACGACAACCAATTGCACATTGCATTCAAAGATGATACCTGAAACTCAACACTGGGCCAACTTCAGAGAAAATATCCTTCAACTGTTCCTCTGTAGCTTCATATGGAATATTTCCAACTGGAAACAAGAAAAATCATAAAAGGAGAATTCCAGCACAATTATGAGTCAATATTTCATATTTAATTACTCACTTTTTATTTATATACTTTACAGATATATTAGATTTCTTCAAGCATTGTTTCTGGGTTAGAGGGCAACTGATTGGTACTATACAATCATCATTCTTCATTGTTATACAAATCTGTCCTAACCAAAGCGAAGAGTCTTATGGGCCTGTCCCACTTGGGCGATTTTTCAGCGGACTGCCGGCGACTGTCAAGTCGCCTGAAAAACCAGCAACTGGAACGGCGACTGTCAGAGTGGAACACACATACACTCACAAACATATCGCTTCCTTCACCAGCCCATTAAGCAGGCGGGGGACAGGGTAAGCAGGGGAGCGCTGAGTAAATAATTCATACGGTGCAAAGCCAAGGTGAAACGGACGCACCTCGCGATGAACAGGAAGGTTGCAAAGGGCCTGTCCCACTGTACGAGGTAATTTAAGAGTTCTCCCAAGTTTTCCCCGATTCGAACTCGGAGAATGTCTGTAGCGGGTCCGTAGGAGTTCATGGATGTCTTGTAGCGGCTCGTATGAGTAAAAAGTAACCATTTTTTTCATCACAGTTTTTTTTTTCCTCGTGAACATTTTTCACAGTGGTGAAAAAATGTCACAATTTTACCGGATTTCCCGAGTACCTACCGTTACTCGCATGAGCTGCTACGAGACATCCACGAACTCTTACAGACCCGCTATGGACATTCTCCGAGTTCGAATCAGGGGAAAACTCGGGAGAACTCTTGAATTACCTCGAACAGTGGGACAGGCCCTTAAGTCCTTTAAAAGAGGGGAGGGGGGAAAGAAGGAGTGGAGCCAATTTTTAAGAAGCCAGAGATACAGGGCTGTGAAGCTCAGCGGACATTTAACATTACTGGTCGGTTCTGAAAACTACTGCTTATCTTTTTTCCCCTAATGAACCAATGAAATTCACCGGTCAGCACCAGCTACAACCTATGAGAACCTTCGACCTCCTGGCAACCCACTAGGACCTCCTGGCGTCCCACCTACAGCTCGAGAATTCTTGCTACTCTCCATGGCGGCTTCAATCTAATCGCCGCTAATTTTTAAAAATGTTGAAAAATTTGCGGCGACCATAATGAGGCCGCGAGTAGTTCCCAGAATGCGGGAACTCCTCACGACCACGAAGGAGACTCACCGGCAACCACCCGCGAACATGTGGCAACCATGTGGCTGCTGCATAGTCTCCTGCAGTCGCCTAAAAAGTTGCGTAAATGGGACAGGCTCATAAAGGTAATGTTTTCGATTCATTTTCATACATTATCTATGTTAGTAGATAGTAGGTTGCAGTTAGAAGATTGCACATTTCCTTTCAATACATTCTCAACGTTTTAGACCACCTCGTGGTATTGAAGCTCAAGGAAAAGACAAACTGGTGGAGATATCAGGAGATCGAGGGATGGTGATGGGGAGGGGGGGTTAGCGATGGTTCGGATCGCGACCCTGCAACAGGACTGAATGTAGCCTCCAATGGCTCATATAATCATATAACAATTACAGCACGGAAACAGGCCATCTCGGCCCTTCTAGTCCGTGCCGAACACTTACTCTCACCTAGTCCCATCTACCTGCACTCAGACCATAACCGCCCATTCCCTTCCCGTCCATATACCTATCCAATGTATTTTTAAATGATAAAATTGAACCTGTCTCCACCACTTCCGCTGGAAGCTCATTCCACACAGAATCTCCGCTGGCACAAGAGGCAGTTGCATCGTTATGGCGAGTATATGATATGCAATGGGCATAACAAAGCAGCTGCCCCTGGCTTGCAGCAGGGGGAGATTCTCTCGCCATGCCCCTGCCCCCATCCCCATGGCTCTGTTCAATCTGTCCCTCCAAAGCTCTGACAACCGCGGCAACCCGGCGGCGCCTGCTGACTGAGTCTTGCCCCCAGTCCCTAGCCCCTAGTCCCCCACCCCCCAGTCCCCCACCCCCCAAACCCAGTCCCAGCCCCAGCCCCCCACCCCCAGCCCCCTAGCCCCAACCCCCGCCCCAGCCCCCGAAACTCAGTCCCAGCCCCAGCCCCCCAACACCAGCCCCAAGTCCCCAACCCCAGCCCCCTACCCCCCAGGCCCAACCCCAGCCCCAGCCCCCAACACCAGCCCCAACCCCCAGTCCCCCACCCCCAGCCCCCTAGCCTCCAACCCCCCAAACCCAGTCCCAGCCCCCAGCCCCCCAACCCCCAGCCCCCAGCCCCAGCCCCAAGCCGGAGCCCACTAGCCCCCAGCCCCAGCCTCAACCCCCAGCCCGAGCCCGAGTCCTTACCGAAGACGGAGCGCAGCGAGCGGTCGATGGCCGGGTCCCGCACCAGACTCGCCATGGCGACCAGAGACAGCGGCCGCTTCCGCTGGGAAACGGAAGGCAACGCGAGAACGGGTCCGTGCGTCCCGCAGCTCCGTTCCGGGCGGCTCCGCCTGAGGCCGGCGGCGGCGGCGGTTCTAATTATAAAACAAACAACAATGGATGGAAGGTTATCAAACGGTGCTGGAGAAAACTTCAAGCCTGCGACGCGACGCTAAGTACAGTTTGGAGCTTTGGAGCAAAATCTAACTGGGATGCGAGCAGGTGTAGTGTTAGAGAAGGAACTGCAGATGCTGGAAAAGCAAGGGTTTACACACAGAGCTGGAGAAACTTTGTGTAAACAAGGAGATGGGCGACGTTTCGGGCCGAAAGCCTTCTTCAGTCTGCTAGAAGAAGTCTGAAGGCAGTCTGAAGAAGGGGTTTGGCCCGAAACGTCGCCCATCTCCTTCGCTCCATAGAGTTTCTCCAGCACTTTGTGTATCCTGCTGGCAGATGCAGGCCAGGCCAGGGATGGTTCTGCTCGTTCAGTATCTTCATGTCTGATTTATCACTTAAACTTAGCCTCATGATTCTCATGACAAGAATGTGCGAGATTTTGGCTGGGCAGGAGTACATTTCCCACACATTGACCATCTCCCTCACCCTCACAAATACAATTTAAACCAAAGCTACTAGAGGAGCTCTAGTATCTTTTTGATTTAAACCATTGACCAAGGAAGAGCCATCGCTAAGGTATCTTAAAGAACAGCAAATTCATTTAGTTATTGAAAAAAAATAAAAACTGTAGGTGCTGCACATACACAGCACGTTAAGTGACATCTGCAGAGGGAATAATAAGGTTGCAGTGGGTACACAACAGGCTGGAGAAACTCAGCGGGTGCAGCAGCATCTAAGGAGCGAAGGAGATTGGCGACGTTTCGGGTCGAGACCAGCAGTGTCAGGTTTAATTTCTGGCATCTGCAGTTTTTTTTGTTGTAGTTTTTAACTATTTTTAAAGTTTAGCCACAATAATAAATTCTAGTTGTAGTAATCAAGTAATTGTGGAATGTTATAGTACCAGAAGGAGGCAATCGGTCTATGTCTCTGTGCCAGGTCTTTGGTAGAATTATGCCATTACATAACACTATATTTAGGCTAGAAACTAGAGGCTGAAGAAGGGTCTCAACCCGAAACGTCACCCAAAATGTTCTCCTGAGATGCTGCCTGACCTGCTGAGTTACTCTGGGACTTTGTGTCCTTTACTATACTACAGCTTTTTTTTTTAAATAATAGCTATTATTATGTACGTTGATTCTTTATGTTTAAATATCTCAGACAGAAAGTGAGTACCATCCTGTTTCTTAAGACTGAAGAAGGTTGTCATGAAGATCTTTAGAGTTAATACATAGGTATTCGCATTCATCCACAATCACCTCCTTTCAGTAGAAATCAGACATTGACTTCCAAATCCATGAAAGACAGCCTGGTGTTGGTTGTTATTCAATGTATGGATCTGGGTACCCCTCTGGATAATAATAAATGTTGCAGCCTTGAACTAAATGCCTTGGTGTGTGATGGACCCATTTTTATGCAGCAATTGTGACCACCTTGTCATATGTTATTCCCTAGGTAGCTGTAATGTGGAGCTATTAATCAACAGCCAGTCTCCGCAATAAAAATAGTATACTTTGACCATTTGAAGGTACGCCTTCAGGAAAGGTGGTGAAAACGTTGCCCATTGCCAACACTGTTGAAATCCCCCTTTTACACAACATGCAGTTCAGATTGCTTAATGTTAAAGAAGAACCACATCACCCTTCCCACCTGCCGATGTGAAGGGGTACCATGCCAGATTTGTCTTCCATGGCCAGAGTCTGAGTGCCACTGCACATTGCCCTCAATGCTCTTGCATTGAGCTTGAAATTAATAGCCATTTCTATTGTTTACAGTGCACTATGTTTACATATTCTGTTGTGCTGCAGCAAGTAAGAATTTAATTGTTCTATGTGACAATAAAACACTGTTGACTCTTGGATTACACATGAACCAAGATATTCAAGAAACAAATGCAGTGATCTTCATTGTGCTTTATCCCAAAAGAAACAATACCTTGTTGAAAGTACAATTTTAACTAATGGTTGACATTACTCTTCCTGCATTTATAATGACAGTTTTGCATGTGTATTGCACGCAATGCTTGACTACGTTTAACTATTTCTGTGTAAATGGTTACCTAGCCATAACAATAACTGGAATCAAGGCTGTTTTGTTTGTTGGGAATTATTATATTATGGTTCACTAAAAAACAAATTATTGAGTGGGAGTGCCTCTTTGTAAGTGTATCTCCAAAGTAATTATTGCCACTTGTTGCATTGAAGATAATATCTAAAGGGGGACAATTATATCAAATGCGGTTGGAAACCTGCATGTGCGGTTGCATCAGCCTGCGTGCATTGACCCCGGGAATATAAAGGCTAAACATCACTGTGCTTAATTCCATCTGTTTTTGGTGTTGCTAAGAATGACCTTAACCACATTGCTGCAAAATGTTCCATTTAATTGGACTGCTGCACTTGTTCAGAAAAGTTTGTGCAGAAGAACCCCTTTGACCACAAGGTCCATCGGGCAATAGTCTGGCATTAACGTCCTCAAGGCTTTGCAGATTGCCTCTTCCACAAGTTTCAATCAGGTTCCAAACCCTTTCCTTTCAGCTATTGTGCAAGGGCTCTCTGTGAGATCCGTTACCCACATCCAGATTCACAATTCCATCATAAATTCCATCAAAACACTTGCAAGGGGATGAGATCATTATCCATCTTCTTCTGGATTGTACATTAGTGAAAAAAGAACCTGAGGGGTAACTTTTTCACACAATGGGTGGGAAGTGTATGGAATGAACTACTGGTGGAGGTAGTTGAGGCAGGTACCATTGCAAGGTTTAAGACATATTTACACGGGCACATGAATAGGACAGGTTTAGAGGGGTATGGGCCAAATGCAGACAGGTGGGACGAGTGTAGATGGGACATGTTGGCCGGTGTGGTCAACTTGGGCCGAAGGGCCTGTTTCCACGCTGTACGACTCTAAAAGAAGCATTGATCTTTCTTGTGCATCAATTCAATCAGCAGCAATTCACAGGACGATAGCCTCATGGGGCTGTTTTGAGTAACACATTGAGGCAATTATTAATAGCTGTAGGAAGGTTATCGGTTCAGTGAAAGAAACCTCCCTTGTGTGCTGGCCTTCCAGTGCAAGGGAACTCTCCGTACTAGACTACTGCAAACAAGAACATTCCAAGGTCCAGGATTACATGTGGAGGTCAAGGATTTCACGTCGAGGAACACATTGACATTTGTTGCAGCTGTGGTTGAGGTTCATTGTGACACGTCACAGTTTAAGTATCTGCCACCATTGCTCACTGTGTGGCTGGAAATCCTTGAACCTTTCACTCATGCAACTTGAGTAAGAGAAAAAATATCACACCAGTGTAATGTAACTGTTGTGATTCAATGTCCTTTACTTTGAAAAGTGATAAACAAATTTACTGTATACTATATAAGGCAACATTTAAGAATAAAGTATCTTTTTAAAAGGATAATTAATTAGTCTATATTCGAATGCTTTTTCAGGTAATATAAGACTCGCGGTTATGGAAGACTGAAAATGCAGACTGAAAGAAATGCAATTGTGACTCAAGCCCAGTTTGCACAACAATACAGGTGAAGCGTGGGAGTTTTAATTGTTTGATCATGTTTTGTCAAGAGGGAAACAGGCATATTTTACTTTGATATTATTACATGTAATTTTCCACAGTTGATACAAATATTTAAATGTTTTCAATAATGCCTAATATTTTACATCCAACAATATGTTGGATGTCAGTATATCAGTATAGGAGTAAAGAGGTTCTACATAGAAACATAGAAACATAGAAATTAGGTGCAGGAGTAGGCCATTCAGCCCTTCGAGCCTGCAACGCCATTCAATATGATCATGGCTGATCATCCAACTCAGTATCCCGTACCTGCCTTCTCTCCATACCCTCTGATCCCCTTAGCCACAAGGGCCACATCCAACTCACTCTTAAATATAGCCAATGAACTGGCCTCAACTACCCTCTGTGGCAGAGAGTTCCAGAGACTCACCACTCTCTGTGTGAAAAAAGTCTTTCTCATCTCGGTCTTAAAGGATTTCCCCCTTATCCTTAAGCTGTGACCCCTTGTCCTGGACTTCCCCAACATCGGGAACAATCTTCCTGCATCTAGCCTGTCCAACCCCTTAAGAATTTTGTAAGTTTCTATAAGATCCCCTCTTAATCTCCTAAATTCCAGAGAGTATAAACCGAGTCTATCCAGTCTTTCTTCATAAGACAGTCCTGACATCCCAGGAATCAGTCTGGTGAACCTTCTCTGCACTCCTCTATGGCAATAATGTCCTTCCTCAGATTTGGAGACCAAAACTGCACGCAATACTCCAGGTGTGGTCTCACCAAGACCCTGTACAACTGAAGTAGAACCTCCCTGCTCCTGTACTCAAATCCTTTTGCTATGAAAGCTAACATACCATTCGCTTTTTTCACTGCCTGCTGCACCTGCATGCCTACTTTCAATGACTGGTGTACCATGACACCCAGGTCTCGCTGCATCTCCCCTTTTCCTAATCGGCCACCATTTAAATAATAGTCTGCTTTCCTGTTTTTGCCACCAAAGTGGATAACCTCACATTTATCCACATTATACTGCATCTGCCAAACATTTGCCCACTCACCCAGCCTATCCAAGTCACCTTGCAGTCTCCTAGCATCCTCCTCACAGCGAACACTGCCCCCCAGCTTAGTGTCATCCGCAAACTTGGAGATATTGCCTTCAATTCCCTCATCCAGATCATTAATATATATTGTAAATAGCTGGGGTCCAGCACTGAGGTTCTTTTGCAGTTGTATCGGGCTCTGGTGAGACCACATCTGGAGTATTGTGTACAGTTTTGGTCTCCTATTTTGAGGAAGGACATCCTTGTGATTGAGGCAGTGCAGGTAGGTTCACGAGATTGATCCATGGGATGGCGGGACTGTCATATGAGGAAAGATTGAAAAGACTAGGCTTGTATTCACTGGAGTTTAGAAGGATGAGGAGGGGATCTTATAGAAACATATAAAATTATAAAAGGACTGGACAAGCTAGATGCAGGAAAAATGTTCCCAATGTTGGGCGAGTCCAGAACCAGGGGGCACAGTCTTAGAATAAAGGGGAGGTCATTTAAGACTGAGTTGAGTAAAAACTTTTTCACCCAGAGAGTTGTGAATTTATGGAATTCCCTGCCACAGAGGCAGTGGAGGCCAAATCACTGGATGGATTTAAGAGAGAGTTAGATAGAGCTCTAGGGGCTAGTGGAGTCAAGGGATATGGGGAGAAGGCAGGCACGGGTTATTGATAGGGGACGATCAGCCATGATCACAATGAATAGCGGTGCTGGCTCGAAGGGCTGAATGGCCTCCTCCTGCACATATTTTCTATGTTTCTATGTACATGGGTTATTATTTTTCCAATACTTTATGATTTCCAGGGTTAAGCATTATTATAGTAATTGCTCTTTTAAAAGAGAGAATGCGTACTCTGGCTACTGCCATGAATACACTAGAGTAACAGGAACAAAGTACTGAGACTGAAAGTGACACCAGCTCCATTGTTTCAAGAAAAGATCACCCTGCCAATTCTCTTCATCCCTCGTCCCTCTCACATAGGCATGTGGCACTCTAATTTATTCATTTGGGTGCCTTACAACCAAAGGTATGAACATTGAATTCTCCAATTTGAAGTAGTACTCTCCCTTCCCTCTTTCTTTACCATGCCCCCCTCCAAAGTCCCAATTCTTCTACCGTTTCCTAACACCCCCCCTCCCCACTCACTCACTCAATTCTTCAGACACTCATCTCATCCCATGACCCCCACTGCAGCAACCATCCACCCTCCTCACACCATGCCTGTAATCAACGTTTCAAAAAAACCATTACGTTTTAATAATTGCAAAGTACTGTTGATCTGTCAATTAATTTTGAAGGAACCATGAAAATATAATCTTCCTTAATCACTGATTAGAAAGTGATATTTACATCCTTGAATTTCATTTCTTCCCTCAGAGAGTATTTGGAGAAGAATGGCTTCTTAGACACAACCATCCGTCTCCAGAAGCAACCTGATGGCACAGTGGCATTGCCTGTGCTTTGTAATAAACTCAACCAACTCGACCATCTCAACCTGTGTGACACCGTGGCTCCAGGAAGTACATGCACATTCACATTGTTCAAGGTGAGTTTTCTTTTGTGGATGGGACACACATTAACAGAAGCTTGTGGCCCAAGACTAGAATATCTGATCATCAGACAGTGATTGCAAATTGCAAATTATCCATTTAACAGCATGAATGTGAACCATTCAGAATGAAGAGAAACCTACCTTTCACTGAGTTTCATGTTTAGAAGGCATTTTGTGTTCTCGTATTTTTTGATGACATGCATGCTCAGAGTATTTCTCTCAGCCCCATTCCAACACCTATTTTCCTGCAAGCTACTGTCCCTCACATGCCCAATAACTACCCCCAATTTTCCTGTTATACTAGGTTACACAGTAGCCAGTTAGTCTACCAGCAAACGTTACAGATGGAAACCGATCCTTCAAACTGAGTTCACGTCGACTGTCAATCATCTATTCACACTCTGTTATCACACTTTCTCATCCACTCGCTACACATTAGGACATAACAATGTTTATACAGATGTAATTTACCTACAAACCTGCGTGTCTGGGGTGTGGGAGGAAACCAGAGCATCCCGAGGAACCTTACATGGTCACCCATGGTCAGAATGTACAAAGTCCACATAGACAGAATCCTAGGTTAGGATTGAACCCGGGATGCAGGAGCTACGCAGCAGCAGCACTAACTGCTGCACAACCCAGGATGTAAAGCGGAACCTCCTGTTCGTACAGTCTGTGATGGAAGACCACAGAACTCAACACGATACTGTCTGTCTTGCTAAGTTACTCCAGCATTTTGTGTCTACCTTCGGTTTAAACCAGCATCTGCAGTCCCTTCCTACAGCAATCAGCACGATAAGGATTGGTGCTTTTGTGTATTTGTCTCATCAGTACTTGCTCTCAGCTTCACGGTGAACACAAGTGTTGTTGACCTTCACACACCAGGTTAATCTTGATTTTTGCTCTTTTGTCTGATATCAGCTGAAGTAGCAATGAAGTCCAGGAATTAATCATTTTGGATGGACTAGGAATTTCTGATTGCAGCATGGGACAACATACGAGGAAGCCATTGTGTGCATGAATATCAGATAAGAATATGATCTACATCAACTGCACATGATTCACTGAGTTATTCAGTAGCCCACTACCTTGGAGAGGTATCCCAATAATAGTTATTGCTTTCTAGAGTAGAGGGAATAAATAACGTCTGACACAGTGGCGAGTGCCATTTATTTCAAGTGCATGATGGAGTATTAATTAACAAAAAGCAAAATGAATGAAGACCTTGAAGTGTCAAAGTCAAAGTCAATTTTATTCGTCACATGCACCCGAAGTTGCAGTGAAATGAATTTGCCAGCAGCGATACACTTAAAAAGACCACACAATACACAATAAGATTTAACACAAACTTCACTGTGGTGGAAGGCAACAAAGTTCAGTCAGTCTTCCTCCTTTGTTCACCCGTGGTCGGGGCCATAAACCCTCCGTAGTCGCCGCTGCGGACGGCCCGATGTACAAGCCCTCTCGTCGGGATGATCCAAACTCCGACGTGTGGCCGCAGAACAGCAAACAAGCACACTACATTAAATAATTTATCTTTTCATTATATACTTCTTTCCCCACCCTTTTCGCACCATATTTAGAACTTGTTCGTTTTCTGTAATTTTGATGCATGCCTGCTTTTCAACACTGAATCCTGAATGTTTTACGAATATACATTTCAGAATCCAATTTCATCCAAGAAGGCTTTGGTAAAATCGTGTCACCAAAGGCTGCAGGAAGACCTCTGTGCATTATTGAAATGCCGTGGTGTTCTTTGGACTGAAGAACTCAGTCATGATGTACCTCAAGTGTGGAAGAGGCATGGAGACATGATTGTTCTGAATGAAAGTGCATTCCAGGCAGAAATCTGGAAAACCTTGGGTGAGATTTAAATCTTGAACGATGTAGCATAAGTATAGGAATCATATTTTTCATATAATCTATTGTGAACTCAATATATTTCCCCTTGACTACATTCCCCAGATAAAATTTGCAGAAAGTATGTGCATTAGCCATTTTGAATTGACCACTGGAATGCAAACTTGGAATCTGCTGATATAATGTTCCTTCAGGAAGAAATGTGCATGATGTCCACACTCCACATAACAATATAGCTGAGGTCAGGAATGAATAATCATGTTGGATTTCAATCTGTGTAAGCAAATTAGAGTATATAGAACATCCTTACCCTTGATCTTTTCCTGAAAGCAGAGGGATTTGCAAACATTTCATGCACCAGGAAAATTGATTCCCCAAGAATGTAACATTGCACAACTAACTATGCATGCAAATAATGCCCCTACATTAATGGTGGTTTGGAGGATTAGAGCATGTACCAGGATATTATCTCAAAATGTTTCCAAGGAATCAGTTAGCTCTGTTAGAAGGTAGGTATTCCTGCTTTACATTAAATGTGCATTTTTTTCTCCTAAAGTAATGAAATGTGGAAGGTATGGTACTGTGTGCTTCAACCAAGGAGTGGAAAGAAATTCAGAGCCAGTGTTACATGTTAGTTACCGTTGACTATTTGGCAACTGGAGGGTTGGAATTTATGGAAGATGGGAATCCTGTCTATTGTAGGAAAAACATTTTGTGTTCAACATTTTTATTTTGAATGGCAGAGATAAACTAATAATATTAGCTGTTTAAAAGACTTCAATGTCTCAGTTTGCATTCATTACACTCAAAATCACAGAGTACAATGGTGGTGAACTCTTAATTCAAATATGGAAGTTGCAAAGCTGGTAAGTTCTGGATCTTGGCAATATTCAAAAACGTTACCTCCGTAGTTCTTTGAGGAACACAAAATTTGTATTTAAAAAATACAAATATCATGTATTTTCATCTATGCAAAATAATGTACTTTTTATTATTATGTTTCTATAATAAAAATACTTAACAAAAAAATGCAACCTTTTGAGAGGAAAAAAAAACACCACTTCTGTCTTAAATGGGTGACCCCTAATTTTTATATGAAACATCCTGTCTAGATTCTCCAACAAGAAGAAACGCCCTCTCTTGATCCACCGTCTCAAGACCCCTCAAGTTCACACAGGTTTCAATCAACTCACCTCTCAGTCTTCTCAAATGCAGCAAATACACATCTAGTTTATTCAATTTGTCTGCATAAGACGGGCCATCCATTCTAGGTAATAAGGTTCAGTAAGTTTTCAAGGGTCACCACCTAATCTATCTTCTTGTATGTGATTAGGTCATCACTTAATCTATTTAGGGCTGTGTAATTCATGACAGACTGGTCTGAAAATCCTAAGCTGGAATGTTTATTCATTTTTAATACAAACTTAAAATGGTCCTGATTTTATCATGTTCCAATTGTGCAGAGCCAGAAGTGTGGCACGTGGTTGCTAACGCAGTAGGCGTAAGACGCATTGCAAAGGCAGGCAGAATAACTGCGGATGGCTTTCGTACTCCAAGAGTGACTTTACTACTGGGAGACAATGCTTGGGTCCATCACGTTGACAACGGCATCAGGTGAGAGCAGAAAAAACATATTTAAATGACAACCAACTCCCAAGCAACCCAAGAAAATGCATGCAACGTTGTTTATGGGTAAAGATGATTCCTCATCTGTATCTACCTGTCACTTGCCAGGCTTTGCCCTGCCCCTCCTCTCTTCCAGCTCTCTGCTCCCTCACCACAGTCAGCCTGAAATGTAACCTATCCATGTTCTTCAGAGATCTGCCTGACCCGCTGAGTTGCTCCAGCAATTTGTGTTTTTTTTAAATAAACTAGCATCTGCAGTTCCTTGTTTCTACAAACATTAATGCTTTACTGAGCACTCAAAATGTGTTCCCAAGAACTAACTGAATCAGCTCGATAGTAGATATTTATACCATTATACATGGAAATGCATAACCAACAGCATTATTTTTCCTCGTATGATCAACAACTAATTGAGGATAAATATAGGGTATTACAGAATAATTTATTAAACAATGAGATAAAATAATATAAACACAAAAATTGACTCATGAACACAGTAGGTGATGAAGTAAAAGGAGCTAAAGCTGGAAGGATGAGCTGGGCTATGGTTCATTCTTAGTGGGAAGATGGGGCAGGTTGTGATTTGCTTTTTGAAAAACAGATCGGGGATTATCTGTCTTCTCCATCTGATCTTCTTGTAGCACATGTCTCTAAAGCAGGAAGTGCAATAGAGCGCAACTCCCTTCAACAAGTAGCTGTGCTCAGAAAGTGGGTCCATGACTTCCTTGGATTTTGAGATGCCTTCCGTAAATTTGCTGTGCTTACAACTGAAGTCGCGATATCATAAGCCTACACAAGGTGTTTCACATCCAAAGTGATGTTTTTTTCTTGATGCTTTTGATGCATTACCCGCACTTCCCTTGCTCACCTTCTTTCTGACGTACTGGGGTTAAAGGCATCTTTTAACAAAACTACAACATGTGAACACACTACTGCAATCCAATTGGCCAAACAGCGATTATGTATTAGCGATTTTTGTTTTAAAATGCAGATGCTGGAAATCTAATTGGCTGAGCTTCAGCTTGCTTAGAAAACTTCCATTAGCTGAGTGGTTAAATTATGTACTTCACTCTCTTGGTTAGCACCGATGATTAGCCAAATATGTTTTTTTTTGCAAATACATGCGTCCATCCGTGAGGCACCTACCTCTCCTTCCCAACTCCTCCTCTATCACTCCCTCTCCCCTCCCCCTCCCCTACCTGGCTCCATATGTCCATGATCCTTCACCCCTCCTTGGTCCACCAATCACCTCTCACTTCTGTCCCTTGTCTACTCTTTATCCTAACTATCTCCTCTCGCTTATCTCAGTCCTGATGCAAGATTTCAACACAAAATGTCGAACATTCCTTTCCATTCATAACTGCTGTTCGACTCACTAAGTTCCTCCAGCAGATTGTTTGTTACTCCAGATTCCAGCATCAGCAGTGTCCTGTATCTCCACTGATGTTATCTATGTTTCATCTTCTCACCAGGTAGACCCAGTAAATAATCCTTGAGTTTTGAATGTAAGTAAACGTGACAGGATCTTTTACTCTCAGCTCCAATCTTGTCATGTCCTTAATGATCAATTTCCTCAAAAGTCAGTGGTTTTTTGTCATCGAGTTCATTTAAAACAGATCGATAGATTTTGCAATATTTAAGGAAGCAAGGTTTGTGGGGTTAATGGAAAATGGCATTGAAGTAGATTAGCAATGGTCCTGATGAATGGCGGACTAGGTTTGAAGGTCATCTGGACTACACCTTTTTCTTATGTTCATAGGCTTTAATGTTTCATAACAATGTAGCTGAATTTATTTCAGCAATTATGAAAAAAATATAAGACGTGCTTTTCCTGTCCTCAGAGCATCCCAGTGTGTTACTGAGAAATAAAATTGCATTGCATAATGGCCACTTTCGTACAGCAGGGTATAACAACCAGATCATCTGGCTTTGAATATAGTAGTTGAGCTATAAGGAAACATCTGCTTCTCTCTGACTAGTTGCAAGATACCTTTATGTTCCAGAGGATGTGTAAGAGCTTTTTGTACCACGTTTAAAATATGTTTAATCCGATAATGGAATTAATTTAAATAAAGGGGATCAGTAATATTTAATAAATAATTTCAAGGTATCTGTTAAACTCAGAACCCAGTGATTGTCACACAGCAAATGCTTGAAGATTGCAACCTTCACGTGGTCCGCCCTGTTTCGACTAATGCAATCAACTCAACGTGCACAAACGGAAGATCAGATAGAACAAGTTGTCCAACAACTTTAGGCTGTGCACGCCACACGAAAGAAGAAGAAGAAGCAAATACTTACATTGCAAATTTAAACAAAAGTTTTTACTTGCAATTTGCAGAAACACTCAGTTGTAATCTATGCATTATGGTATGGTTAGTGAATATGAAACAGAGACATCCAGATTGTAGGAGTAAATCCCCTAGAATTTAAATATAATTTCATTTCGGAGTCACGTGAGTGACTTCGTGAAGACCCCGCCAGGCACGCATGCGCGACGTATCATCGACCGCATGCGAGTGACAGGCAGTGAGGAGCGTTGCTCCTCTACTGCAGGGACCTGCAAGTAAGAAAAACTAACCTGCGGTCCTTTTTTCATTTCAGGTGACTCTGTTCACAGGGTCTCCAGGCCGCCTCGAATCTGACTAAGATAAGAACGCGGGAAACCGGGGAGCCCTGCGCAGCCAGGACCCGATTCTCCACCACGACTGGCCATGGAGCCGTAAAGTGGTAGGAGCACCGCGCAGGAGCAGCGTAGGCAAGACCCTGACTCCCTACCACTGTCACCTAAGCATAGGGACAGTGGAGCAAAGGTGCGTAAGCGTGTTATCCGCTCGGCGGCACATTCTCTCCAACTATGCAGGTCACCAGAGGGAGATCCCCTTTAGCGGCAGGAAGTGACCGAACGTCGCCTTTGTCCCTAAGGAGGACAGGCGGCAAGCCCGCGCGGACGTCGGGGTACCACGCTTCGGCGGCCGGGACCGACTCATCGCCGACTCATCAGACTAGCGGGCTGCCTCCGTCCGGAAGACGGCGGGCCAGCGGCAGGTCCGCGCGGGAGTCGCTTAGCCACGCAGAAGCAGCAGGCAGCGACATCCTGTCTAGGCACCCTTGTTATCACATCGACGAGGTGCGGGGCGATGACAGAAGCCTCGGAGATTCTCCAGAACCTGAGGAAGTCGACTTGTCGTCCGCAGGTGCGGCGGCGGTCGCATGGCTCGGATGGAGCGCATGATGGAGCGTATCCTACAGCACAATCTCTGCAGCTGGACCAGATGTCCTCCAGTCCTGGAGACATGCGGCTGGGCCACCCAGCATGTCCCCGTCATTGGTGGGGAATGCCACGGATCAGCAGCTGGCTGACACGTAAGAAGGGTGAAGCAGGAACCTGTAGTACCTGAGAAACCCAGGAGGAACTGCTGAATGTGGTCTCCAAGTTCGCCCAGCCGAAGCACTCAGGTCAGCCTTTTGCAGCCCAAATTAGGGGCTAGCATAGACTACCTCACCACACACCAGCTGCAGGAACAGGTCCTTACCAAGGCGATCAACAAATACAAGGCCCAAACAATTGCATATCGTTGAATGTACCGACAGTCAACACGCCCATCTGGGGCAACAACAGTCCCGGGATAAGGGCACAGGAGCTGAAGTTACAAAAGATCCTGAAATTGCTGACGTCGGGGATTACTGCCTTTGCCAGGTCGGTTGACGGTACGGGAATGACGGCAGAGCAGGAGGATGCTCTTGCGATATTAGTCATGAAGTTAACGCTTCCCGGAATATCGCCATTAAACCGACTCCTAAACCCCATTGTTGTACAAGGGTTGTACAAGGCATCTGCGACGCCACCACCGAGACAGCTGTTCGGTGAGGACCTGCCCATACAGGTCAAGGACCTTGATTAGGAGGCGAAGGCAGACGGGTTGATGAACCCACCTCCCTCCAGCAGGGCGGCAGTGCGCAGGCAAATATCATATGCAAGACCTCGGGCCACCTGAAAGACCAGTAAGGACCTACACGTCAACACAATTCAAGGGAACACCAGGAACCAGAACGACAGGCCCGCCGGTAGCCATGGAGGTAGGGGGTCTGGTTCTCTAGGAGGTGCTGCATGTATAACCTCACAAGTAGGAGAGAGGTTACGTACATTCTGGGATACATGGGTCTGATTGTCACTATCCCAGGAACAAAGCAATAGACATTATAGAGGCATGTAACAGCCTTGCTTGCGCCAGGAAACCGACTATTAGCCTGCTAAGGTAATTGGTAAACTTGTAGCTACATTCTAGCTACATAATTGGGCCGTTACACTATAGCAAAGAGCAAAATCTCGGCATTAATAGTGAATGCTGGACATTTTTTATGGACCTATGCAGCATAAATTGGACCATAAATTTTATGGACCTATGCAGCATCAAGGCATAAATTGAGCTACAATGGTGGATTAGCAATGTTTGTGATTGTTAAATCCCATCATGTTCTCTCCAGCCAATCTAGCTCATGCATTCTGGTCTTGCCCCAAACTTGTTAACTACTGGGCAGTGGTTTTTAAAACCATCAGTGAAGTCCTTGGGATGACGGTGAGACCTTGCCCGCTTGTAGCTGTATTTGGTGTAGCAGATAAAACCTTGGGTTTAAATACAACCCAGTCTGATATCATTACATTTACATCACTTTTGGCCCGTAGGAGAATCTTGCTGGTCTGGAAATCTAACACTCCTCCATCTGCCGTTGCTTGACTGGAAGACGTCATGTTTTTTTTAAGGTTAAAAGAAAAGATTAAATTCACATTGAGGGGGTCTGTGAAAAAGTTTTATTTGAAATGGGACCCCTTTTTATCATACTTTGAGGGTCTAAAGGAACTACCTGTTGACTGAGGGCACTTGACATTAAGTGGGGATCTGCCTTTATTCTGTTTTGTTACTTTATTATTTTTAAAATTGCATTTGATTTTGTGATATATTTTGATTGTGAAAAAATAAGCTGCCAAGGGGCGTTTAGGGAGGGTGGGTTAGGGTTATTTTGTTTATATTATTATTATTATTATTATTATTATTATTATTATTATTTATAAAAAACAAAATGGAGGAAAATGTAATGCCATACATCAGATGTACTGTGAATTTTTATTTTATTTTTTTTCCCTCCAATAAAAAACTATTAATTAAAAAAAAAAAAAAATCCCATCATTGCATCAAACCCATTAGTCGTGTTACAAACCGATGCAAGCACCAAGGCCTTTGACTGTTCAGAAATGCTGGGAGCATGTCACGGGCTGCGGGCTTAATGCACTAATCTGCAGCATACGTATGTCCATCTTCAAAATAATACCACTGAGGTGGCATATTTAAACCTTATGGGTGGTATCAAGTCAATATCCTGTGATGAATTGGGAAAATTAATTTGGCTCTGGTGCATTGAAATAAATATTTGGATATCAGCTATGTACCTTCTGGTTAAGCTCAATACAGTGGTGGACACCAGGTCACAAGTATTTAATAACGACACCTAGTGGATGTTGAAGCTCCAAATATTTGCTAAAATTATAGCCTAATATGGAACACCAGATATTGACCTCCTTGCGTCCAGGTTGAACCATTAGATACCAATATGTGTCTCTTGAGAACCATATCCTGGGGCAGTGACGATGGACGAGTTCTCGCTACATTGGGGGAAATGGATTCTATGCTTTCCCCATTCTGCTTCATCAGTTAGGTGTTGCAGAAAACGCAACCAGGTTCTGCAACATAAAGGACCATGGACGTCATACAGCATCGTGCAGAGAGTCCACTAGGAAGCAGTACCTCACCTACATAAGGATATGGGAGGTTTCTGTAGTCGGACCAAGACCACCTACATATCTGCTACGATCTCCAATGTGCTGGCATCCTCACGGGTCTTCATTATGATGAGTCCCTCAGTTACAGTGCCGTATACAGTGCCAGGAGTGCACTATCATCCTATCTCAACATCGGAGTGGGATCTCACCAGCTGGTATCCAAACTATGAGGGATATGTTCTATCCATCCCTCCCCGACCACAATATTATATTACCTGAGATATAACGGTGGTGATGACCCTACTCAGGAGCTGGTCGCATATGACGGATTTACCACTGGACTTACTCACCTTTTAAGTGGGGATGATAATGGCACTGAACACAGCACAACGAGTCCAGACTCTACAGGAATTAAACCTGAATAGAATGATCGACCCATAATAAAATAACTTCTTTATAAAAGATTTGCTTAAACTACACAGACCTGCGACTACAGGTCTGAAAATGGCCATCAGGAATATGGAGGCGGATCTGTTATCAGCCAAGGAAACCCACGTCACAGGTTGACAGTGCAGACTATCTCCAGATGGCTCAAGGTGGTATTCGGTGCAGCAGATAAGACACTAAACATTTTAAAATGTCATTCTACCAGGGCTGCATCCACATCAGCGGCGAGGACCATGGAGGTGTTCATGGATCATGTCCTCGCAATAGCGGGCTGGGCCAGTGAAACCACATTTCAGTGGTTTCATAACTAACCTGTGGCCGCTCCCGCAACGTTGCGGAGTCAGTTTTAAGTGCTGTTCCCTAAACGTTTGTCCCCGAGTTCAGGGATTTATTGTTGTATTAACAATAATGTTATTATTTTTCAGCTTGTTCAAGTCTGAAATACGTTAACATACTTCCTCCATCAGTATTACGGCAGTGTGTGGGCATGGACGTGATCCAGGGCATGTAATCACAGAACTTTGAAATCTTCACAAAGTCACTCACGTGACTCCGAAATGAAATAGTAAGATTAAACGAGAACTTACAGTTTGAAGTTTGATCTTTATTTTATGAGGAGTTGCGATGAGGGATTTCGTGCCCTCCGCTCCCAACCCTCTACTATAAGGTCAGCTGGTAATTAGAGTCTCTTCAATCTTACTATATTAGTTCATATCTGGGTAGTTCTGTGATTCCACACCGCTGCTTTGAAGAATGTCGCGCATGCGTGCCTGGTGGGGTCTTCATGAAATCCCTCTTCGCAACTCCTCATAAAATAAAGATCAAACTTCAAACTGGTAAGTTCTCGTTTAATCTTACTAGTTTATTGCATTCAATTTTTTTTCTAAAATTGTTGTTCCTTCGTGGAATGATAATTACATTCACAAAAGTAATGCAGCTGTGTCTCTAATAATTTGCCTTTATAGGTACACATTTGACATTACCAAATGCATGTTCTCCTCTGGGAACATCACCGAGAAGCTTCGTGTCAGCTCTTTTGACTGCAGAGGGGAGGTGGTTGTGGATCTGTATGCAGGTAACAATGAACTGCACAGGCATGTGACATGCATAGATATTATAACATCTAACTGCTTGTAAATATAAGAGGTAGAACCTGGTTTAGGATAATCGCCTCTTTGCGTCTGCTTTGTCATTCAAAGAAATGTGGGAGAGAAGGGGAAGGAGGTTAAATAAAGTTAATTTATATTTACATAACTCCTTAATAGATTCCTATGTGAAGTCTTGTGGATAGTATTATAATTAGCCTATTGATATTGCAGTTTAACATGATCAAAAATACGTGTGAGGCTGTCTTAGACATATCTTTACATGTTTCCTTTGGAAAACAATTCTGAAGTTGGGCCCTTGCAAATCAGCAATTGAAACAAATCTTAGTTGACCCATGTGGGACATTTACTGTCAACAGTGACAATCCACTTCTGTTTATCTTGGTCTCTGTTGCAACTACTGACAGAAGGGCCAATGTAAACTATTTAAGAAGGAACTGCAGATGCTGGAAAATCGAAGGTAGACAAAGGTGCTGGAGAAACTCAGCAGGTGCGGCAGCATCTATGGAGCGAAGGAAATAGGCAACATTTCGGGCTGAAACCCTTTTTCAGACTGATGTAGGGTGGGGGGTTGGCACGGGGAGAAGAAAGGAAAAAGGAAGAGGAGGAGCCCGAGGGCTGAGGGAGAGCTGAGAAGGGGAGGAGACAGCAAGGGCTACCGGAAATTGGTGAATTCAATGTTTATGCCGCTAGGGTGCAGACTGCCCAAGCGGAATATGAGGTGCTGCTCCTCCAATTTCTGGTGGTGCTCACTCTGGCCATGGAGGAGGCCCAGGACAGAAAGGTCGGATTCGGAATGGGAGGCTGAGCCACCGGAAGGGTAGGTTGGTTAATGCGGACCGAGCGGAGGTGTTCGGTGAAACGATCGCCAAGCCTACGCTTGGTCTCACCGATGTAGATCAGCTGACATCTAGAGCAGCGGATGCAATAGATGAGGTTGGAGGAGATGCAGGTGAACCTCTGTCGCACCTGGAATTAATTCTTCCCTTCCCTCCCGCACCACCCCATCCCCAGGCACCTTCCCTTGCAACCGCAAGAGGTGCTACACTTGTCGCTTTACCTCCCCCCTCTACTCCATTCAAGGACCCAAGCAGTCGTTCCAGGTGCAACAGAGGTTCACCTGCACCTCCTCCAACCTCATCTATTGCATCCGCTGCTCTAGATGTCAGCTGATCTACATCGGTGAGACCAAGCGTAGGCTTGGCGATCGTTTCGCCGAACACCTCCGCTTGGAGATAAGGGGGGGGGGGTGGCGGACAATTGCAAACTATAACTATGTTTGTATACTCATAAAGGGAGTATCAAATGTAGTTTGTACTGTTAGCGTTAAAATAACATGTAGTTCCAAGTCCACGTCGATCAGTGATCCCAAACACTAACACTATCCTATGCATTAGGGACATTTTAGAATTTTACCAAGCCAATTAGCCTACAAACCTAACGTCTTTGGAATGTGGGAGGAAACCGGAGCACCTAGGAAAGTTTATGCAGGGCACGGGGAGAAAGTACAAACTCCGTTCAGACAGCACCCATAGTCAGGATCGAACCTGGGTCTCTGGCGCTGTAATGGAGCAGCTCTACCGCTGAGCCACCGGGCCGCCCTGTCTGACTGACAATTCAGGGAAATGAGTTGATTACCAATGTGACAGATAATGATAATATCCTTGGTTAATTCTATCTGTGTAGGAATTGGATATTTTGCACTACCATTTCTGATGCACGCGGGCGCCGCATATGTCCATGCCTGTGAGTGGAATCCACATGCAGTTGATGCACTATTGAAGAACCTGGAACTAAATAAAGTATCAGATCGCTGTGAGGTCCACAGTGGTGATAACCAGCAGGTACTATCTTAAATCCCACCATTTCTTATTAATGGCATTCTATTTAAATCTAATATGGCTTTCAATATTTGATCTGCAGAAGGGAGGGACATTTGGAGGAATAGTTTACTCCTTAGATATAGCTGCAGTCTAAGATGACATAATTTATCAAGACATATTTCCTTTGTTCTAACCATCCCTTCAATTCTGTCACCAGTTAGCAGCGAAAAGAGAATGCAAGAGGTCTGTGGAAGAGCTAGATTGGGAATTCTGGAGACAAGAGAAAGTGTCCCCGCAAAATAGCTAGGCATGGAAATGATAGATGAAGTGTTAGAATTCATTATGGTGGGGACATAATCGACAAAGTGGAAGTTGAATCTGAGCCTCTGGTGGGAACTGAATTGGAAGGGAGACAAAGATCAGGAGGAGTATTATAAAACAAGAGTTGTTGAAGTTTCAACCTTTAACGTCAGAAAGGCAAAAACCCTGTTTGAGCACCAAATACAACAGAGAATAAAGTAGATATGCAGAGCGTGAGAACAGTGAGATAAAGTGTATCGGAGTTATTGCAGAGGGATGCCAAGAGCATGCATGCGCCAACACATGGCATAAAGTGTAGAGCTTAGAGAGCAATAAGAATGCTGCCTTCAGAAATGGAGGATAGATTTAACACACCTGAGATCCTGAGGGGTTTCAAATTGTGCAGGGTGAAATTTGAGTATAAATCTGAGTTGAGTTGAAGCTAGAGAGATTTTCTAAGAAAAAGATGTTGGTTGTTAGGACTTTTTTGTCAACACCTTCTTGAAGACTGTAAGTGAAGGAGAAACCACCGAGGGTGAACAAAGTAAAAGGGAAAGTTGGAAGCAGTGGAGAACTTCTTCCAGGCTGGAATTCGTGGAAGAGAAGTGGAAGTGAATTCAATAGTGAGAAACATTAAGACAGGTGCAGTGGTATCTGTGTCAGATTAGTATTGGTCATGATAAGGGTTGCTAGAAACGAATCGAACATTCTGGAACAAGAGGAACATAATAGCTTCACATTTGGTGGCAATATTCAAAATGATCAGACAGTGGGATTCAACTTTGTACCATCAACTGCAGATGAGGCTATACGTGGATTGAAACACCTGCATGCACTTGGGTATATAGGAATGCCATCAGCGTCAACCCGGGTTCGATCCCGACTACGGGTGCTGTCTGTGTGGAGTTTGTACGTTCTCCCCATGACCGTGTGGGTTCTCTCCGAGATCTTCGGTTTCCTCCCACAGTCGAAAGACGTACAGGTTTGTAGGTTAATTGGCTTGGTGTGAGTGTAAATTGTGTAAAGCAGTGTTAATGTGCAGGGATCGCTGGTTGGTGCGGACTCAGTGGGGCGAAGGGCCTGTTTCTGCGTTTTATCTCTAAACTAAACTAAACTACATATAAGTGTCCAGACTGGGC
This sequence comes from Okamejei kenojei, assembly GCA_035221665.1. Taxonomy (NCBI): domain Eukaryota; kingdom Metazoa; phylum Chordata; class Chondrichthyes; order Rajiformes; family Rajidae; genus Okamejei; species Okamejei kenojei. The sequence continues at coordinate 8,303,606 of CM069143.1, forward strand.
GACCGTCAACTGTGCATGTGCCTAGATTATTGCACATAAATGGACTTGAGGGTGCCAGTGACTGTATGCATGGCTGTAAAGGTGCCATCAAATATACACACACAAGAGCCATCAGTTGTGCATGCCAGCAGAAATTGTTATGAACTGTTGGGGATGTTCATCCATCAATATGCAATTGCACCCATGTTTAGAAGACAATTACCAGAGCCATGGTTCAGCAGAAATATAGCACAGCAGTGATACAGAATTAGGCAGTTAACTTAAAAATATTTTTATGGCCACAACGGAGATCAAAATAATTTAAATAGATGATATATACATTATCTTCAACAAATTATTTTCCTTCCCTTTTTGTAGTCTCAGAATCAGTAACAGGTACCATTTTCTGATTGGGGGGGGCCTCTGACCTAACACCACAACTTTTTCTCTTTCCACAGATGTTGTTTGACTTCCTGAGTGCTCCCTGCATTTTCTGTTTTTATTTAAGATTTCCAGCAACTGCAGTTTTGTATTTGATTTTCATTAGGCAAACTGTTCATTGGTTACTGTCTTTGGATCGAAAGTCTGCTACTGAGAGACAGATAAGAGCCTATTGGTGATAATGTGCCCTTGGTGTATAATTTGTAAGTAATGGGTTGTTTGACATTTAAATTTATAACTCTATTAATAATCTATTTTATCTTTTGCAGCTTCTTCTACGGAACCTGGCAGACCGAGTGAACTTAGGTCTAATTCCAAGTTCAGAAGAGGGATGGCCTGTAGCTTGCAAATTGTTGAAAGAGGATAGAGGAGGGATTTTACATATCCATAATAATGTCAGCTTGTTTCCTGCGAAGAGAGGTTCTCTTGTCAACAAGAAAAATAACAATTCACGTTCTAGCAAGGAACAACAACAGCATCTAACAGAAATGGAACCAGCTAGGAGCAACTCTGAGATGACATCTCCAGCAAGCACGTATGCATTACAAAGCATTGCCATTGAAGAGAACACACCTGGTTTGAGATGGAAGGACAATAAGTCACAATTTGAATCAAATTATGGGACCTGTTCTGAAAAGAAGCGAGTTACTCATCCTGAATGGCAAGTTTGGGCAGAATCAACAGCATTAAGAATTAGGAATATACTGGAAACTCACCATAAGAAGCCATGGTCCACAAATATTTTACATATTGAGTATGTGAAATCTTATGCCCCGTATATTGACCATGTGGTACTGGATTTGGAGTGTAGACCATGTGATAATAATTAACGTGGTTCAGTGGTTCTTCACATACAAATAATATTTCAAGAATATTGCAAATCTGAAATCCTTAAATAAAATGTTTACAGGTGTAGCCAATCTTTAAAAGCAAACCTGCAAATTGTATTACCTCATGGAGCAGAACATTGTTGGCTTAAAGGTAGACAAAAGTGCTGGAGAAACTCAGCGGGTGCAGCAGCATCTATGGAGCGAAGGAAATAGGCAACGTTTCGGGGCAAAACCTTTCTTCAGACTGATGTGGGGGGGGGGGGCGGGGAGAAGAAAGGAGAAAGGAAGAGGAGGAGCCCGAGGGCTGAGGGAGAGCTGGGAAGGGGAGGAGACAGCAAGGGCTACCGGAAATTGGAGAAGTCAATGTTTATGCCGCTAGGGTGCAGACTGCCCAAGCGGAATATGAGGTGCTGCTCCTCCAATTTCCGGTGATGTTCACTCTGGCCATGGAGGACGCCCAGGACAGAAAGGTCGGATTCGGAATGGGAGGGGGAGTTGAAGTGCTGAGCCACCGGGAGATCAGGTTGGTTAATGCGGACCGAGCGGAGGTGTTCGGCGAAACGATCGCCAAGCCTATGCTTGGTCTCCAGCTGACATCTAGAGCAGCGGATGCAATAAATGAGGTTGGAGGAGATACAGGTGAACCTCGGTCGTACCTGGAACAACTGCTTGGGTCCTTGAATGGAGTCGAGGGGGTGCCTGGGGAGGGGGTTGTGTGGGAGGGAAGGGAAGAATTGACCAGGGAGTTACGGAGGGAGCAGTCTTTGCGGAAAGCAGACAGGGGGGGAGATGGGAAGATGTGGCGAGTGGTGGGGGTCACGTTGGAGATGGCGAAAATGACGGAGGACTATTTGTTGTATATGACGACTAGTGGGGTGAAAGGTGAGGACTAGGGGGACTCTGCTCTTGTTATGAATGGGGGGATGGGGAGAGAGCAGTGTTACGGGGTATTGAAGAGACCCTGGTGAGAGCCTCATCTGTGGTAGAAGAGGGAAACCCCCGTTCCCTGAAGAAAGAGGAACACCTCATCCTGGAAGATGCAGCGAAGACGGAGGAATTGGGAGTAGGGGATGGAGTCCTTACAGGAAGCAGGGTGGGAAGAAGTGTAGTCTGGATAGCCATGGGAGTCAGTGGGTTTATAGTGGATGTCGGTCAGAAGTCTATGACCTACGATGGAGATAGTGAGGTCAAGAAATGGTAGGGAAGTGTCGGAAATGGTCCAGGTGTATTTGAGTGCCGGATGGAAGTTAGTGGTGAAGCGGATGAAGTCAGTCAGTTGTGTGTGGGTGCAGGAGGTGGCACCAAAGCAGTCGTCGATGTAGCGAAGGTAGAGGTCGGGGATGGGGCCCTGGTACGCCGAGAACAAGGATTGTTCGACGTACCCGACAAAGAGGGAGGCGTAGCTGGGGCCCATGCGCGTGCCCATAGCTAGACCTTGTATTTGGTGGAAATGGGGGGAGTCAAACGAGAAGTTATTGAGGGTAAGGACCAACTCCGCTAGGCGGAGGAGAGTAGCAGTGGACGGGTATTGTTTGGTGTATTAAACATTGGTCCCACGCAGGCAGGTGGGACTAGTGCAGCTGAGACATGTTGGTTGGCGTGGGCAAGTTGAGCCGAAGGGCCTGTTTCCAGGCTTGGACTCTATTTACATTAACAATGCATCATCTGATTCGATAAGAGGCAACCAGATGGTGCTGTTATAATTCTGCTTTAACTAGATCAGCCAAAATGTAAGTTAATGTCATTCATAACAGTATCAAACAAAGAGCTTACTCTGCATTATAGATAGGAAAGAAATATATTAAAAATCTAAATATGGATGAATATTTACAATGAGCATTGGTGAAGGAAAACATTGGGCCTCTGTTCAAGGAAGAAGTGAGGCACCCTCAGCCAATCCTCGTGTGATATGAAGTGTAATACAGTATACATCTGTTCAGAGATTGGTCGGTTGAAACCAGTGAATAGGATATTGGGCATCATAAGTGTCATAAAAGTGACTGGTTCAGGGAGAAAAGATGAAGTCAGGCTGAAATAATCAATCAATCAGTTTTATTTGTCACATGCACAATAAAGTGCAGTGAAATGAATTTGCCAGCAGCGGTACAATCAAAAAAGAACACACAATACACAATAAGATTTAACACAAACATCCACCACAGCATTCTTCACTGTGGTGGAAGGCACAAAGTACAGTCAGTCCTCCTCCATTGCTCACCCGTGGTCGGGGCCGTAAACCTCCGCAGTCGCCGCTATGGGCGGCCGGATGTACAGGCCCTCTCGAATCGGCACTTTCCTACCAGAGATCGCGGCTTCAGGATGTTGTAGCCACGGTCTCCGGTAGGGCTGCAAAGAGAAACCTGGGAACTATTAGCCTAAAGGGAATTAAACCTAACATACACGGTAGGAAAGTTACTGGAGCGGACTATGAGGGATAAGATAAACATGCATTTGGAAAGTCGGGATCTGTTTAGGGATAGTCTGTGTGTTTGAGATCGTGTCTCATTAATTTGATTGTTTTGAATAAGTAACCAAGACAACAGCGAAGCCTTTGTTAAAGTTGAGCAAGTAGGCTGCTCGGGGTTAGATCACATGGGTGTCAGGGAGAGCAAGCGAACTGGACACAGAATTGGCTTCATGGTAGGAAGCAGATAGTGGTGGAAGGAAGCTTTCAAGTTCGTGTTTATTGTCACTTAACCAACTAAGGTACAGTGAAATGTGAGTTACCATACAGCCATACTGAGTGAAAAGAACACAATACACACATAAATAAATGTAACATAAACATCCACCACAGTGGGATCAACATTCCTCACTGTGATGGAAGGCAATAAAGTTTGGGCTGTGACAAGTGGTGTGCCTCAGGGATTGGTGCTGGGCTTCTTGCTCTTATCGAAAGTGACATTTTGGAGTATGTACAAGGCGTGATTAGTAAGTTTGCAGATGATACTAAAATAAATTGTATTGTACGCAAATAACTACACCAGGATATTGATCAGCTGCATAAACGGGCCGAGGAATGGCTGGTGGAGTTTAATTCAGAAGAGTATAAGGTGTTGCATTTTGGAAAGTCAAACCCGGACAGAACCTTCACAGTGAAGGGTCTGGGCAGTGTTGTAGAGCAGTTGGATCTTGAAGTACAAGCTATGTGCCCTGAAAGTGGAGTCGCAGGTAGCAGATTAGATGGTGAAGCAGGCTTTGGACATGCTGGCCTTCATCCGTCAGGTAATTGAGTATAGAATTTGGGACATTAGATTACAATTATACAAGATGTAGGGGAGGCTGCATTTGGAGTATTATGTTCAGTTTTCGTCATCTTGCTATAGGAACGATATAATTGAGCTGGAAAGAGTGCAGAGGAGATTTATTAGGATTTTACCAGGACTTGAGGGAGAGGTTGGCTCGGACTTTGGAGTGCAGGATGCTGAGGGGTGATATTAAGAGGTGTATAAAATCATGAGCAGAACACATGGAGTGAATGCAGTCTTTTGCGCAGGGTAGGGGAATCAAGAACTAGTGGCTATAAGTTTACGGTGAAAGAGGAGCGACATTCGCACAGAGAGTGGTGAATATATGGAACAAGCTGCCCAAGGATGTAGTGGCAGGTGCAATAATAGCATTCAAAATGCATTTGGACAAGCACATGGATAGAAAGGTTTGGAAGGTTATGGGCCTAACGCGGGCAAATGTGACTAGTTTACCCACCCAGCAGTTTGTTTTTCACTTGGTCCAGATGACAGCATCTGCAGTGTCCTGTGTAACAGCAAACATCTCGACGTTTGTCCTTGCCCTTGGCACTCAGTCCTGGGGTAGATTAACAGGGCTGCCAACATTGGGTGAGAGTTGAGAGTGAGAAATTGCGAGGGAGCGTAGCGACCGAGGGGTGGAGGGTGTGGGAGGGGGGTGTCCCCCCTCCCATGGTAGGGAGCTTTTGCATTTTTCAGCGCAATCTGGTGCATACTGTAGCGAGTCTTTTAACTTACATTTGAATGCAACATTTATGTTTCAAATTGGATTAGGTATGAATATGGTTAGGCTAAATTACCTTCCTAATTACATTCCACAATAGAGCCAGGCTCAGCACATGAATGACCTTAGTGTATTCATATATGGAAAACAGATTATAATTCATGCTTTTATGCATATATATAGAGAAACAAAAACATAGAAACAAGGCAAGAGGAGTCAGACTTCCATCACTGTTCTGCACAAATAAATCAATCAACCTTACCCTTTGACTATAGAAACAAGACGAAAATAATGCCATATATTCAACTGTAAATGGTTTAATGAAATTAAGATATATATGTAAAACATATATAAGGAAACAGGCCCTTCTGCCCACCAAGTTCACACCGACCAGCAATCTACCTTACACCAGTTGTATCCTACACGCCAGGAACAATTGACAGAAGCCAATTAACCTGCAAACCTGCACTTCTTTCGGTTGTGGGTGAAACCGGAATATCCAGAGAAAACCCATGTGGGCATAGGGAGAATGTACAAATACTGTACAGACAGCACCCGTAGTCAGGATCCAATCTGGGTCTGTGGTGCTGTAAGGCAACAACTCTACCGCTGAACCGTGCCACCCCATTAAATTTTTTTTTTCTGTAATATATTTATTATGGTGTCACGTCAATAAAGATGAACACATGAATCTGATTTCTGCCCTTAGTTGGATAACACACATCTCCAGTCATTGTGTTTTATGGCTGGTTTTCAACCTCTTCAGTCTGAAGGTCTCGACCCGAAACATCACCTAGTCTTTCTCTCCAGAGATGCCGCATGTCCTGCTGAGTTATTCCAGCTTTTAGTGCCTATCTTCAGTTTAAACCACCATTTGGAGTTCCTTCCTATATTCTTTGTTAAGCGAAACAGGTCCTATTCTCATAATATTATTCACCTCAACTAAGTCTTTTCTTCACCTCCATTGCTGCAGAGAATACAATCCCAGTTATCAAATCTTTCTTCAAAGTGAAAAAAAAATTCCAGCCCTGCCAACATGTTCATAAATCCTCTCCAGAGCAATTGCACCCTTTCTACAGTGTGTCATAGTCTCACAGCATGGAAACAGCCCTTCATCCCAACTTGTCCATGCAGATCAAGATGCCCCTTCTAAGCTTGTCCCATTTATCCACATTTGGCCCATATCTCTTTAAACTTTGCGTGTGCCAGTGTGTGTGTCAGTGTGTGTTAGGTTGTGTGTGTCAGTGAAGCGGCGACAACACCTGGAGTGAGCGGAGACTTGGTGATGTCCGGGGAGCATTTACCTCTCCCCCCCCCCCGGGAACATTTACCTCTCCCCCGCCCCCCGGGAATGCGGGCCTGCCCAGGTGCTCTGTGTCCAGTTGGGGTCTGGGGGAGGTGAGGGACAGAGATCTGGGGGTCCGGGGGAGGTGAGGGACAGTGACCGGGGGTTGGGCATCGGAGCGGAGACTTAGCCCGAGATTCATCCCCGCGGCTCCGGAGGCGGCACCGATGCCCCCACTCACCCGGTCCGCTCCTGGCTCCGGGCCGGGGTTAAAACTCCGTGGGGTGTGGACAGAGCGGCCGCCGGACACAGCCGCCGGAGGTGAGGGTGGGAGGTGTGAGCGGTGCCTCATGGTGGGGGGGGGGGAGGGGAGTCGGTGCTGGGATCACCGCCGTGTCTCATCTATCACACCATCCGCACGGGAATGTGAATGCGGGTGAGGCAGCATCTATGGAGCGGTAGACAAAAATGCTGGAGAAATGCTTGGGTCTGAGGAAGGGTCAAACACAGACATAGATGCTGCCTCACCTGCTGAGATTCTCCAGCATTTTTATCTACATTGCCATTTTAAATAGTGTGCGATGGGCTTACGCTAATTGCTCATTCTTTACGGGAAACCCACTGACAGAAAATTATTCTCACTGGTGAGTGTGGAGGAGTGTGACTTTATTTATTTATATATATATTTAAAATATTTTTTTGAGTGTGAGAACATCGGGTCAACAGCGTGAGAATTTTGTGAAATGCGTGAGTCTCACGCTCAATGCGTGAGAGTTGGCCGCCCTGGTTTTACAAATGGTGTTCACATTCTGATGCTTTGCTTGTGGTGGGGGGGGGGGGGAGAACAAAGGAGGTCCCAGCATGAGGGCAAACAAGGGAGGACATGGCACAGGATACTTTGTAAACCCCTTTACATGGCGACTATTTGCATACCCTTGGGTATGCAAGCAAAGAATTTCACTGTGAGTAGTCACATGTGACAACAAACTACTCAATTCAATGCACTTGTACCTCCAGGATATTCTGCTCAGGGTGAGGGAAGAGAGAAACCAGAAGTCTAACACTATAAACTCGCCTGGGGGGATATTTCAAGGGATCAGATTGCGCTCGGTGGCTGGGCTGGGCTGGGTCAGCTGGAGAGCTCTCGGCTGCCCAACACCGCTGTGTGCGGGAGGAGAGCGACTCCCACGTACTTTCGCCACCAAGCGGCTTCGTTCAATGTTCAGCCCAAAAGTTTCTAACAACAATTCGCTTCCGGAAACAGCGGAAGAAAGTCGGAATCCGACCGGAGGGGATTAGACCTTCTTGGGAGAGGAATTCAGTTGTGTTCCGCACCTGAACGTAAGTGAAATTTACAGTGTTGGATTGTTCATTGTGGCGGTGGGATCCTCTCTGTAAATAATCCGGACAGTCGCTGAAACAGACGTAAAAGGTGGACAAAGGCAATGGCAACCCTCCCGAGGGAGACAGCTTGTGGGTTGTCATTTTTCACTCTGAGAGTGTGAGGTCCAGGCCAGCGGGGACCACACGTTCAGCTCCTTTTAATCGCAGCACTGGAAAAACAAACCTACGTTTGGACTTACAACTTCCATGTCATTGAAATCAAAGTCGTCCACTTTAGCTCATTTCTATTCAAATTGGTAAATTAATGTTATAACATCGAAAATCTAGAGTGAGGGATTTTCAAATGTACACTTTGCCACCTTCCTGGCATTCCCTATAAAAGTGACGAGTCAGAATGAAATGAATGTTACCCGGGATTTACCTGTAGCAGGGGTTAATACGATTTCAAAGCACGCTAAAGGCTTTTAGAAAATTCAATAGAATTGGAATTTTCAGAAGAATTGTCATTTTCAAGGCCCGTGATCCCTCTTGGTACATGACAAAACAGGGCGGTTGAATTGTATTTCGAGTGCAGAACAAAGGTGTGTGTAGCAGTGTGTTTACCTTTTACACTCGGTAATATACATTCTTATTTACTTTTTCATAAACTTGCATCGTGTATTTTTTTTGTGATTATGTTGTGTCCAGGTAAACCACAGCGCGAAAGCAATTAATATTGGAAAATTGAATATTTGATTTAAGTTTATGTGAACGTTTTAAAAGCATAGGAGGAATAACAAAGTAAATCAAGAACTTTTTGTAACATGCAGTTTGGATTTTAAAGGTCTGGTGACGAAGTTGGCAATTGCTCATCTTGTGTAACTTTTAACTTTCACTTGCACCATAGACAATATTTTTTTTTATTGTGCCACCTCCTAATACTGCTGGAGACAGGTTTGCACTTTGTTAGAAGCTGGATTAATACCAGTCCAAGTTATGTTATCAATCCAAAGACCTATTTGAATAATTAAAAAGTAGGGGACAATTTGGCCTTGGATGTCAATACTAATATTTCATTTGAAGTTATCAAATGAAATTATGATGCCCTCATTTTTTCCCAATTTTTGGTGAACTTGCTTTTCTATGGCAAGTGAAAATTGAAACAGGTCATGATCTAATATATTTTACATGTATTCATTGTAATAACAATCTTAATTTCAACAATTGTGCTTGCCTTTTATTTGCCAATTCACTTGAGTGGACTCAATATTACTTAATCTACTCTAACTAAACATCTTTTAAATCCATCTATTGACTGAATTTTCTCTGAGAAGTGAGAAAAGTAAACTACACAGCTTTTGTTGAATATGCTGATGAATATTCCCCACAACATTTCCAAGGCTTGAATCCCAACTATGGTGTAACCAATGTCTTGTTTTTACTATTAGCACACAAATAATAAAATATAGAACCTAATTTGCTCCATTAAGATTTAGCTTAGTTTCATGCCTACTTGCATGCCATCCAGTCAAAGAAAAGACCATACATGATTATAATCAAGCCATTCACACTGCACAGATAAAGGGTACAACATTTAGTGCAAGATAGCTCAAAGGACTCCAATGGGGTAGATGGGAGCTCAGGGCTGCACTCTTACTGATGGGAGGATGGTTCAGTTGCCCTATAACAGCTGGGAAAAAAACTGTCCATGAATCTGGAGGTAAGCGTTTTCAAACGTCTGTCCCTCAATCCAGAGGTATGTATTTTCAAACTTCTGTACCGCATTGCTATCCTTTGTTTGGAACCTTTCTTGAAATGTTTTATTAACAGTCCAGTAACCTCAGCTAAGGAGATTCTGCCTTCAGCATATGGGTTGGATGACATCTGCCAGTGCCTATGGCACAACTTGACGAACAGGGGTTGACTTTGCAAACTTATAAAAGGAAATTACGTCATATCCCTCCACGTGAAAGCCAGAACTGGTTTCGGATTTAATAAATAATGTCCTATGATAAGATTATGCAAATGTTTGACCCATTCTATAACATAAATCATGAGGGTGTTGGAATTCCATACAAGCTCCCTAACTCTATTCATACCATCCTACCCTGTCCTCATATCTTTCTCTTACCTTCTCCCTTTTTATGCACCAAACCTTAATGTATCAGTGCTGTTTGGTCCATTCACTCTGTGTGGTTGCATCATTTATTCTCACCATTGTTTAAGCAAGAAATTATTCATACTTAATTTGTCAAAATCTTATTTATTCTCTCTAGTTTACACTGATGTGAAGAAGCTGTTTATTAACATTCACCTTCTATAATTTTGAAAACCTTCATCATGTCTCTCAGTCCAGAGAGAAAAAAAAAGTCCCACACAGTGTGCTAATTTATGACCTTGCCTGTGTTTCCTGCTCGTACTTTGACAAACATTTTGGAAGCTATCAAAATTCACAGCAGTGTCATGGCAAGATTAACTTTTCTTGCATCTCACTGCTGTTTGCTTAACCTTGTTGTATTCAGTCTGACTTCCTGAGTTAATAAGTTACTGTAGTATAGAAAGAATTGAATGACTTTGAAAGAGTTTGGAATTTCCCCAAGTCAAGAAACATTCTATGCAACTGCAAGTTTATCTTCCCCTGCACCGGTAGTATAACACATGCTTATTTAGCTCATTATGTTCTTTGTTTTCAGCTAATTTCTTGGTGTAAAAAGGGTTACATGGTTTAAAATTCCATTGGAATTGATTATGGGTGGATTGCTGATTAATAGATAATAGACTATAGGTGCAGGAGTAGGTCATTCAGCCCTTCGAGCCAGCACCGCCATTCAATGTGATCATGGCGGATCATCCCCAATCAGTACCCTGTTCCTGCCTTCTCCCCATATCCCCCGACTCCGCTATTTTTAAGAGTCCTATCTAGCTCTCTCTTGAAAGCATCCAGAGAACCCGCATCCACTGCCCTCGGAGGCAGAGAATTCCGCAGACTCACCACTCTCTGTGAGAAAAAGTGTTTCCTCGTCTCTGTTCTAAATGGCTTACTTGTAATTCTTAAACTGTGGCCCCTGGTTCTGGACTCCCCCAACAACGGGAACATGTTTCCTATCTCTAGGGTGTCCAAACTCTTAACAATCTTATATGTTTCAATGAGATCCCCTCTCATCCTTCTCATCTCCAGAGTGTACAAGCCCAGCCGCTCCATTCTTTCAGCATATGACAGTCCCGCCATCCCGGGAATTAACCTTGTAAACCTACGCTGCACTCCCTCAATAGCAATTATAATACAAAAAGATAACCAAACATTTATGACATGCATGCAAGCAACAGTGATCCACATTGCACACTGGGGTGTTATCATTATTGGTTTCACCGTGTTTTCAAAGCTTAGAAACTGTGTTCACTAAATTGATTCCTGCTTGGAATAAAGGTTCTGTCTCAAAAGCGACATAAATCTAAACGTGATGGAGTGACACATGTTAACATTCCATGATGAAAACAAGTATAAACCATTGGAAATAGGCAAACTCTTCCAGACAAGGACTGACCCCAAATACAATTAAAGACAAAAAGGCCCTTAAGATCATAATTTTTATTGCTGTAGCACCATTTTTGGCAAAGGAGCAAATCGGAATAAAGATTGGTTTGAGAACTAAATGTCTTTAAAGGAAGAGCACAGTTTACATGTTGCAGAATTTAAGTACAAATGTAAAATGTTATATTTTATCTAAATATATTGTGTCAACAAATATTTGCACGTTCATTATATAAATAGTATTTGTTTAAGACAAAGTTGGGCGATCCTATTTTATTAGCCCGTAGGGTAAATAGAGACGTAAGAGCATAACTCGATTAAATTAAAACACAGTGTCAATGATGGGGTGAGCTATCGTAAATCTTGCATAATGTTTCTAGGCTGCTTCCTGTCAGTGTGAAGTAAAACTGGTTTTGCCTCATTGACACAACCTTTTGCACCTTTTTTTGGAAAAGCAGCAATTAACTGGGCGAGGCCATGATTCATGTCCAGCCTACATTTTGGTGTTTATAACTTTTCCTCTTTTGTTTGTTTTTTTGATGGACATCAATTTAACATTGATCATTCAACGCCTTTAATAGCAGGAATGCCCTAGGTTCAGGAAACACAAGATCAGGTGAATCCCTGGAGATGGAGGTTTGAGGAGCACACTTAAGAATAAAATTAGGAGGACAGCAAAGGAGCAGGAGATAGCTCTGGCAGATAAGATTAAGGAGAATCTTAATATATTTTATAAATATAATAAGGTAACCAGAGACGGAAGAAGGCGCCTCAGAAACAAAAGTGGTCATTCATGAGTGGAGCAGCAGAAGATGAGCAAGGTTCACATGAGTATTTCTACTCCGTTTCTATTGTGGAGATGGACATGAAGACTAGGGATTTTGGGCAGGAAATGAAAACGTCTTGAGGACTGTCTATATTATAGTTGAGGAGGTGCTGGATGTCCAATGATGTATGAAGGTAGATAAATCACCTGGGCCTGACCAGATAGACCCAAGGACACTGTGGGAAGCTAGAGAAGACATTGCAGGAGCTCTGGCTTAGATATACTGTATGAATCATTGTTAGACATACGTGAAGTGCCACGGGACTGGAAAGTGACTATTGTTTTGCTCTGTTTAAGAAGGGCTGCAAAGGGAAAAAAATGGAACTATAGACCAATAAGCCTAACATCTGTGGTAGACTCTCCACCTTCTGTAGTACTTCCCAAGTAGCGAGCGACCATAATAAATTACCAACTTGATAAAAGTTAATACCTTTTTACAATTTTCTCTCTCTCACCCTTAGCTCAGCCCCAGTTTGTTAATGTTCATAGTGCAATGTAGATTGAGACTTAATAGCCCTGTCCCACGGTACGAGTTCATTCCAAGATTTCCAAAAAAATCAAACTTGTGGTAAGCACGGAGAATGAACGGGGACATCTCTTAGCGGCTCGTAACGCTAACGACAGGCACTCGGGAAGACTCACTAACGGCAGGTAAGCACGGGAAGACTCGTGAAGATTTTTCAACATGATGAAAAATGTCCACGAGAGCCCCGAGTACCGACGAGTGGCCATTACCGTAAATCTCCGAGTTCGAATCAGGGCAAACACGGGAGAACTCTTGGAATGAACTCGTACCGTGGGACAGGGCTTTAAAGATTGGTGATTAAAGTCAAGAGAGTAGAGAGAAACTTGCATGTAGTGACATTGCTTTGTATTTCTTGCACTGGTCTATCTAATGGGTACTGCTGGTAAGTTTAGGAAATGCTGTAAAAAAAAAAGTGGTGCCCATTGTAAACATTAGGCTCAAATGCCAAAAGTGTAAGTGAGCTAATTCATTCCTAAACACCACCCTGAACTGGACGTGCCAAGAGTAACACATCTTGATCTAATCTGTTTGTGGGATTACTCAACTTTATGGTGATGTTATTGAGTCATCCTAGTTGATGGAAAATAAAGTTCCCATCCCAGAGTATAATTTGCACCCTCGCTACTCGCAGTTCTTCGTCCAAGTGATGTTCAACATAGAGGAGCAGTAATTATCACCTGCAGTAGTTGCTGATTCAATGTGGAACATTCCCAAGCCAACGCCTATATAACAAAGGTAGACAAATGTGCTGGAGAAAAGCGGGTGCAGCAGTATCTATGGAGCGAAGGAAATAGGCCGAAACCCTCCTTCAGACTGATGTAGGGTGGTGGGGGGGGGGGGGGCGGGGAGAAGGAAGGAGAAAGGAAGAGGAGGAGCCCAAGGGCTGAGGGAGAGCTGAGAAGGGGAGGAGACAGCAAGGGCTACCGGAAATTGGACAAGTCAATGTTTATGCCGCTAGGGTGCAGACTGCCCAAGCGGAATATGAGGTGCTGCTCCTCCAATTTCCGGTGGTGCTCACTCTGGCCTTGGAGGAGGCCCAGAACAGAAAGGTCGGATTCCGAATGGGATGTGGGGTTGAAGTGCTGAGCCACCGGGAGATCAGGTTGGTTAATGCGGACCAAGCGGAGGTGTTCGGCGAAATGATCGCCAAGCCTACGCTTGGTCTCACTGATGTAGATCAGCTGACATCTAGAGCAGCGGATGCAATAGATGAGGTTGGAGGAGATGCAGATGAACCTATATAACAATGTACTATTACAGAACGTAAACAGAACAGGGCATACCTGGGAATGGACATAATGACATTTGGAACATAGGCTGAAAGGAATGCTTTTTTGAGTAGGACTGGGTTGAACTGGTCCCTGGAACAATTCTTCCACATTTAGCAAGCAAAAGTTCACAGATAGACACAAAAAAGCTGGAGTAACTCAGCGGGCCAGGCAGCATCTCTGGAGAAGGAATGGGTGTCGTTTCGGTTCGAGACGTTTCTTCAGATTGGTTAGGGATAAGGAAAATGAGAGATATAGACGGTGACACCTTCACTCAGCCCTCCTGAACCAACCAGATCTCCTGGTTACTAGACACTGTAATTCTCCTTCCCATTACAACCTAGACCTTTCTTTCCTCGGTCTCCCCCATCGTCAGAGTGAGGCTAAACGCAAATTGGGGGAACAGCATCTCATATTTTGCTTGGGCAGCTCACAGCCCAGTGGTATGAATATTGACTTCTCTCATGCAAATGAAAGAAATCAATTTGCCCCGGCATTCCCTCTCTCTATCCCTCCACTACCCAAGTCACATGAGCTTCTCATTTTCACCCTACAAACAGCTTATGAAGGCCAGTTCCCTTTATCATCGTTACTTTTTTGCATATCTTTCATTCATTGTTCTTTATCTCTCCCACACCATCTACATCTCTCGTTTCCCTGATCCCTAACCAGTCTGAAGAATGGTCTTGACCCGAAACATCGCCCATTCTTTCTCTCCAGAGATGCTGCCTGTCCCGCTGAGTTACTCCAGCTTTTTACATCGACGGTTTAAACCAGCATCTGCAGTTCCTTCTCACATAAAAGTTCACAGACGTTCTTTGTCCAATATTCATAACTGAACTTTGCCAAATGCCCCGAGCTGAACTGTGGGATTAATTTATTCCAAGCCCACAAATAAATGAGAACATGTCTAATGGATCTTAAGCGCACACCCATGTTCCATTAATCAAACTGCTGGAGGAACTCAGCAGGTCAAGTAACATCTGTGAAGGGAAATGGACAGTCAATGTTTTGAGACGAGATCTTTCCTTTGGACTCCAGACTCCAGCATCTGGAGTTTTTTGTGTTTCTATTAATCAAGATTGTTTTTTTGTCAGGGCATTACTTTTAGCAGTGTAGATAGTTTGCAAGCATTGACACCACAGGAAAAAAAAAAGTCATTTAAATTTACCATAGAAAAAGTCTGAATATTTGACTTTTTGGAGTTTAGAAAGATGAGGGGGGACCTCATGGAACTTATCGAATAGTGAATGGCCTGGATATGGAGAGAATGGTTCCACTAGTGGAAGAGTCTAGGACCAGAGGATGTGCCTTTAGAAAGGAGATGATGAATTTCTTCTACCCCTCATCCTTTTAAATTCCACCCAGCACCAGCCCACAGCCATCAAACACTCCTTGTATGTTATCAACCATCCCTGGGATCCTCGTAAACTTTCTCTGGACCTCCAATACCAGCACGTGTGTGGGAAGAGCTCCATCCAAGACAGCGAGAAATTGCAACGAATTACGGATGCCACCCGGACCATCACGCAAACTAACCTCCCTTCCATTGACTCCATCTACACTTCACGATGCCCCAGCAAGGTCACCGGCATAAACAAGGACAAGTCTCACCCGCTTAACGTCCTCGTGGCTCCTGTTTAGACCAAGTGGAAGTATGGCAACTCCTAATTTGAAGTATCATCCAGGCTAATTAATCTCACTGTTGAGATATTGTCCTATATGACCAGTTGATTGCAAAGATAAACTGCATCATAAACTACCACCTTCAGATGAAAAGAAACGGCCGTCTAGTGAAACCCCACCCTTTCATTTTGCAAAGGAATTTGTCATACACAAATATACTTGCTAAGATTTAGTTTTGCTACAAGATGGTAACTACTGAGCAGAAAAGGTTGGATCCATCGTCCATGGCAGCGTAATTTTTCAACAACTTTTTTCTTCTTCTTGTCCCTCTCGTATCACAATATATTATGTTTAGTCATGTAACTTGTATTTTTTTCATTCTGTAGACATTCAATATATGGGACTGAAATATACAGAATAGAAATTGTGAATTGCAGCATTAAAGGTTTATGTTAAAAAATCATAGATTTATAAAACACGGAAACAGGCCCTTCGGCCTAACCGACCAAGTTGTTTACCCAAGCCAGTCCAAGCAAGTCCCACTTGCCTGTGCTTGGCCCATATTCCATTAAACCATTCCTACCCATGTACTTGTCAAACTGCTCTTTTAAAAGTTGTGATTGGACCTGTCACTAGCCCCTCAACTGGCTGCTGGTTCCACATACCCATTCATGTGTGGGTACATTTCCACCTGCGTCCCGTTTAAATATTTTGCCTCTCAACTTAAATCGTATTTCCTCTAGTTTTAGAATCCCCAACCTTGGGGGAAAAACACTGTGATGATTCATCTTCTCAATGCCCCATGACTATGTCACTCCTCAGCCTCCCCCACACCAGGGACAAGTGCCTCAGCTTATCCAGTTGTTCCTTATTTACTTGAGCTCTCCAGTTCTGCTAACATCCTTGTGAATCTTTTCTGCATCCTTTCCATTTTAACGACATCCTTCCTATAACTAGTTGGCTAGCATTGCACAATACTCCAAATGAGGCCGCATCAGCATCTTGTATAGTTGTATAGGATGTCCTAACTCTTCGATCCAATGCCAAGCATGTCAAAATGTTTCCTTCACCAGTTTCGGGAAACTATGTACTCGTACTTGCACCCATCGATCTCTATGTTCTGAAAACTGAACACAGAGTTCTCCTGGGGCCTGCCATTTAAGGCTTGACTACTGGGTGGAACAGGAAGAGCTGGTTCATTTAGACTAATTCTTTAATTCTCAAGCCATTATACATTTCCTTTTTCAACAGTTCACTTGACTTTGCTTTGTCATGGATTGAGTTAATGAAAAGCAAAGTCCCTTGATTATAAATTTCCCCAAAGGATGGAAGTATCACTCCTTATCCAGTTCTTTAAATTCCAGTTTGTCCGTTAAATGCCTCAATTGCATCCTCTCACCCACACACTTTAGAGTTCAGACATACCATGCAGAAACAGGCCCTTCAGCCCACTGAGACCATGCTAACCAGCGATCAGCCTATACACTAGCACCCTCCAGCACACTGAGGACAATTTGGCATTTTACCAAAACCGATTAACCTATAAACCTCGACATCTTTGGAGTGTGGGAGGAACCTGGAGCACCCGGAGAAACCCCAAGAGGCCATAGGAAGAAAGTACAAACTGCGTACAGACAGCACCCAAAGTCAGGATCAAACCCCGGTGTCTGCTGCTGTTAGGCTGCATCACTGTGTCACCACTATTTTCGTTCATTTCAGATTTACAAAAAAAATCAGGTTCCAGATCCTTTTGTAACCCAGGGACAGCTGTGTTTGAAAAAGATGGCAAAGCAGATTGAGTTACTGGGATGATAATAAATTAACGTCATTATTGATGCGGAGAAGGCCCTGGCTCCACAGCCCCCTGGATAGAAGGGCACTGTAGAGTCTTTAGGAAGTGGACTAAAATTAGTAATATAATTAAACTTCCAAAAGATTAATGGTGAGATTACATAAGAGAGCCATTTATTTAATGATGGAGATTTAATTTCCACAGGGATCTATCTGTTGGATGCTGCAGCTAGTCCAAGATTCAGCTGAAAGCATGGGACGGTAGTTGCAGCCGGGGCTATACTATATCTGTCAGAGATGCTGCAGCTAGTCCATCCGAGTTATCATAGCAATCAGGCGAAACCTAGCAACAATTCATCGCTGTAGATGCATGGAAAGGAAATTAAAAATGAACCTTTAGAGTCTGTTTTACCATTCCCTCAAATCGCGATTATTCTGTACTTTAACTCCATCTTCCCAGATCCTTCTATTTGCATCCTAGGATTCCCAAAGTGAGTTGTAAATAATTTAAATGCACGTACCAGAAGCACCTGGAATTTAATGAAGAAAAACAGGCAACCAAATAAGTGTGAAGCTCAAGGAAGCTTTGATGATTGATGAGAAGTGGCACGCAAAATGTCCAAACACAGTGTCGTGCGAGAGAACAAAAATAATTAAAGTGCTGAATTATTTGGCCAAAACAGAAGGGACTGGGTCAGTGGGGGTTCTGCTTGAACTGTACAGCGCTGTGTTCAGGCGAACGAGTTCCAGACAAATATTCACTGTCCTAGTGGATTATTAGGTGAACGATAATAAGAAATATCAGCAGGATTTGCCCATCTTCTGCATTGAGCCTGCAGAATGTTGGCCTGATGCACATTTTGCTGTTCTGAACAAAAGTCGCCATGTGTTACAGGTTCACCAGGAGGGAAGTTATCATTTTTAGGCACATCTGCTAATCCTGTGAGAAATGGAGTAATCCCCCGATTCTTTGGAGAATTGCATTCATGGTAATTGAAATTTAGTAAATGAAAAAGGCTGGGATGGAGGGCGGGGGGGTGAGGTGGTGGTGGTGTGGAGAACAGTACGACGACTGCTTTGGTGTCACCTCCTGCACCCACACACAACTGACTGACTTCATTCATTTCACCACCAACTTCCATCCGGCACTCAAATACACTTGGACCATTTCCGACACTTCCCTACCATTCCTTGACCTCACCATCTCTATTGCAGATGATACGCTCCTGACCGACATCCACTACAAACCTACTGACTCCCACAGCTACCTGGACTACTCTTCCTCCCACCCTGCTTCCTGTAAGGACTCCATCCCCTATTCCCAATTCCTCCGTCTACGCCGCATCTGCTCCCAGGATGAGGTGTTCCACACCAGGTCATCACAAATGGCCTCATTCTTCAGAGAACGGGGATTCCCCTCCCCCACTATAGATGAGGCTCGCACAGGGTCTCCTCCATACCCCGCAACACTGCCCTCTCTCCCCATTCCCCCACTCGCAAACAGGGCAGAGTCCCCCTGGTCCTCACCTTTCACCCCACCAGCCGGCAAATACAACATATAGTCCTCCGCCAGTTTCGCCACCTCCAACGTGACCCCTCCACCCGCCACATCTTCCCATCTCCCCCCCTGTCTGCCTTCCGCAAAGACCGCTCCCTCCGCAACTCCCTTGTCCATTCTTCCCTCCCCTCCCACTCTACCCCTTCCCCGGGCACTTTCCCTTGCAACCGCAAGAAATGCAACACTTGTCCCTTCACCTCCCCCCTCCACTCCTTTCAGGGACCCAAGCAGTCCTTCCAGGTCCGACAGAGGTTCACCTGCACCTCCTCCAACCTCATCTACTGCATCCGCTGCTCCAGATGCCAGATGATCTATATCGGTGAAACCAAGCGGAGGCTTGGCGATCGCTTCGCCGAACACCTCCGCTCGGTCCGCAATAACCAACCCGACCTCCCGGTGGCTCAGCACTTCAACTCCCCCTCCCATTCCACATCCGATCTCTCGGTCCTGGGCCTCCTCCACGGCCAGAGTGAGCAACACCGCAAGCTGGAGGAACAGCACCTCATATTCCGCTTGGGGAGTCTGCATCCTTTGGGCTTGAATATTGAATTTTCTCAATTCTGTTAACCCTTACTGTCTCCTCCCCTTCCCACCTCTCCCTCAGCCCTCGGGCCCTGGCATTCCCTCTATCTCTATCTCCCTCCCCCACCCCAGTCGCACTAGCTTCTCATTTTCACACCACAAACAGCTTACAATGGCTTGTTCCCTTTATCACCGATACTTTTTTGCATATCTTTCACTCATTGTTCCTTATCTCTCCACATCACCGTCTATATCTCTCGTTTCCCTGATCCCTGACCAGTCTGAAGAAGGGTCTCGACCCGAAACGTCGCCTATCTCCTTCGCTCCTTAGATGCTGCTGCACCCGCTGAGTTTCTCCAGCTTTTTGTGTACCCCAGTACATTATATGTATTTGAATACATCATATTCCTGTGCACTGTGAATGCTGTGCTATTAATAACTTTGTAAATCAAAGACACATATCCCAAAGAGTTGGTAGCAAGATAGG
This sequence comes from Okamejei kenojei, assembly GCA_035221665.1. Taxonomy (NCBI): domain Eukaryota; kingdom Metazoa; phylum Chordata; class Chondrichthyes; order Rajiformes; family Rajidae; genus Okamejei; species Okamejei kenojei. Next base: position 8,323,569 of record CM069143.1, read on the forward strand.
AATTATTCATAACTTGAACAATTGTAGATTAAGAATGTCCTTAAAACTGTGTTACTGGTTTGCGTAGCGAAGAAGGGCTGGCTGTAATGCGTGGATTGTGCGAGGCTAGTTATTTCTGCTGGGGCTTTGATGTGACTGCCTGAGAAGAGGAAGGAGTTTGATAGCCTACATGACAATGACAGAAGGTTACGGAACCAAGAGTGGCTTTAGATCGGTCTTGACTGAGCACATTTATGGTCAGGCATAATCTAAAGTGGTCGCTGCAGTAAGGTTCCTGGAATGCAGCAGGAACGATATGTAAATATGAGTAACCATCCAGGAGTAAGGTAAGTTGAAGGCTAGAAAACCATTTTCATGCTGATGAACTGTGAGTAAAGCAGATTTCATTTTATTAAATTCATGACCTGTGGCAGTTCGGTATTGCTCCACATTCCGTTTCTCCACCACGTGAGATGGATTTATTCCTGGGCACGTGTGTCTGGGAGCCACAAGTGTGGGTCAGAGGTGAGAAGGCTGGATATGCCAAAGATACTTGGGATTCTCCTGTGGTGGGTAACTCCCCTCCTGACGTCCTAAAGCCTTTCCACCTTCTATAAGACATGAGTCAGCCGCACACTTGCCTGGACTCTAGTTTCGTCAAAACACAGGAAAACCTGACAACACCCACGACAAAGCAGCCTGCTTAGTTGGTATCCCACTTGCGTGTCCTTGGCGTTGAGGTCTGACGGTCCCGCGAAGGTCGCGCGCGATTTCATGCGCCCGCACAGCTGTCTGGAGTGCGTGACGTAATTTGAAGATGGACACAAAGCTGGGGTAACTCAGCGGGATCGGCATCATCTCCGGAGAGAAGCAATGGGTGACGTTTTGTGTCGAGACTCTTCTTCAGTCTGAAAGAAGGGTCTTGACCCGAAACGTCACACATTGCTTCTCTCCAGAGATGCCGCCGGTCCCGCTGAGTTACTCCTGCATTTAGTGTCTATCTTCAATTTTCTTGGCCCCGCTCTGGGAGTGGAAGTGGGGGCGGATCGGATCCGCAACGGCCGTGAGCCCCAGGCCGAGTACGGCGATCGTTTGCCTGCTTCTGCTGCTGTTGGAGGTGAGACGTTGCGTTGTGCCAGGGTCTTGGGCCTGTCCCACTTTGGCCGTCAGTTACGCGACAGGCCGTTGGCGTGCGAAGATTTAGTTCGCTACAAAATTTCGGAGCGCCACGCGATACCGCGCACAACTCCATACCCCTCCGCGCTTCTCTGTGGGACCGGCCCCGCGCGGCCACACGATGCCTGTGCGCCTCAACGCGACCACGAGGCGCGTAAGTTGCGTGCCAAGGACACGTAAGTGGGACAGGGCTTTAAACATTCCCTCCATCAGCAGTGCACTGTGAAACAGTGATGGCATCCACAATATGCACGCAGTTCCTTATCTAGACTCCTCTCACAGCACCTCCTAAACCAGTGGTCCTTAACCTTTTTGGCCCCACAACCCCATCAGACATTCTTGGTCAGTACCGTCACCCCCGAAAAAAATGGAAGGAAAAAAACAGCCCGATTTATGAAAAAAATCTCTGCCAATACTCAGTCAATGGGATGGCTTAACCTGCTTCACAGCCATCAGGCGATCAAAACGAGGACCAATGCTCGACAGGCAGCACCTCATGTCAGCGTAGATCACAAGCCTATTGAGTGCCTTCGTTTTCAGAGTTACCATGGTTGAGAATCCAGCCTCACAGCGATAGGTTGAGGGGGACTGGACCAATAGGGCCAGGGGCCTCTTCGAAAGAACAGGACAGTCCTTCACTTTCAGCCAAAACGTGGCGAGCTCTTGTTCCATGGAGTCACTCTTGAGCTGCGCATCTTCATGAACTTGGAAAAATTCAACCTTCGCAGTCAGTATCGCTGATGGCACCGTCTTCAACGGAAAAGGGTCGGACGATACACTCCGCATGAGAGCGGTCATCCAGTCTGGGGAAATAACGTTCGATGGCTTCACTGATTGCCAGAAGGTGGGTTGAGATCTCCTCGTGGAAGTGGTACTCAGCATCTGGCGTAGCATCCAGGGGAGTCGTCAACCCAGGGAAGATGGTCGTGTCACCGTCCTGGGCTCTTCTCTGGTAAAGGTGAATCTTCCTCTTGAACGCTGACACTTTGTCACGAGCCGTGTGTAGCATTGGGAGGTTTCCTTGAAGTGACAGGTTAAAGGAATTCACCTCGGCGAAGAAGTCAGCCAAGTAAGCAACCGTCATCACCAACAGTTCATCCGGCGTCTGTTCATGCAGCTGATTCTCCTTCTCGTACACCCTCTCTCCAAGAACAGCGCTATTTCCTCTTGAAATTGAATCACATGATTGAGAACTTTACCACGCGTAAGCCAGCACACCTCTGTGTGGAATATCAGAACAGTGAAATCGGCTCCCATTTCTTCACACGTCACTTTGAAGATTCTTGAGTTTGTTGCGCTCCCTCGGATGTGGTTCGCAATCTTCACCACATCTGAAAGCACTTCTTGAAGACCAGGATGGAGAGTCTTCATCGCTAAAGCATGGCGATGTACCATGCAGAGGGTGAAGGAGACATGGGGAATGACATCCTTCACAAAGGCTTTTAAGTCGGATCTGTATACGACCATGGGAGGTGCCCCATCTGTACACACTCCGACAAGCTCATGTTTGATGAGGAAGGCTTCCAGCATTCTGAACACATCATCTCCCCGAGTGGTAGTGGCCAATGGCTCCGAGAACATGTACTCTTCCTTCATGGCTTCTCCATCGAGGTAACAAACGTGGACTAGCAGTTGGGAACATGAGGCAACATCTGTCAACTCGTCCAGTTGCAGTGAATACACTAGACTGCTCTTCACAGCGCTCACTACTTGCAGCAGAATATCATTACTCATATCCGAGATTCCACTTTTGACTGTGTCATATGAAAGTGAAATCTGCCTGGACTTGTTTGACTGCTGTTCCCCCAGCACCAACTTTGCTGCTTCGAGAAGGCAAGGCTTGATAAGCTCTTCACCGATGGTGTGAGGTTCCTTAGTCTGTGCGATTCGATAAGCAATCCGCTATGAAGCCTCCAGCGCTGCTTCATTTTGACGAGTGCAGTGACCCGTCAAATCGATGCGGGAACCTTGAGAGGCTTCTTTTCGTTTGAAATAGTCCACGCCCTTCCCGGCCAGGTCGCTGTGACAAGACTCCAAATGGATCTTCACTTTGCTGGGCTTCATGCTCTCGTGGCTCAAAACCTTGGCACAGGTAACACATTGCGGGTTGACCACGGATTTTGGAACAATGCTTGTGAAGCTGAACTTGAGAAATGCCTTCACTATACGTGCGCGTCTTGGCAGACATGGTTCTCAACACACACAGTTCGTGTGCGTATACGTACGTGTACCCGAACAAATTACTGTGTGTGGTATGTAAAAGATTGTTAGGTTCCTAAAAATGGGCTCAACAAATTGATATGTTATTTATGACCCCTTCATGACCCCTGGAAAAACCCCAAATGGGGGGTCATGACCCCCAGGTTAAGAACCGCTGCCCTAAACACACGACCTCTACTGGGCAAATCGAGCAATCGGCTGAAATGTGGTGAGAGCAGTGGGTGCTCCTAACTCCTCAAATTGAGGACTGCAGGGTGTTGATGAAGCTGCAATTTACTCATCTTTACTAATCCTGTTAGATTATTAAACCACTCCCCGCATTACATCCAGGTAAAGCTGCTGCCTTCTTTGTCCGCCTCTAATCAGACTTACTAGGGCACAACAACAGGTTTATGTCCTTGATGTATTGCAGGATCTGTATAATACCTACCGCACTCTAGGGAACAGTATTTTCATTTCCTGCCATCTTTTTAAATTCTTCCCCTCTCAAGTCCTCCAATTTCCATCTTTGCTGTTGCCCTATAAATACTGAGGTGATTTGTAAGCATTGTCCTATGTTTTCTGATCACCTCAGAGGGCGGTGGAGGCCGGTTCTCTGGATACTTTAAAGAGAGAGCTAAATAGGGCTCTTAAAGATAGCGGAGTCAGGGGATATGGGGAGAAGGCAGGAACGGGGTACTGATTGGGGATGATCAGCCATGATCACATTGAATGGCGGTGCTGGCTCGAAGGGCCGAATGGCCTACTCCTGCACCTATTGTCTCTATTGGATATGTGAAAAGTGAAATCAAAATGATGACACATCCATGTTAAAACTGTAACTATCTTGCAACCTGTTTTTATTTTCAACCAATAGCCTGCTCTGTGCTTTTGTTTGAATCCCACCTCTGTGGGGCAAATAGTTGCCCACTTTGGAACAACACTTTCAATATGTGGCCTAGAGTGGGAATACAGAAAATCCCAGCTCTTCTGCAGTTTGCAAAACGCCATGCTTTGCGGCAAGTACCTACATCAATCGTACCCACATGTATGTATCCAGGTGACAATTGTACCTTCCAGATTGATGGCATAACTCAATAGTGAATTGCAACCATTCCTGCTTTTCCTTGTGAGAGGGATGTGAAATAAATATTCCACTAACTAGTTACACTTTGCTCATGACAACACTAAAGAGATAATGAATTTTGTTTTGTTTTTTGTAGTCAACAGTTCCTGGTCTGTGAAACTGTGCAACAGTTTGACTCAACAGCAGATTTTGGGTGTGGAAATCAGATGTACTTCATTTATGCAAATTATCATCCATACACTGTATGATGCCATATGCCTCTGGCAAGTTGAATCCTGCTTCAAAAGGGTAGAATAATTTGGTGGATTCTGATTGTATGAAAGCAATCATCCACCCACTTGCCTCTCATTCTGCGTATCTAACCGTAACTCACTGACTCTTTTTGTTTAGTTTAGAGTTTAGTTTAGAGATTATGTGGAAATAGGCCCTTTGGCCCACCGGGTCCATGCCAACCAGCGATCGCCTGCATACTAGTTCTATCCTACACACTAAGGACAATTTACAGAAAGCCAATTAACCTGCAAATCTGCACGTCTTTGGGATGTGGGAGGAAACTGGAGCACCTGGAGGAAACCCACACCGTCTAACACAGGGCGAACGTGCAAACTCCATACAGACAGCGCCCGTAGTCAGGATGGAACTCGGGTCTCTGGTTCTGTAAGGCAGCAATTCTACCGCTGCCACTCTCTGCCGCCCTTCCCCCTTTTCAAAAGAAAATGTTTATTGAAAATAATTAAAATTTCATCAGCTTCTTCAGTAGAAACGAAGAACTGCAGATGCTGATTAATATATAAACGGGCGTAGAGGGCCAGAGTAACACAGCAGGTCAGGCAGCCTCTTCAATATTTTGACTGGACAGTCGATATTCTGCTTGAGTCATCTTACCGATATAAACTACATACCTGGTTAAGTAATACAACTGGACTGCCCAGACTCCAACGAAATTTCTCCCAAAAAGACTCTCTGCGGTCTGCTGCCAACGTTTAATGCTTTTATATTCACTGTAGAAACTTGAAGCCACCTCAAAAAGCAATTTATAAACTCTCTCCCGCATAAACTGAAATTTGTTTTTTGTTTTTAACCTGTATGAGGTTTGGAGTCAGGCGCAAGCCCTGGCCAGGTGCAGGAGTGGACAACAGCTCACCGTTATGGAGAGTCAGCAAATTTAGTCTGGGATATTTAATCAGGGCGTTATGTTCATCTGTGCTATGGAACTGTGGGACATGACTTGCATAGTAAATAATGGCAATGTGCTTAATGACAATCACCTATTTCAACCCCAAAGAAGGGTCATTGCAACTAGGTCTGGGTGAGTCTGAAGAAAGGTCTCGACCCGTCACCCACTCTGAAGTCCTACAAATTGGCTTCTCTTAATAATTTAGCACATACTAGCGATGTCTGCTGGTAAATCAATCTCACTCCCAATATCTAAAAACAAAGAACCACATGATGCCTGTTAGTGCGCAAAAGGACGCAAAGTACTGACGTAACTCAGCGGGTCAGGCATCATGTCTGGAGAACATGGTGACTTTTTGGGGCAAGACCCTTCTTAAGTCTATGGAAGAAGGGTCACGGCCTGAAATGTTACCTATCCATGTTCTGCTGAGTCGCTGGAGTGACCTGCTGAGTCAGTCCAGTAATTTGTATCCTTTTCACTCCCAATATTATCAGGTGTGTGAATCTGATCATGGGGAATGTGTACCCAACATGGAGCTCTGACCTCGATGCCTCCTGCCTTCTGTATAAAATATTTGTCAGAGCGAGGGCCAGCTATCATCATCATTGTCACGGTTACAGCTTCCCTGCTCAAACATATTAATCAGGTTCCTTTGTTGGCTTAGAAAGCAGATATTTATCATGACTGAACAATTAAGGCATTTGGACTGATGGGCGAGGCATGGCCCTGCCTTGCTAGTGCGTTTCTGTTGATCTTGTGGTTGCTAGTCAGTGCCACCAAAAATAGAGTTCAATTTAAAAATACTACTGAAATAAATACCTGACCAAAATGAGAAGAGGGGTAGAGGTGAGAATTATGACTCCTGTGTTTTTTTTCTTTCTTTTATTATTGCCATGTGTCAGGTACAGTGAAAAACATTTTGTCGTGCGCTCTCCAGTCAGCGAAAAGACCATCCACAATCAAGATATCCACAGTGCAAGCTAAAGCCCAGTAAAGTCCCATTAAAGATAGTATGATGGTCTCCAATGAGGTAGATGGGAGGTCTGGATTGTTCTCTAGTTGGTGAGAGGACGGTTCTGTTGCCCAATATATAGAGCTCTTTAGTAACTTAACCTAACTTAGCATTATTAAAAGTAGTCCCAAAATATATATTTTTTAATTTTTATATCAAAATACATATGTACATCCCATATTTAGTATTACAATCATTGTACCCCTTAATTTTTTAAGGCTTTGGAAAAGAAAGTAAAGAGAAAGAAATATCTACAGAGAAAGTCGAAGAGTGAAAAAAGAGTTGTGGAAGTGAAAAAGCGTGCCAGAGGGAAAGGGAACCCTTGGGCGAAGAGTTGGAGAAAGGAGATTAAGAGATAGACCCTGAAGAGGAGAAAAAAAAGGGAAAGAAAGGGAAGGAAAAAAGAAAAGCCAGTTACTTTATTTAAAAAATCTCGCAGAAGGTGTCTACCAACTTGACAGTTTTTCTGCCCCCTTTACCAAGACCCGACACCGGTACTTTTTTGAGGTATTCTTGCACCTTATCCTTGTAATAGATTTATAAATGCAGACCACGCCTTATAGAAACAGTCTGATTTTCCTGCCAGTCAGAGTCTCATATCTTCCAAATGTAGTGTTTCGACCATAGCTGAAATCCACCCAAAATATTCTGAACTCCAGATTATAAACTTTGGAGAAAATCATGTTAAAGATTTGGTCAAATGCTTCAGTCATATGTGAATTTAAGATTGATTCCAGGGGCTGATCAATTAATGGAGTAATTAAATCACTTTGTTTAAGATATGAACCCTTCCACAACAATATTTAGGCTTGTCCAAGCTGATGTCTGTATAAGTTAGTGTAGAAATAGTTTATATTTCACCCTGACTTCAGATGGTTTAAGACAACAGTACGTGAATTGTTTGTGTACACAATGCTAACTGTCGCTTGCTAGAGCAATACACATTCACCTTCATCTTTAGGATAATGAAGTTAACAGCAAAGATCCTACAGCGAGCAAGATAGCCCACTCGACGAAAAACACGTAGTACGGTCATGGGCAGATTCATGGGTAATTTTCGGCCCCATTTCCGTCACCGGCTTCCGTCTCCGCACCAAAGATCCCATAGGATACTAGTGCGGAGACGGAAGCCGGTTACGGAAACATCCTCGTAAAAATAAAAGTTATTTGGGAAAAATCTTCTCCTCATTTTCAGAATTTTAATTTATTAACACAAACTGTTCCCCCGCAACGTTGATTACACTGTGAGTCGGGTCGGGTTACGGAAATGGAATGAAAAAAAGGCCCACGTTCCGCTCCGTTGCGTACTACACGTCAGCCCATTGCATTTAGCAGGAGTGGTCTATCTTGCTTGCTATAAGATCTTTGGTTAACAGCAGGAGTGGATCTGAGTATTTTCTGCACGAATAATTGTTCTGGATTTGTTCATTTCTAGGGTCCAGCTTGGCGGAATGTTTAAAAGACTGGAACCAAATTGGATGTTGTAAATTGAGTTTGCTGAGTGGATCGGACAGCAAGATGATGTCAAAGTGGATAACCATCGGTGGACATTCTCATGAGTTGGAGACTTAACACGGACATTGGGCAGCCTCATGAGTTGAAGAATTGATGCCAAAATCGGTCTGGCTCAGAATAATTGCGGTTAGCGAATGCGCAGCGCTATCTACAAACTTTGATATTCTTTTCCTTGGAAAGAATTTAAACACTGAAAGCTTTACATTGATAGCTCAACACTCAGTTTCAGTTCTGAAGATTCTGCAATTTTCTTCCGTGGCCCACACTTCGTAAGGAGGAGATTGTTGCAGTCGGTGACCCTCTTGGTGAATGCGGCATCATGTCCAAACAGGTGGAGTTGATCAACTTGTCATTCCTGACAGATAAAGAGAAGGAAGCAATCATGAACGTTCTCATCCGTGATATGCAGTTGAGGAAACTGGAGGAAAAGCGAATAAGGTACTGTGGAGAGAGAGGATGTTGGGGTAAAGCTGCTGACTGGCAGATTAGACTTGATGGGCCGAATGGTCTCAATCTGCTCCCAAAATTGGAGCATTCAATGTTAATACCATTGGGGTATAAGCTTCCCAAGCATAATATGAGGTGCTGTTCCTCTAGTTTGTGTGTGTGGCTCACTCTGGCAGTCGAGTGCCAGGCCTTGTCAAGCCCCCATCACTCTTCCAACTTTCTCGCCCTTAATCAACTCGAAACGTCACCTGTCCATGTTCTCCAGAGATGTTTCCTGGCGCTCTGAATTACTCTAGCACCTGCAGTTCCTCGTGTCTACTGTCCATATAGCTAATACCGTCTAATCCAGGCAGCATTCTGGTAAATGTCTTCTGCACCCAAAGCCTTGATATTCTTCCAATATTGGGACACATATTACTCCAAATGCAGCGTCACCAGAATGTTATTAAGCTATAACATGACTTCCAGATTCATATACTCGGTGCACTGACCAATGAAGATAAATCACCTTCTTTACCACTTTCAGGGAGCTATGAATTCTGTAAATCAATGCTGTTCTGAATCTTGCCATTAACTGTCTGCTTTTCCTTTACATTCAACTTCTCAAAATGCAACACCTCACACTTGCTCAGATTAATCTCCGTTATTATACCATTTAAGAATGAAAATACCTATGCTCGACATTTCAACAGTGACTCATCAATATCAGGGTCAGATGATTCTGTTTGTCGACACAATCTCAGTTGCATTTTTGTTTGCATAAATTTTCTTAATTCTCTTAAATTGAAGCTGTTTCAATATTTAGTTTTGATATATATGTCAGTTCAAAGTTCACACATATTTATGTGGCCTTTAGTTTCAGGACAACTTGGGGAAATGAAAACAAGCACAGATCAAGGGGCATGACTTTAAAATTGTCTCCCAGAACTCTTCTCTTAGCAAAGCTGATGTAAAGATGGATTTTTAAATATGACTAAATCTTGCAGTTCATTTCTTTATCCTTCAGGAAAATACTTTATCTTTCAGGGAAGCTCTGCTGCTGACCAACTGATTAATGAATACTAGAAACTTCCACTTCCACAAATTGATGGGAATTTTGCCTCCCACATAGTTCTGAGGTTGTTTTTTGTGAGGCTGCAATTCTTTCTCTTGCACCTGGAAAGATTAACTACCGAGGATATTCATTCCTTGAATGCGATTAATGGGGTGCCAAAAGGCTCGGTGCTGGGACCCCAGTAATTTACAATATATATTGTAGATTGAAAAGACTAGGCTTGTATTCACTAGAGTTTAGAAACATATAAAATTATAACAAGAAAAATGTTCCCGATGTTGGGCGAGTCCAGAACCAGGGGCCACAGACTCAGAATAAAGGGGAGGTCATTTAAAAGTGAGCTGAGAAAACACTTTTTCACCCAGAGAGTTGTGAATTTATGGAATTCCCTGCCACAGAGGGCAGTGGAGGCCAAATCACTGGATGGATTTAAGAGAGAGTTAGATACAGCTCTAGGGGCTAGTGAAATCAAGGGATATGGGGAGAAGGGAGGCACGGGTTATTGATTGGGGACGATCAGCCATGATCACAATGAATGGCGGTGCTGGCTCGAAGGGCTGAATGGCCTCCTCCTACACCTATTTTCTATGTTTCTATATTAACAATTTTTGTGGATGACACAAGTTTGTGGATGACACAAAGCTGGGTGACGGTGTGAGCTGCGAAGAGGATTCCATGAGGCTGCAGGGTGACTTGCATAGGTTGGGTGAGTGGACAGATGCTTGGCAGATGCAGTACAATGTGGATAAATGTGAGGTTATCCACTTTGGTGGCAAGAACATGAAGGCAGATTTTTATCTGAATGGTGTCAGATTAGGAAAAAGAAAGGTGCAACAAGACCTCGGTGTGCTTGTCAGTCACTGAAAGGAAGCATGCAGGTCCAGCAGGTAATGAAGAAAGCTAATGGCATGTTGGCCTTCATTGCGAGATGATTTGAGTTTAGGAGCAAGGGGGTCCTACTGCAGTTGTACGGGGCCCTGGTGAGACTGTACCTGGAGTATTGTATGCAATTTTGGTCTATTAATTTGAGAAAGAACATTATTGCTATTGAGGGAGTGCAGCGTAGGTTCACCAGGTTAATTCCCTGGATGGCGGGACTGACATATGATGAAAGAATGGAGCGACTGTATTCACTGGAATTTAGAAGGATGAGAGGGGAACTTTTGGAAACATATAAATTCTTGAAGAATTGGATAGGCTAGATGCAGGAAAAATGTTCCCAATGTTGGGGGGTCCAGTAGCAGGGGTCACAGTTTAAGAATAAGGGGTAGGCCACTTAGGACTGAGATGAGGAAAAACTTCTTCACCATGAGAGTTGTGAATCTGTGGAATTCTGTGCCACAGAAGGCAATGGAGGTCAATTCACTAGATGTGTTCAAGATTTAGCTCTTAGGGCTAAAGGAATCAAGGGATGTGGGGGAAAAGCAGGAATAGGGTACTGATTTTAGATGATCAGCCATGATCATATTGAATGGCAGTGCTGGCTCGAAGGGCCGAGTGGCCTACTCCTGCACCTATTTTTCTGTTTCTATGTTTCTAATCACTTCTGGCTATTGGAGGTTGTAATTGCACTAGTCTGCCTCCTCCCTCTTTTATTCAATTTCCCTGGAACTCCACTCACCATCCCCTGCTACTCCATATTCCGCCCTTACTCTGTCCTCTCACCTCTCCACTTTATGTACATTCTCTGCTTCCTCTCGGGTACACAAAAGGCTGGAGAAACTCAGCGGGTGCAGCAGCATCTAAGGAGCGAAGGAGATAGGCGACGTTTCGGGTCGAGACCCTTCTTCAGACTGGTCAGGGATCAGGGAAACGAGAGATATAGACGGTGATGTGGAGAGATAAAGAACAATGAATGAAAGATATGCAAAAAAATATCGATGATAACGGGAACAAGCCATTGTAAGCTGTTTGTGGTGTGAAAATGAGAAGCTGGTGCGACTAGGGTGGGGGAGGGAGATAGAGAGAGAGGGAATGCCAGGGCCCGAGGGCTGAGGGAGAGGTGGGAAGGGGAGGAGACAGCAAGGGTTAACAGAATTGAGAAAATTCAATGTTCAAGCCCAAAGGAGGAGTCTACTCCTCTGCTTCCTCTCTGTCCTTTTGTTTCTCAGCTCACCTCCCCCAACAATGCTCCCTTCCACCTTGCCAAGCCTGTTCTCGGCAGTACTCCACCCCATTGTTATGCAGTGATGCTCCTGTTCTCACCAGCACTGTAAGCCCAGCATTATGGAGTGATGGATCTCAGGTCTCTGCGACAGGACACCTGGGTCTTGAGCTGGATGTGGACCAGGTTCTGGACTCAAACCTGGAAAAGTTCAGTCCAGCGTGGTCCCTGGGTTTCTGACCACAAGTGTCACATCCAGTGTACATGTCCATTCTACGTGCCTCAGTAGCAGCCTCAAAGCTGTTCCTATTTGCTTCCCATGTTGACTTTGACTCAGCCACCGAGCACAACAAGGTTGTTGGCTGCAACCTTCCCCCCCCCCCCCCCCCCACCCCATTGACGAACTGTACACTGCAAGGGCCAGGAAGTGAGTGGGTAAGGTAATCTCTGACCTCTCACCCCGGCCACAAACTCTTTGAAGCATTTCCCTCTGGAAGGCGACTCCGGACTGTCAAAGCCGCCATAGCCAGACATAAAAACAGCTTTTTTCCACGAGCAGTAGCTCTACTCAATAACCAAAGGTCTGTTGCCTCCTTTTGCTCCGGTATTTTATTTCATTCACATGTTTAAACTATAATGTTTTATTCTTAATGTTTCAATCTTTTATTCTTAATTGTTTACAGTATGTCATGTTGTTACTTGCGAGCGGAGCACCAAGGCAAATTCCTTGTATGTGTACATACTTGGCCGATAAACGTATTCATTCATTCAGGCTGCCGCTAAAGGAGATGCTGGTGTCCTGAGCCTGGAGGGGTAAAACCAGGCCTGGGTTGGGCCACAGAGACAGTTCATTCAGGCCAGATGTTACCAATGGGCCACATGTTGAGCACCATAGGAATAAACAGCAAGAGCAACCTTGTGAGATTCATCCACGTCGGGAGAGCATATTGGACTTGATGTGCTGTTGTGTAGAATAAAAGTTAATAATATAATTGATGCCATCTGTCAGTTCAATGTCGGGGTTTGAGCTCAATGATCCCGTAATCACTCCTTACTGTTGTGTCTCTTTCTAAAGGAAGTTGAAGAATGAGCTGCTGGAAATTCGGCGTAAGGGAGCCAAACGTGGCAGCCTGGACTACAGTGACAAGACTTGTGCACGCTGTCAAAAGAGCCTTGGTCACTTTGTTAAGAGTGGCCGTGTGTGCAAGCAGTGCAACCATCTGGTGTGCAAGGAGTGTGGCACTGAAGGTGTAAACCAAATGTGGAAATGCAACGTGTGCATCAAAGAGTCGTGAGTGTATATTTACTTACTGGTATTTTGTTTAAATATAGAAAAAGTCTGAACAGAGTACTTCATGCATGTGGTGTAACTATAGAACCCATGTATTAATGGGGTGGGTGAGCTGGAACTAGACTTGTCCGATCTCTCACTGCAATGAATAAAAACACTCTCAGTGCTTTCAGAAAGTATTCAGGCCCCTTCACTTTTTCCACATTTTGCTACATTAGAGCCTTATTTTAAAATGGATTCAATATTTTTTTTATCATCAATCTACACACAATACCCCAGAATGAAGAAGAAAAAATGGGTGTTTAGAAATGTTTGCAAAGTAATTAAAAATAAATGACTGAAGTATGACATTTACATAAGTATTCAGACCCTTTGCTATGACACTCAAAATTGAGCTTAGGTTCATCCTGTTTCCATTGATTATCCTTGAGATGTTTCTACAACTTGATTGGAGTCCACCAGTGGTAAATTAAATTGATTGGACATGAGTTGGAAAGGCACACACCTGTCTATATAAGGTCCCACAGTTGACAGTGCATGTCAGAGCAAAAACCAAGCCATGAAGACGAAGGAATTGTCCTTGGACCTCCGAGACAGGATTGTGTCGAGACACAGATCTGGGGAAGGGTATAAAACAATTTCTGCAGCATTGCAGGTCCCAAAGAGCACAGTTGCCTACGTAATTCTTAAATGGAAGAACTTTGGAACCACCAGGACTCTTCATAGAGCTGGCTGCCTGGCCAAACTGAGCAATCGGGGGTGAAGGTCCTTGGTCAGGGAGGTGACCACGAACCCGATGGTCACTCTGACAGAGCTCAGTTCCTCTGTGGAGATGGGAGAACCTTCCAGAAGGACAACTATATCTGCAGCACTCCACCAATCAGGCTTTTGTGGTAGAGTGGTCAGACGGAAGCCACTCCTCAGTAAAAGGCACATGATAGCCTCATTGGAGTTTACCAAAAGGCATGTGAAACAAAATTCTCTGGTCTGATGAAACCAAGATTGGTCTGAATGCCAAGCGTCACGTTTGGAGGAAACCAGGCACCGCTGATCATCTGGCCAATACCATACCTACGGTGAAGCCTAGTGGTGGCAGCATCATGCTGTGGGGATGTTTTTCAGTGGCAGGAACTGGGAGACTAATCAGGATTGTGGGAAAGATGAAGGGAGTGAAGTACAGAGTGATCCTTGATGAAAACCTGCTCCAGAGCATTCTGGACCTCAGACTGGGGCGGAGGTTCACCTTCCAACAGGACAACGACCCTAAGCACACAGTCAAGACAACGCAGGAGTTGATTTGTGACAAGTCTGAATTTAATGCATTTTAGAATAAGGCTGTAATGTAACAAAATGTGAAAGGGTCTAAATACTTTCAGAATGCAGTGTACAGTCTAGACTAAGCCTTAACGTACACCTCCACAGCTAAAGACAAATACAATGGAAGTTCACTCAGCTAATTTAATCACTTGTTCTTCAGAAAGCTGAAGAAACAGACTGGAGATTGGTTCTTTGAAAATCGAGCAAAAAGGCACAACATTGATTTTGGTAGTGATATTATAAGAGCATCACTGAAGAGGAAACATGGGGGTAAGTTACAGATGCATCCATATTGTCAATAATAATACCTGTTATGGGTATGTGTGTGTATATAAAGCATAATGTTCAACTTTCTTCAAAACTTGAGCCGTCGAGTTTAGCCTCCCACCATACATCAATCAAATGGGTGCTGGTCCAGATCTCTGCTGCCTGTGGCCTAACTCGCACCAAGTTGTATTTGGCCATGACTCCTATGCTCATTGACTTGCACTGAGTCCCAGTTAAATCCTTTTGACACATTCCATCCTTGGTTTCAGATCCCTCCATCCAACTTTGGTAAACTTCTACAACTCCTCAAGCTTTCGGAACCCTCCAATTCTGGCCTCTTGTGCATCCTTGATTGTAATTGCTCCATGTTGCTCCTCGGCTTTAAACTCACAGAATTCCTCTCATCCACACTTCCAAATCACTCCTTGTACCTTTAATGTTTTTCTTAAAATCTAGTATTTTATGCAAGCTTTTGGTCACGTCTCAATGGTTTCTTATACAAGATGATGTCAAATGTTGTCTTTCTTTTATCCCTGACCAATCCTGTGAAGTTTCTTAGGATGTTTTACTATGATAAAGATGGTATACTGAAGTAAGCTGTTGCTTTAGTAGAGTGCATTTTGTTCTGTACGCAATGTGCAATCCCTTTTTTTTTTACTGTAGTTGATGTATTGGAACTGAAAAAACATGGGATACTGTGGGAGTGAATGGGTGGTGTCATGAATTGGGACCATGGGAGGTAAAAGCTGGTAAATACCTCACTATTTTTCACAGATGGTGTAGTAAAGATGCGAGGAATGGCGGGGCAGGCATTGCTGCAACAGGCACTGGCGGTTGAGGCAAAGGAACATACTGAGGCAAAGGCACAGCAGAAGATTTCTCAAGATGGAGGCAAGGTTTCTGGGTGAGTGTGGTTATCTAGGATATGGTGGAGGTTATTTTTTAAGTCATTAACTTAGGATTTTTTTTTTGCCATTGATCTGTTTATTTTAGTTTGTGTAAGTAAGCATAAATAAAATTCCAATGTATAGAATATTATACATTCAAATCTGTTTCTAAACTTGGTTGTCAATTAATTTCACACAACCATATTTTATAACGTTGTTATTGCATATGTTTTATTGTATTATACATTAAGTGTCTACAAAATAGTAAGGAATTTCTACCCTGATATTCCTTTTTGTGGTTTAGAAGGGGGAAAAAAAGTAAAGAAATCATGCATCTATTCCAAGGATACAAGACATACTAAAAATGGGAGCATTGTTGAAATCTCCAATGCTCTTGAGCCTCAGTGAGGGTGAAAAGTTGCTGAGATGAAAAGTCGTACATTGCCTCAAAAT
This sequence comes from Okamejei kenojei, assembly GCA_035221665.1. Lineage (NCBI taxonomy): Eukaryota > Metazoa > Chordata > Chondrichthyes > Rajiformes > Rajidae > Okamejei > Okamejei kenojei. The sequence continues at coordinate 8,339,534 of CM069143.1, forward strand.
ACGTCCAGCCAAACCTGGTTCCTTCAGCCAAAAGAGGTCCACAAGCTCAGAATGGATAGTGAGGGCTTCAATAATCAGTAGATGAAACTGGACTAGGTCCAAGGTAATTAATGGGACGAGGAGAAGAAAACGAGGATTGTACAAGAATTCTGTTGTATCTCATTCTGTACCTCATGGGGACTTCCAGTGGAAACTTTGCTCCGTATTCAGTAAATATCTGGCAAAAGCGGCCTGCTAATTTCCTTTACATAGCGGATATTTTGATGTGCTATAGAAAGTAGATTGCAAGATAACTATGCTGAATACTGGTACTGCAAAAGGACAATCTTTCAAGTTCCTGCACTTTATTGATTCAGGTGGAGACAATTGTATTTGATGTCAAACGCACGCAGGCTTCATTATGGATTTAGTATCTACGGGTCCACTTCCTCCATGTGTTGGAGCTGGAGAGTCTGATCCATGATTTTGTTACAAGAGCTTAAATTTTACAGGTTAAGCATTAACTGTCCTTTTTTCCTTTGACCTCTAAATTACAAGGCAAAGACATACAATGTATTCAATGCAGTGATAATGATCCTTGATCAAAATCAAATGAACCTTGTAAATTTTCCTTTGCGGTTATTTATGAACAGCAGAGGGATCAAATAAGTAGAATTAATCTGGTTATTGTAAACTAAGAGTAAATCGATAGGCTACCCTCAGTGTTATTTTTGGTTCACAAAATGCTTTGTTGACTTTGCAACATGTCAGAAGAATGAAATGAATGTTTCCGTGAATCAACAGTAAAATAATGAATCCTTCTATCTGTGGCTTTTGATAGTGACCAGTCTGAAGCCCGAGAGGCTTCTGATCATCCAAGCGATACAGAGTCCGCTGGACGTGTGACTGCCGACAGCCCACAATTTGCCTCAAATCGCACCACACCTAACAATTCCAGGTGAGGAATATACGGATGTCCTGAAATCCGTCGGTTTAAATAGAAATTTTAGGTTCATTTATTTCTTTAGAAGCTGACTTTTTGACCAAGTTTTGGGTATATTGGCTGACTAACCTCTTACATGGCTTGCATCATATTTTATTTGATAACATACCTCTGAGATGTTTTGTAATAAAACTCCACTAATCAGATATCCCAATTATCTGCTGGTTCAGGAAATGGCTCACTTAGTTCTGTTTCTGGCACTCCTTTCATATGCACTGTCCCCAGTCCCCCCGCAGAAACTCTACCCCACATTCCTTTTAATCCCTTATCGTGTATCTAGACACTGTAAATGGATCGAATGTAATCTTGTATTGTCTTTCTGCTGACTGGGTAGCACGCAACAAAAGCTTTTCACTGTACCTTGGTACACATGACAATAAACTAAACTAAACTAAACATCTAGTTCAATACTAGACTTAGTGGGACCCGTTGGGTCCCATGTTCACATGAGAGGGCTGGTCCCCCAATGCAATATTCCACCTCTCCACCAATTCCAATATGGGGGGGCTTTCTGGAGCGCTAGTATGGGTGTTGTGGGCCAAAGGGACTGGTTTCCAGAGGGCTAATATGGACATTGTAGGCCGAATGAATTCTTGGGCTGGCAGCTCAGTCGCTCGGGCCTGGTGGGCTGGCAGCTCAGGCTTGGTAGGCTGGCAGCTCAATCACTCGGGCCTGGTGGGCTGGCAGCTCAGGCCTGGTGGGCTGGCAGCTCAGTCACTCGGGCCTGGTGGGCTGGCAGCTCAGTCACTCACAGCTGGTGGGCTGGCAGTTAACTCACGGCTGGTGGGCCAGCAGTTGACTCACTCACAGCAGGTGAGCTGGCAGTTGACTCACGGCTGGTGGGCACGCACTCACGCACTCATGCTCCACCTCACACACACACTCCATCTCACTCACACACCCACCCTCCATCTCTCACACACACTCACATACACACCCTCCATCTCACACAAACAAACCCTCCATCTCACACACACACACCATCTCTCACACACATTCACACACAACATACATATGACAGTAAAACTCTTGAATCTACTCACACGGTTGATTGCGGCCTGTCCCTTGAGCGGGACCTCCGCAGTGAGCGGGACGTCCGGAATGAGCAGCACAGTGCAGACCAACCCTTCAATTCAGTTCAAGCAGCGCAGTGCAGACTCGCAGTTCAGTTCACCCACGGCGTAGACTCATAGTTCTGGACTCAACTCTCACTCACGGTCTTCCGGAGTGACTGACTTGTGTCCAGCCTCCGGGGCTTTATTCTCCTGGCCCTCCGGAAGGGGCGTTACCTTCATCATGATGAGGGACAGGTTAGAAGACCAGTCTGCTGATCTCACAATTTTTAAAACATTCATAACTTTTTTATTATTTCACCGATCGGAAACAACCTTGGGGCAGTTAGAGGAGAGGAGGGCGGTGAGTAAGATGGCGAAAAAATCATGGCGATATATGGTAGCGTTTCTTCTAAAATTTATTTACAACGTAGACGGGAAGTGGTCAAGATGAGACTTTTAGTAATAGTATAGATATGCTCAAGGCCTTGAAGATGTTGTTCAAGGCAAACCAGTTTCATTACTCTTTAGATGTAAATGTAGTAACTTTTTTTTCCTCAACCCTCTCTGCTCTGTACCCTTTACTGCTGATTACATTGCACTTCTTATAGTAAGTGTTGACATCTCTTTGAACGTTTTTCTCCTTCAAGCTGGAAATCACCGGTCGGAGAGTTCAGAATAGAGACCCTTTTTTGGGAGTCTAATGTTGGGCAGCGGAATGGCATGGTCAGCCCAATGTAACCAATCGAGAGTCCTAGTGCTGGGGGCAGTGGCCTGGGAAAGGTCACTGAGTTAATTTATCCTTCCAGTAAATTGAAAAGAATTTTGGAGACACATCATTGGAATATTATTTGGAAAACATTAGGCTTGTCTTGGTGGAAAAACCAGGTCAATTTCTCAAGACATGGACACCCTTCACCGAATTCTTACAACTATAGCATGGTGCAACACACATTTAAATTTAAATCCGACGCTGGGTTGGGTGAGGTGGGCTTGGGGGACGAGGGGCAAGGTATATCTCCACATTTTTCTTTTTTCTTATTTCTATATCTCTGCCACACTACTTGGTAGTTTAGGGGTCTTTCTTTTGTTCTTTTTTGATCCATCTTTTCACTTTCTACTTTTTTCCTTTCTTGTTTTCTTTTTCTTCTTTTTTCATTTTCATAGTTTAGGTTATAAGGTTAAAAATGAAGCTGTACAATAATTGTATAATTTTAGATGCCGAATGTTTTATCTTTGTACAATTGCTTCTAATAAAATTAAATAATGAATTAATAAAAAATAAAAAAATCATTGGGATATTTTTAAAAATTATATAATAATAATAATAAATAAATAAAAAATCATTGGATATTTTTCCATTGAGATGCCGACTCTAGATAGTCCAGATCTCAAAAATTAAAAGGGGGCAAACTTCACTGCGGCCTAGTAGACCGTGACGTGCCAAGTTCGAGGTCTTTGATCTCCAAACATCCGTTTCCTCCATCGACCAAAGGCTGGCATATGCACTCTTGGCGGCTAAAAGGCAAACAATACATGTTCAATGATTTTCAGTGATTCTGCAGTGGGAAGGGCGAGTGACAAATTATCAGCAATATAGGTGCAAACAAAATCAAAAGTCACACAAAGCATCTGCCACAAACAATGTTTATTCAGTAATATGTTTGATTAAGTATACCTCTGTGTTTGCTGGAGTTCACCCACTTAATAAACATGTTAATCAACAGATGTTTGAAACCGGACTTTAAAAATGGAATCTTGTCGGAATGTTGGAGTAGCGTTGTTATTTGTCAGAATGTCTAGCGTTGAATTAAGCCATGGCTTAAAAATGTACCCCAAATTTGAAGTAGTGGTTTGAGATTCTAAACTGCTGAAGTATAGCAGAGGGTACACAAAAGGCTGGAGAAACTCAGTGGGTGCAGCAGCATCTAAGGAGCGAAGGAGATAGGCGACGTTTCGGGTCTCGAGATAGGCGACGTCTCGACCCGAAACGTCGCCTATTGTACCCTCGATTCTCCAGCATCTGCAGTTCCTTCTTTAACACAAAGTATCGCAGAGCCCTTGGACAAGTAAATCAATCAGAATTTTCAGTGTTATTTTAAAATCAAGAGGGATAAGAAATATAATTTTGATAGCTTCATCATGTTATGACCATTGTAGATCCTGAGTGCTCTTTCAAATATTTTTTATGTCATTATGAGGCAAATTAATCCATAGTTTGTTGTAAATTCAGCAAAAGAGCAATATAAACAAACTTTCAGATTTTTTTTTAAGACTCTCACAATCCCAGGTGATGGGCAGTTTCTTCCATGTATGTCAAGTTTCAGCAGTCTATTTGTAATTATGCTCTTTTATATTTTCCAGGCGGAGTTCCTTAACTGAGAGTAACCTCGGTAATGGGATTGTCCATCCCGTTCCCAGAGTGGTCATAGGCAGCATGACTCTTCCGGCCTCGTCAACGCCAATGGCCATCAGCAAAGTTAACGTGAAATCTGACTCTGATAACGTACTGCATAATACTCTCCCTGTCCCATTTTATTTATTCTTTCTATCTGACAAAGTTCTATTTATTGCTTACCTCTCGGTTTTATTTTAGAAATGGCTAAGTGGCGACGTGAGGAGCCAACCACATAAAATATATGGAGCTTCATATGACACATTATGTTAACCTTCTTTGACAAATTTGAATTTTGGGTTTATTGTGTTCAAAAAAAGCATGAAAGGTTTCGAGAGGGGCAGATTATTTGGCACACAAAACTGCAATAAATAACTCCAAGTAAAATATTTTAATAAAGTGCCTTTGAGATAAATTCTGTACGTTTTTTTAATAATTACCAACCTCTAATCGAAGGCTCCTGCAGCTATTTCCATTAAAATCAACAAGAGATTACCTCTGATGGAATCCGGCACAAAATTCTCTCTAGTTTGTAAACCCTGTATTAAGAAATTTAGTCCAGGTCGTGCTCCTTTGCGGAACTCCAGGTGGACTCCATGGAGAAGGAGCTGCCAGCTTCCCAGCTAATGACAGAAACCTCTAGAAGTGCCATAGAAAACATTTCATCAGGATTGCAAGAAATTGCAGCAAATTGTGGACGCAGCCCAGATCATCGCACAAACCAACCTCCCTTCCATTGACTCCATTTATACCTCAAGCTCCCTCGGCAAGGCCAGCAGCATAATCAAGGATGAGTCGCACCCTGGCCACTCCCTCTTCTCCCCTCTCCCATTGGGCAGAAGGTATAGAAGTGCGAAAATGCTCTCCTCCAGATTCAGGGACAGTTTCTTCCCAGCTGTTATCAGGCAACTGAATCATCCTACCACAACTAGAGAGCAGTCCTGAACTACTAGGTACACAAAAATGCTGGAGAAACTCAGCGGGTGCAGCAGCATCTATGGAGCGAAGGAAATGGGCAACGTTTTGGGCCGAAACCCTTCTTCAGACCTGCTGCACCCACTGAATTTCTCCAGCATTTTTGTCTACCTTCGATTTTCCAGCATCTGCAGTTCCTTCTTAAACAGGCCTGAACTACTATCTTGGTGACCCTCTGAATATCTTTGATCAGACTTTACTGGCTTTACCTTGCACTAAACGTTATTCCCTTATTATGTATCTATGTAATTGGCTCGATTGTAATCATACATTGTCTTTCCGCTGACTGGTTAGCACACAACAAAAGCTTATCACTGTGCCTCAGTATACGTGACAATAAACTAAACTGATAACTGTTCCACATTCATACACAAATTCGTGGAAATCCAGTGGTAAACATTTGCTGTTTCTCCTTCATTAGTCCACAAACGTCTGTGCTACTGGATCCCTGTAATTATATTACAGTTATTTTTTACTTACTCAAGGGATGTAGGCGTTGTGATTATTTAATACCTGTCCGTATTAGCCCTTGAATAGTAAGCCCTGTCAGCTTTACCCTTTCTGGTCAATGTACGATTCCAAATCCACATAAATATGTCTGATCCATAACACCTTGCCGAAATATCTTACCAAACCACACAGTTATATCAAATAAAAACAAAATAAGTTGGAGAGTGAAGAAATATTCTGAGGTGCTTCTTACTACAATGGATCAAGAAATGTTTCCATATTTTTTGACACATCAGTTTTTAATGTATTATTTCACAAGAGGATACCTCTTGGCATGTTTGAAATATACATTAACTTTAAAACAAAGATCTCAGATGTACATCTAATGTATTCAAAATAGTTTATTTAAAATACGTACAGGGCCCTAGTGAGACCGCACCTGGAGTATTGTGTGCAGTTTTGGTCTCCAAATTTGAGGAAGGACATTCTTGCTATTGAGGGAATACAACGTAGGTTCACAAGGTTAATTTGCGGGATGGCGGGATATTCCAATTTTTTATTTATTTACTTTTTTTTTTCCCCATATCTTTTTTTTTCTTTGATTGTTTCTCTTATTTTGTTTTATTTATGGTGATGGTGTTGCATTGTTTTGTATATATTTCTGAAAAATCAATAAAAAATTTAAGTGAAAAAAAATTCCCGGGATGGTGGGACTGTCATATGCTGAGAGAATGGAGCAGCTGGGCTTGTACACACTGGAGTTTAGAAGAATGAGAGGGGATCTTATTGAAACATATAAGATTATTATGGGTTTGGACACGCTTGAGGCAGGAAACATGTTCCTGATGTTGGCGGAATCCAGAACCAGGGGCCACAGTTTAAGAATAGGGGTAAGCCATTTAGAACGGAGATGAGGAAACACTTTTTCTCAAAGAGAGTGGTGAGTTTGTGGAATTCTCTGCCTCAGCGGACGGTGGAGGCAGGTTCTCTGGATGCTTTCAAGAGAGAGCTGGATAGGGCTCTTAAAGGTAGCGGAGTCAGGGGATATGGGGCGAAGGCAGGGACGGGATACTGAATGTGGATGATCAGCCTTTGAATGGCTCAAAGGGCCGAATGGCCTACTCCTGCACCGAATGTCTGTCTATTGTCTATAATCTTTTCTTCTTCATAGGAAACTCGCACAAAAACGCGCAGCAGAATTTCAGCGGATGAAAATGTTTCAGAAGGCGTGTTTAAGAGAAATGCAAAATCTATTCTAAATCCCACAGGTGAGATTGAATAGTGAGTTGAATTAAGTCAAAAGTATACTTAATGTACATATTTTGCAAAATATTTCAGGGCATTTAATGATCAAACCTAATATGACACAGAACCATATAAAGTGACACTGGGGCAGCTGACAAAAGCATGGTCAAATACATTAGCAAAGAGAAGCATCTTAAATGCGAAAAGAAGGATTATGATCGGCTTGTGGCAATTACAGTGGTGGGGAGGACCCAGACCATGGAGAGTTTTCATAAAATGAGTATAATACTTTTAAAGTAAATATGTTTGGTTCACCATTAATCAGCAATGTATGGGAAGGAACTGCAGATGCTAGTTTAAATTGAAGATAGACACAAAATGCCGGAGTAACTCAGCTGGACAGGCAGCATCTCTGGAGATCAGTCTGAAGAACGGTCTCAATCCTTCTCTCCAGAGATACTGCCTGTCCCGCTGAGTTACTCCAGCATTTTGTGTCTATTAATCAGCAATGGTTGCCCAGCAAACCATTGAGAAAATATTCCACAGGCCACTCTTGCCTGCAGAGTTGAAGAGGCCAAATATTTGGTGAGAAGGATGAAACTTCAATCCATGTCACATTTTGCACTTCTGAATAACACGAGCAGAGCAAGTCTGGCACATCCCTCGGTCACAAAGAAACAAATAATCGCACTCCATGGGGAAATTCATGGTGACACTTTTTGGAAAGTCTGGGAACTTGGAAGAACAGAGGCATCTTGGAAGAACAGGGTGTTCTTGCGTTGTGTTCTGTGGTATTAACATCATGTTCAAATCCCCATTAGATTACAGTAAATCAGTGATGGATCTTCGCGTGTCGGATTCTGCAAACAAAGAGGATTCCATGGGAGACCGCAGCCGGTCAGTTCCAGGTCTCAATGTGGAGCAGGTCAGTTTACAAAGGAACTTTACACCCATAGACTGATCACCCCCTCACATAGTTAATATTTTCCTTTACCTTCTTTGTTAACCATGGAAGGTTTCTCCTGGGAACCCTTTATATGCCGTGCTATGAACTAGCTGTTTAAATAGATGTCACTGCTTAGACACTGCCCTGTTGCTCTCTGAGCCAGTTAACCTTGTAATAACCTTTGTTTAAGTGGAGTACATTGGTTACAGATGCTGGGTGTTTGCCCTCAAACTATTGAGGATTCTATGTCGAGCTCACTGCTCCTGGAGAATCCTTGACCGCAACATTTTTGTTAATCCTACTTCATTACAGATGACCAAATCTGAAATAGCAAGGGTAGGTTCTGTAACATACAGTTCTAAGAAAGCATCCCTGACACACTGCGCTCCACAAATTCCTCTTCCACGGTATGTAATTTGCTTGAGGTCCAGATTTACGTTGTTAAAAGTACAAACTAAGAAATGAATGGCCCTCTCTTGGGCCTGTGCCAATACAACTTGGATCTGATGACCATGCCCTCATTCCTACCTTATGGGACATTGCAATGACTGTTCAAAAAAATCAAGTGAGGGGAGTAAATCAATCAAGAGAAAGGAAGGAATTTTTTTTAGAGGTACCATATTGTAGTGTGTAAGCACAAAGGTCGATAGAGTAAAGAGAAAAAAAAACAGCTCTTTGTACCAAATCAGCATTTTAAAAACAGCCATGTTATTGTTATATTCACAAGGGTGAAATTCCTTGATGCATGAAGCTCCTAGAGCAAACAGTAATACAACGAAACACAGCAACAAATGTAAAATGAAGGGGAAGTGGGATGATCCAGGATTGCTCTGAAGTATTTTTGAGTGTCTGGTTTGGGAACAACACTAGGAGTGATGTTGGATTTTCTAAAATCAGGAGGGGGGAATAAATTTTTTTATATAAAGATAAACATTGTAAGCCAGTCAATGTTTGAAGAGTTTGTCGTGCAGTTTACAGTGGCAACTTGATCGTGGGTGCTTTATGGATATAATGTTTTCAGAGGTTTAGATTTAGTTGTAACTTTTATCTTTTGGCAGGATGAGGAGGAAGAGGATATTGATAAACTGGTGACAATCCATCGTTTGACAAATCCTCGTCATAGTCTCAAGAGTGGAAGTTCTGTGGTAAGTTCCTTAGCAAAATATTGTAATTTTATATCTCTATATATGTAGATCCTCAAGTTTGTGTTTATAGAAATATATATAGTTAAACATCTTGGGCATTTGTTATTTGAATGTGGAGGAAATAGTGTTCATTGTCCTATTGAAACATAAATAACCAAGATGATAGACAATAGATGCAGGAGTAGGCCATTCAGCCCTTCAAGCCAGCACCGCTATTCAATGTGAACATGGCTGATCATCCCCAATCAGTACCCCATTCCTGCCTTCTCCCCATATCCCCTGACTCCACTATTTTTAAGAGCCCTATCTAGCTCTCTCTTGAAAGCATCCAGAGAACCTACCTCCACCACCCTCTGAGGCAGAATATTCCACAGACTCACCACTCTCTGTGAGAAAAAGTGTTTCCTCGTTTCCGTTCTAAATGGCTTACTCCTTATTCTTAAACTGTGGCCCCAGATTCTGGACTCCCCCAACATCGGGAACATGTTTCTTGCCTCCATCATGTCCAAACCCTTAACAATCTTATATGTTTCAAAGAGATCCCCTCTCATTGTGTGAGTGTACTCCAGAATGTACAAGCCCAGCCGCTCCATTCTCTCAGTATATGACAGTCTCGCCATCCCAGGAATTAACTTTGAAAACCTACGCTGCACTCCCTCAATAGCAAGAATGTCCTTCCTCAAATTAGGGGACCAAAACTGCACACAATACTCTAGTGTGGGCTCACTAGGGCTCTTTGCTCCTATATTCGATTCCTCTTGTTATAAAGGCCAACATGCCATTCGCTTTCTTCACTGCCTGCTGTACCTGCATGCTTACTTTCATAGACTGATGAACAAGGACCCCCAGATCCCATTGTACTTCCCCTTTTCCCAACTTGACGCCATTTAGATAGGAATCTGCCTTCCTGTTTTTGCTACCAAAGTGGATAACCTCATATTTATCCACATTAAACTTCATCTGCCATGCATCTGCCCACTCTCCCAACCTGTTCAAGTCACCCTGCATTCTCATAGCATCCTCCTCACAGTTCACACTGCCACCCAGCTTTGTGTCATCTGTACATTTGCTAATGTTACTTTGAATCCCTTCATTCTATGTGGGACCACTAATCTCCTACGTGGGACCTTATCAGATGCACAGTAAGGTATATCATACTGGTTAAGGCTGATTAGTATGATGCAAGAGATATCTCATTTTGTGTAACTTGAAGCACAGACTGGGAACATCCTGTGTCCTAGAGATTGTGGAAGTGTACACTGCATGAGTAACATCCGAATCTAACATCTCTGGGATGTTGTCCTCGTTTTTCCTGTGAGCTATGCTCATTACCCTGTGGCTTATCTCATTATTTTTTTCCTGTCTCAGTGACTGATTTTATAACTTGAATAGCATTGGAAAACCAAGTAAAATTGCCCTTGATTTCATTACTATTGGCAAATCTAATTCATGTTCTTATCCAATTTATTTACATTTTATTTATCGGTTTTACATAAGGAAGAAATGTTTGTGTCTGTTCCCATCTTCCGTTAAGCAAATTTAATTCTCAACAGCATGTCGCCAACTTCCCGTAACTCAATCAAGTATAATTATTATGACAAATTTGCTATTGTTTTCACGTAAACATTTCTCTGTGTGCGTGCCTCCCCAACAGGGAATACTGAGTAATTGTCAAGAAATAAATGTTGTCATTGTTCTTTGTAATAGTCTAAGAGTAGTCAAGACTATTCTCCTAAAGCAGCCACCACTGGGCACAAATTGAGGTTTGAACTCTACATTCTGCATAGTCTGTGTGGCTCATTTGCTCAGAGGAAAATTATACTAATCGTGAGGAGTGAAGAGAAATATTATAGTTTTAAGAACATATCATTGTACAATGATATAAGCATCTGGATAAACAGGGTCTGATCAGGAACAGTCAACATGGATTTGTGCCTGGAAGGTCATGTTTGACAAACCTTCTTGAATTTTTTGAAGCGGTTACTAGGGAAATTGATGAGGGTAAAGACTGGACTGGAAGGGCCGAGAGGGCCTGTTTCCGTGCTGTAATTGTTATATGGTTGTTATATGGTTAATGAACTTTTATGCCAGAGATACCTTCAATTGAATTTAGCCTTCTACCCCAGCCAACTAAGGCATTCAAAGAACAAGTAGAATGTGATCTAGGTCATATTTATTTCTCAATCAACGTTTTACATAGAAAATAAAAGGTTAAATGGCCCCTGCTTCTAATGGGAGCTTGCTGAATAAAAATTATCTTATTGTGAATTAGTAGCTCCATTTCAAAACTGTTGCCTGTAATTTAGCTGCAAGTCTTTCTGTCCTTTTAACTGGATATTAATAAACAGACTGCATCTGAAGTTCTATGCCTGACAGATCATTTATGATTGACTAGTATTTCTTTGCAATACAATATTGAAAATGGGAAATAATTTCCCAGCCTAGAAATGCCACATCTTAATTAGTATGGCACCATACCTGAATAAGTAATTAACAACAGAATAATAACCTACACCAACAAATGAAGAGTAGATCATTGGAATCAAGCATCTGTAATTGAAGTGTAACTGCCGGTTTGGTTACCTCCTCATTGTGACCTGGAATGGGTATAAATGTAGCTCTATACCAATTTCTATCATCTATATAATTAAAAGTCTCATCTTGACCACTTCCTGTTTGCACTGCATATTGATTTTAGAAAAAACGCTATGACTTACGGCTGTGATTTTTGGCCATCTTACTCAGAGCCCCCCTCCGCTGCGCAGGACAAGAGGATTTTTCCCATCGATTAAAAATAAAAGACATTAATGTTTAAAACATGTTGAGATTCTATCTCCTGTCAATCATGCCATGAAGGCCAGGTCCCTTCCGGTGAGAGGGGGGAGGGATTATAAACCCCGGAAGTGTGGGAGTGGCTCCGTCTCTGCAAGATGGGGGAGTGAGAAGTCACAACTCTCTGTCTGAGCTGTGAATCAATTGAACACACAGAATGTCTACTGAACTGTGATTATGGTTTTCATGTGGTTTTTATATGGTTTTGTGGTGGTTTCACCTTGCTGGAAATGGTATGAAACTGCATTTGAATTTGGTAGCCTTGCACCCTGCTTGAAATGGTATGAAACTGCACTTGAGTGGTGGCCTTGCACCCTGCTTGAAATGGTATGAAACTGCACTTGAGTTTGGTGGCCTTGCACCGTGCTTGAAATAGTAGGAAACTGCACTTGAAGTTGGTGGCCATGCACCCTGCTTGAAATGGTAGGAAACTGCATTTGAATTTGGTGGCCTTGCACCCTGCTTGAAATGGAATTTCAAGGAGTAGCCGTGAGTCAACTGCCAGCCCATCAGCCGTGAGCGAGTGCGCTGCCAGCACACCAGGCTTGAGTGACCGAGCTGCCAGCCCAAGAATCCATTCGGCCCACAATGTCCATACTAGCCTTGTGGAAACCAGTCCCTTCAGCCCACAACACCCATACTAGGGCTCCAGAAAGCGCCCCCCACCCCACTGGCTACCAATATTGGAATTGGTGGAGAGGTGGAATATTGTGTTGGGGGACCAGCCCTTCCATGTGAACATGGGACCCAAAGGGTCCCACTTAGTCTTTAAAGTGGTAAAATCATTTCAGCTATGTGAAGGTTACCTAAATAAGATTAAATCTTATGTACAAGTTTAGCAAAGCGAGAGACATTGCTTTCTTGTTTAATTATGCAGTCACACCAACTAACTTTGTTTCAGAGTACAATGGGGAGCATGGCCAGCATCTACAGTGAAGCAGGTGACTTTGGCAATGTTACAGTCACAGGGGAGATCATCTTCTTCCTCCGCTATGACCAAAAGAAACAAGCACTTAATGTACACGTGAAGGAATGCTGCAGCCTGGCTTACGGGGATGAGAACAAGAAGAAATCAAATCCGTAAGTGTGTTTGTGAGTTTTTATGGGGTGCCTGGTATTTCTAAACATACTATGTATTCAGTAGCAACTATATCTACTGTGAATTGACAGCATAATGCAGGTCTTTAAATAATTCATTTAAATCCTTATGCTGAATAATAATATCCATGTAGACTGGAGATGTGGATATTGGTATTTAGTTGGAATTGACGTTTGTTTTCAATATTTATTGCATGTATTATTTGACTGTTTACTTGGAGGTTAGCACAGTATTTGTTGGATCTGAATCTGGATCTGAGTATCTTTTGCGCTATTTCTATCTACTTTTCTGAGGAAATGCATCATTCCATCAGTGGTGCAGGTAAACTTGGCAGTAGAGTGCTTTACACTCTACTGTTGCTAGATGGATTAAAATTTCTGCCTCTAAAAATAGATTGTGACTAATGTTTAATTTTGGTCTTGTGACCTAAAAATTACCTTTTTTTTGGACGAAGTTTGAAACTGCCCTGTGTTTGTGATTACGCCAACTGGTGCGAATGCACAGCAAGGCGTGACATCTTTGTCCCAATTATAAGACTCACCACAGCCTGGGAAATCCTCCTGCACTAACCTCAAGGCCTTGTCCCACTTGGGCGACAGTTTCGGCGACGGCCTGAAAAGAGGTTGTCGGGGCGTGATGCGCGGCGCGACGCGGGGTGACACACGGTGTCTCCCTGTCGCCCCTGGATTTTGGAATGTTGAAAATTTTTCAGGCGACATCTGGGTGTCTTTTCATGTCATGCGCCCTTGTCACACGTCGACGTACGCTGTCCTGCGGGTGATGGCCGGTAACGCTCCATACCTGCAACTTTGCTGTTTTATTTCTCATGATATACACACGGCACAAGTTGAGAATGACTGGCGAGGGTTGTCCTCATTGCTGTTGTAATCACAAAGATCGACACACGTCCAAAGTATCGCAATTTAAAGAGACCCCCAATAACTAGCGAGGGGGTCTGAGTTGGATGATCAGCCATGATCATAGTGAATGGCGGTGCAGGCTCGAAGGGCTGAATGGCCTACTCCTGCACCTATTTTCTATGTTTCTGTGTTTGAGCCATGCACTAGGACGAACACAAGCTTGCTTGTTTAGATTGAAGCTGGAGGAGAGGGACTGGGACTGGGCGCTGATTGCTTAAAGATTACTGGCCTTGGTATGTCCAAGGGAAATGTTACTGAATGTAGAGGGAGAGGGGCGGAATTTGTGACTGGCGGGAATTGAAAGCAGAACGATATTTGCAGCAGAGATCCAACTCGGCTGGGAGAACGGGAGCGGAGCGTGGCGAGATAGAAACAGGATACTGCTGGGTCAAAACAGTGACCTCGCAGAGAGCGACTCATACTTAAAAACCCCAGAGCGCTATCTGTTCCAGCAGCGGGCAAACTGACAACAGACAATAGGTGCAGGAGTAGGCCATTTGGCCCTTCGAGCCAGTACCACCATTCAATGTGATCATGGCTGATCATCCACAATCAGTACCCCGTTCCTGCCTTCTCCCCATATCCCCTGACTCCGCTATTTTTAACAGCCCTATCTAGCTCTCTCTTGAAAGCATCCAGAGAACCTGCCTCCACCGCCCTCTGAAGCAGAGACGAGGAAGCAGGTGTTCATTTCCAATGTGATTATTATACTTCGCTGTAGTGTGAAGGCGGGTGACGTGCTTGACGTGTCGGTGACGCGGAGTGTCATACAACTTGACAGTTTTTAGGGCATCAGTCACTGACGTTCGCAGTGGCTGAAAAAATCGCAAAGTGGGACAGGCCCTTAACACTTCTCTGCTCAAGTGGAAGTGGCATATTGCTGCCAACGGAGAGACAGTTTGTGCAGTTAGACACTGAGAACTCACATGAGTATGCCTCAAGGGGCCCCCGCTGGGCAGAAAAGAAAGGGACTTTCATCCCAGATTTTGGAGACACTTCAAATCCAGAGTCCAAACTTTCAATCCATTTTCATTAATTGTCCTAATCTAATTAAAACATGCACATTAAAAAAAATATTTTTTCTGCAGCTATGTGAAGGCTTACCTGTTACCAGATAAATCGCGACAAAGTAAACGCAAGACTACAATTAAACGCAACACAACCAGCCCTGTCTACAATGAAATCTTACGGGTAAGGCTTAAGAGGCCTAATGCTTGTCTTTGTAATCCGCACGAAAAGAATACAGTGCCCTCCATAATGTTTGGACAAAGACCCATCATTTATTTATTTGTCTCTGTACTCCACAATTTGAGATTTGTAATAGAAAAAAATCACATGTGGTTAAAGTGCAAATTGTCAGATTTTAATAAAGGCCATTTTTGATACATTTCGGTTTCACCATGTAGAAATTACAGCAGTGTTTATACATAGTGTCCACCACCCCCACCCATTTCAGGGCACATCAATGTCATGTAAATGAAAATACTCATGTTTAGTATTTTGTTGCATATCCTTTACATTCAATGACTGCCTGAAGAATGTGATTCATCCACCAGTTGCTGGGTGTCTTCTCTGGTGATGCTCTGCCAGGCCTGTATTGCAGCCATCTTCAGCTTATGCTTGTTTTGGGGGCTAGTCCCCTTCAGTTTTCTCTTCAGCGTATAAAAGACATGCTCAATTGGGTTCAGTTGGGTGATTGACTTGGCCACTCAAGAATTGACCATTTTTTAGCTTTGTTGCTTTAGCCATATGTTTGGGATCATTGTTTTGCTGTAGAATAAACAGCCGCCCAATGAGTTTTGAGGCATTTGTTTGAACTTGAGCAGATAGGATGTGTCTACACACTTCAGAATTCATTATGCTACTACCATCAGCAGTTGTATCATCAATGAAGATAAGTGAGTCAGTACCTTCAGCAGCCATACATGCCCAGGCCACAACACCCCCACCACTGTGTTTCACAGATGAGGTGGTATGCTTTGGATCTTGGGCAGTTCCTTCTCTCCTCCATACTTTGCTCTTGCCATCACCCTGATATGTTAATCTTCGTCTCATCTGTTAACAAGACTTTTTTCCAGAACTGTGGTTGCCCTTTTAAGTACTTCTTGGCAAACTGAAACCTGGCCATCCTATTTTTGCGGCTAACCAGTGGTTTGCATCTTGCAGTGTAGCCTCTGTATTTCTGTTCATGAAGTCTTCTGCGGACAGTGGTCATTGACAAATCCACTCCTGACTCCTGAAGAGTGTTTCTGATCTGTCGGACAGGTGTTTGGGGATTTTTCTTTATTATAGAGAGAATTCTTCTGTCATCAGCTGTGGAGGTCTTCCTTGGCCTGCCAGTCCCCTGGCGATTAGTAAGCTCACCAGTTCTCTCTTTCTTCTTAATGATGTTCCAAACAGTTGATTTGGATAAGCCTACAGCTTGGCTGATGTCTTTACCAGTTTTATTCTTGTTTCTCAGTCTCATAATGGCTTCTTTGACTTTCATTGGCACAACTTTGTTGATCAACAGCAATAAGAGTTTCCAAAGGTGATGGAAAGACTGGAGGAAAGACTAGGTGCTGAGAGCTCTATTATACCTACATTAAGGAGGCAATTAAACACACCTGAGCAATTACAAACGCCTGTGAAGCCATGTGCCCCAATCAATATGGTGCCCTGAAATGGGGGGACTGTATAAACACAGCTGTAATTTCTACATGGTGAAACCAGAATGTATAAAAATGGTCTTTATTAAAATCTGATAATGTGCACATTAACAACATGTGAATTTTTTGTATAACAAATCACAAATTGTGGAGTACAGAGGCAAATAAATAAATGATGGGGTCTTTGTCCCAAACATTATGGAGGGCACTGTATATTATTATGAACATGTGGATTAAGAGCAGTCCCAACAAACCTGCTCTGCTGTTATTAAGATCACGGTTGCTCAGTGTGTAGTCTCAATTCCACACCTCCATGGCAACCTTTCACTTCATTGCATAGCAAGTATTTATTTACCTAATGATATCTAATGATTATCTTAATGATATTAAACTTTTCAGCTTACAAAACATTCTGAGAGAAAAAAAAATAGTTAGTCGCCGTGTTAAATGTGCAACCATTGTTCGCACATTTGGAAATATCCTCTTGTGTTTACCCAGTTATCTCAGAATTTTACATGTTTGAATAAAATTTGGGTGATTATTTGAGAGAAAGGGGACATAATAATCTAAAATGCACCCGTTTATAATAATTCATGTATTTTACAAGATTCTGCAGGTGCAAGTGTAGCAGGAAGCAACATGATCAAGGCTATCTGAACTACCTAACAGACTCCAGAATTATCTTTCAGTAATTTAGAACCAAATAATGTGGCAGCAGCACAGACTAGTGAAACATTGCTGGTGGAAGTCAGATTAAAGTGTTAAGGAGCGATTTTTTAGCATAAAGTTGTCCAAAGTTTTGTAGAAATACTAAAAGTCTGAAGAAGGTTTTCTCCAGAGACGTTGCCTGACCCGCTGAGTTACTCCAGCATTTTGTGTCTATCCTTAAATTGTTAGTCTCCAATGCAGGAAACAAGATTGTCTCTGATGCATTGGGAGTAAGTTTTCATTTCTTTAAAGTGAAAATGAGGAAATATCCTTTGGTACGTGTGTCCTGGGAGTCCTCAATTGGACAGGGTGGAAACTATGACATTTCATCGAGCTGTGCGGGACAGAAATAGCTCTTATAGTTGTTGCGGTGGATTTTTCATTGGATTTTCTTTCCTCTCACCGCTAACCAGTATGACATCAGTGAGTCGCAGTTAATCATGAGGACTTTGCAACTCTCTGTATGGCACTATGACCGCTTTGGGCGCAATTGTTTCCTGGGAGAGGTGGACCTCTCGCTGGACGTTTGGAAATTCAACAGTGAATCAGAGGAGAGACTTCCTCTTCATGGCAAGGTAAGGACAACACTTTTTTAACCTTCAACACATTGTTTAAACAGTACTCGGGCAGCAGACTGGTTGGCTGCATTCCTTACAAATCTGTTTGAAATTCTGGGAAACCTCACTCAGTCAAAAGGTAAAAGTCTAAATTCTTTATATTGCTACTAAGTGTCAGAAGGGAATGGAATTTGATTGTTCTGTATGGTGGAATAAGAGATCTCTTTTAAGATTTCATTAGGTCAGATTAAAAACTTGATGGGCTGAATGACTTAATTCCCCTCCCATAACATGAACTATCGTTGAAGGAGGGTGGATTGGAAGCTTTCAGGAAAAAATATGTGTAGAAGAAGATGACACGGGTTCTGCCTTCCATACTCGTACCTCAAGGACGTGAGATTGAATTTTGAAAGACTATTTAATTTGAGTAGTTTCCATGTGACAGTATGGCATCACAATAATAAATTACTAATAACCTCACTAACATTCTTGGTGATAGCCAGTGAAATAAATAAAAAATATTACATTTGGGGAGTGGCAGCTCTCTAAGGTACTTTGTGCAGCCAGGATACAGGAAAGTTTCCTCGGTATGTAGTGAATATATGCCAAAAATAATATGAACTGGAGAATGAAGGTAGAAAATTGTAGGGAGTACACTGCCACATGTCTCATCTCACCATTGTCTAGCTATAACTATTACACTAACCCTTAGGATAATTAGCACATCTGCAGATGTTCCCAGAGCACACTTGGCAATTACCTTGTGTAATTCAGTAAAACAAAAGAGCATATTGCAGTTGCATTATCTCCGGAATCAGGAGTCAAGAGTGTTTAGTTGTCATATGTACTGGAAATGAAACAATCAAATTCTTACTTTCTACAGCTTTACTGACCCATTGATGCAATAACGGAACAATAAGCATACAATAATCAACAATACAATAAATTACTAATCAGTAAGACTTGGTAACTAAATCATAATAGTGAAAAAACTGAAGTATATTGTGGAACCAAAACAAAATCCGTAGCAAATAATTGCTGAGGTAAGACTGTGGTTAGATTGTGCAGTGTGGTTCAAGAACCTAATGATTGCTGGGAAAAAGCTGATGGTTGCTGGGTTGCTTGAACCTGATGGTCACAGTTCTCAGGTTCTTCTTGCGCCTTTTTCCCGATGGTAGCAGTGAGATGAGAGCATGGCCAAAGTCTCTGATATGAACTGCCTTTTCAAGACAGCGCTTCTATAGATCCCTTAGATGTTGGGGAGGTCACGACCCATGATGGACTGGGCAATGTCTAATACTTTCTGCAGCCTCCTTAGTTTCTGGGCATTCAAGTTACTGAACCAAGTCAAAATGCCCTCTATCGTACACTTGCAGAAGTTTGATAGTGTACTCAACAACATGCAAACCCCCCTCAGTCTCCAAACTCATTAGACAGATAAATCAACTATTGCAAAACCTGGATAATCACTCAATGTTACATGAGTTCTCTAAGGTGTACAAAAAGGGCCATTCATTTCATCAAAAACATTCCTGCTCAAAGGTTTGTGCACAAGTTGGATTGTCTCCGCATCTGTAACTTTAGTTTCCTCACACAGGAAATTTATAAAGATGTAATTAATTTTTCCACCATCAGATTAGCTCTGAAAATGTGGTATTCCAGTTTCTTCCATTGATATTTCTCGATATTAATTCAACAACATAGTAAAGGTCAATTCTAATTAGTCACCAGCATGAATTTATCTCTATTGAACTGGTCTATATCAAACATGAGAGAGAGAGAGAGAGAGAGAGAGAGGAAAGAGATTCCAAGCATTCTTTATTTTGGAGAAATCAAACTCGAATTGAGTGATCTTTTTGTAGAGCATCTGAATATTTCCAGCATTTTCAGTATTTATTTTAGATTTCCAGCATTGACATTTTTCTTATTTTGATTTTCAATCAAGTAACATGGTCACCTCCTAAACACACTAAAGGTTGTCAGGGCTTATGAACTATCTATCCTTGTGTAAAGACTTTTCATTACATATACACGATCCAAGTTTAAAAAGATACAGCAGTACCAAGACTTAGAGTGATTTAAGGCACTGGCTAGAACTAATTTATTATGGCATTTATTCTGATGGTTATTAATTTTTGCTGGTTGTTTATGTGTCAAATAAATCTCAGTTAACAAATTGAATCCAAACCATATGCTCTGCCAGCATATTGCAAGATGACTGTGTATTTATTTTTGCAATGAACATAAGCAACAGGAAAAGTACCCAAGTCATAATAGTCAGCTACGAGTCATTGCTACAACTTTCCAGATTCTCATTGAAAACTAAAGTAAAGCAATTGTTTGAAAGTAACTTTACGCATTTCAAGTCTGTTCTTATAATGCAGGCAAATGACGAGTCTGGGTATATCCCTCCTTACAAAGGGGAGTTGGTAATTTCAATAAAATATATTCCAAGTTCCAAAAGCGCTCCTGCAGACACGAGTAAGGGTAAGTTAGTAACATAGTAACATTACGTTAGTAACAACTGTGTTTATGCAATGATGTGGATAGCAATTATGTTTGCCATGCGAGAGGAAGGATGTAATTAAGCTAGAACGGTGTGCAGAAAAGATACACCAAGGATATTGATGGGACTTGAGGGCTTGAGTTATAAGGAGAGACCAAATCGGTTGGGGCTGATTTCAATGGAGTGGGGGAGGCTGAGGGGTTTGCTTATAGAGGTTTATAAAATCATGAAGGGCCTGGGTAGTTAGAAAGTCAATCTTTTCCCCAGAGTAGGGAAGTATAAAAAGATTAATGGGCCTATCCCACTTAGGTGACTTTTTAGGTGAATGCAGTCGCCACATGTTCGCGGGTGGTTGCCAGGGAACATGTGGAAGCTACATTCACATTTTCTCCTTGAACAATACAGTTGAGAAGTGTTTGAGAGGCTGTTACACAGGGCCAAGCCCCAACATGTCAGGCAGCAGGACTCTAGACAGTTGTCCTTTCCATAAAGCCTTTGCAGTGGCTGTACCAAGCTTCAGTACACCCCTCGGGACATCCTCCAGCGTCTCGCATTGTGCCAGTCAGCAGCACAGAGGTGAGGATTTGTTATGTGTGTCAAAAAGCTGCTTTATTCATAACAAATAAACAGGGAATACAACCAGTGCACATTCAGTGCGCCAGGACATCAGTACTTTCTCTTTCCAGGCATCACCGTCAGTCGTGCTTCCTCTTTGAACAATACAAGACGTGTTTGAGGAGCTCCGAAACGGGGCCCGGACTCTCAGTGTTCAGTAACAGCGGGATCCTGGATTATGGTCCTCCCAATGTAGCTGATGTGGTAGATGCAGAGCTTTAATGCTTCCCTCAGCACAAGCCTATGATAAGATAAGAAAATCCATGTCAGACTTCATGGTCACAGACATGTTTCTTCTAAGACTTGGAGGCATACAGCATGGAAACCGGCTCCTCAGATGCCAATCTAACATTCCCATTTGCCTGCGTCTGACCAACATCCTTATAAACCTTTCCTATCCAGGTACCTGTCCAAATATCCAAATATCCCTTAAATTGTGTTATTTTGCCAGCTTCAACAACTTCCTCTGTCAGCTTGTTTCTTTTTGTCCAATTCCAAAGTATCTGTGCATGAATTAATTACCAGGCTAATGTTTAAATTATGCACAGCCTCGTTGTAGAGATTTTGTTTATGATTCTGATGGGTTGCATTTAATTCAGGAAGAGAAAGACCTGAATCGTAAGTACGGTATTTTGATTCCTGGGTGGTTTGAGATCATTAGGACCAGACACACCCAGTGGATGACGTTTCAATGGAAGTGTTTCAAATAGAGTTATGTTGACATTGTTCCAATATTACTTCCTCATTTCTTCATTGTGAATCATTGGTATGAGTCCACCTCCTCTACCATGTGGCTATGATAACATGATTTCCATTGTTTTTTTGGCAGGTAAGAAAGCCACAAGGTCAGTAGAGGGTGGGGAGCTCCAGGTGTGGATCAAAGAGGCCAAGAACCTTGCACCAATGAAAGTAGGAGGAACTTCAGACACCTTTGTCAAAGGGTAAGAGTTGTGTGTATGTAGGTGTACAAGTTATTAACTAAACATCAGTGCTTTAATTAAACAATGCTGATCAGTACCTGTGAATTTGGAAGTGAGTGAGGAGACTGACTGAAATGGGGAGTAAAACACACAACATTTACTGCAACAGAAAGAAGTTCAAACCGTCAGCTGGTTCAAAACATATCTGTTGTAGAGAGCTGTAATCTTCACTTCAATAATCATTTCCAGGCCACTCCTAAGGAAGGAAGTCTCCAACAATCGCAGTGAACTCACTAAACAGATAAATCATGGCTGATATACGGTTAAAATGTCAAGGGGGGGGGGGGGCTTTGAATTCCCAAGGCAGATTTATCAACTCTCGTGTATCTTCAGACCCTGCACTTTGTGCCATGGCACATCCTCATCCCTTTCACAACATTCATTTTCAACATCTTATTGTCGTCCTGGTCAGTCAACAAGGAAGGCATTTCTGCCCTGCTGCTTCCCATCATTGTTCCCTGCTCTGTCCCCAGTTGTTGTATCAGATTTGCAGGGAGAGGGCATACACTATAAATAGGTAGCTATAAGCTATAACGGGCAAGGGAAATAGTGTAAAACCATCTGGCCTTCTGCTGGCTTATATAACCATCAGAAACAGAGAATTATTGTGAATTTACAACACAAAGGGTGTCCATCTTGTTTTAGTCCAGAGCCCTGCAGGTCGTGACTCAAAAGTACTCACCCAAGCACTTATTAAATGTGATGAATGTGCCTGTAACTCCCACCCTTTCAGCTTTGGGTTTCAGACCCCTCCCATCAACTCAGTAGTTTGTTATCGAATCACCTAACATCTACTGTAAACCTGCTCCTAGTTTTTCATCATTCTGCCCAAACAAGTAGGTCCTTTTTTTCATTATTTAGACCCCTAATCTAAAGTCATTTTTTTTCTGGCCTATCCATTCTAATGAAAGTAACCTCAATATCCAAATCTTCCTTTTCCAGTCCTGGCAATCTCTTTGCTAATCTTCTCTGCACCCAATCCTGAGCAGTCAGTTTTCCTGCAATGTTGTGTTTGGATATGTATGCAGCATTGGAGCGGGGCCTCACTTGTGTTGTTATGACCACACTTGCCTTCAGTCTCAATTTATAGCTCAATCATGTTTAGCACTTGTGTTTAAGAAGGAACTGCAGATGCTGGAAAATTGAAGGTAGACAAAAGTGCTGGAGAAACTCAGCGGGTGCAGCAGCATCTAGGGAGCGAAGGAAATGGGCAACGTTTCGGCCCGAAACGTTGCCTATTTCCTTCGCTCCATAGATGCTGCTGCATCCGCTGAGTTTTTCCAGCACTTTGGTCTACCATGTTTAGCACTTTGTATGTCCCCTCGTGCCTTTTGCATCAATTGCATATTGCATGTAGGAATTATGGAAAAGGATTTGGTAAATAGGCGATGATTACTACTTTTAGCTTTAGAGAGTTGACATAACAGGTTTCCTGCATTGCCCTGTTGAAGTGGAGGGAAACCTTGTAAGATTCTATACGCGAGAAAAGCAGATGGCATTAAGTCAGAATTTCCAAGATATTTCATCACAGTGCAATGTGACAGTGGACTTGTGCAGTGAATAATTTGTGAGAAAATAATGTGTTAATACCCACATCTGCAAGGAATTAAATAGAATGTAGATGTATTATCTGTGATAAATGAAGCATTGAGCTTTTTTCATCACTGGTCTGCAATTCATGCAAAGAGAATTGTATTGTGCGGTTCCTCCCCTATTGCTTATGGTATTCTTTCTAACACTTTACTAATTTTTAAAAAATCACAGTTTTCTTTATCACGTCTTTTAAGGAGAATTTGTAAATAAAAATCGAATTCATTTATTTTTTATTCATTCTCTCTCCCACCTTCCAATGTCCTAGTCTCCACTTTGGATCAATCTGGGGTCTCTAATTGGAAAACATATTTTTAACGTGCCACCAAACTCGTGAGTCATTGATTACCCTTATTTTCCCTGCTGCAGTCTTCAACAATTCCCATCTGTCTGAAAGTTTCAACAATGGCCGTGCTAAACTAACATCAATTTATAGACTGACTTTGCAGTTTTTTTGTGGCTGATATTACAATTTCATTTTCTTAGAATAAAGGGGAAGCCATTTAAGACTGAGGTGAGAAAAAATTTTTCACCCAGAGAGTTTTGAATTCGTGGAATTCCCTCCCACAGAGGGCAGTGGAGGCCAAGTCACTGGATGGATTTAAGAGAGAGTTAGATAGAGCTGTAGGGGCTAGTGGAATCAAGGGATGTGGGGAGAAGGCAGGCACGGGTTATTGATTGGGGACGATCAGCCATGATCACAATGCATGGCGGTGCTGGCTCGAAGGGCCGAATGGCCTCCTCCTGCACCTATTTTCTATGTTTCTATATTGCCATTTCATTTACTCCAAAGCGGCCTTGCCCACAAGGGAAAAAGTCAGTGATGACTGTCAACTTGTTCTTTTTATTACTGATATTTTATAGATCGAGGACATTTCCTATTCAAATTGTTTCACAAATTAACATAGAAAATAGGTGCAGGAGTAGGTCATTCGGCCCTTTGAGCCTGCACCGCCATTCAATACGATCACGGCTGATCATTCAACTCGGTATCCTGTACCTGCCTTCTCTCCATACCCCCTGATCCCTTTAGCCACAAGGGCCACATCAAACTCCCTCTTAAATATAGCCAATGAACTGGCCTCAACTACCTTCTGTGGCAGAGAATTCCACAGACTCACCACTCTCTGTGTGAAAATGTATTCCTCAACACGGTCCTAAAGGAATTCCCCCTTATCCTTAGACTGTGACCCCTTGTTCTGGACCTCCCCAACATCGGGAACAATCTTCCTGCATCTAGCCTGTCCAACCTCTTAAGAACTTTGTAAGTTTCTATAAGATCCCCCCTCAATCTTCTAAATTCTAGCAGAACCTCCCTGCTCCTATACTCAAAATCTTTTGCTATGAATGCTAACATACCATTTGCTTTCTTCACTGCCTGTTGCACCTGCATGCCTACTTTCAATGACTGGTGTGCCATGACACCTAGGTCTCGTTGCATCTCCCCTTTTGATAATCTGCCACCATTCAGATAATAGTCTACCCTCCTGTTTTTGCCACCAAAGTGGATAACCTCACATTTATCCACATTATACAGCATCTGCCATGCATTTGCCCACTCACCCAGCCTATCCCAGTCACCTTGCAGCCTCCTAGCATCCTCCTCACACCTAACACTACCCAACAGCTTAGTGTCATCTGCAAACTTGGAGATGTTGCATTCAATTCCCTCGTCCAAATCATTAATATATATTGTAAATAGCTGGGGTCCCAGCACTGAGCCTTGCGGTACCCCACTAGTCACTGCCTGCCATTCTGAAAAGGACCCATTTACTCCTACTCTTTGCTTCCTGTCTGCCAGCCAGTTCTCTATCCACATCAATACTGAACCCCCAATACCGTGTGCTTTAAGTTTGTATACTAATCTCTTATGTGCGACCTTGTCGAAAGCCTTCTGAAAGTCCAGATATAACACATCCACTGCTTCTCCCATATCCACTCTACTAGTTACATCCTCGAAAAATTTTATAAGATTCGTCAGACATGATTTACCTTTCGTAAATCCATGCTGACTTTGTCCAATGATTTCACCGCTTTCCAAATGTGCTGCTATCCCATCTTTAATAACTGACTCTAGCAGTTTCCCCACTACCGATGTTAGACTAACTGGTCTGTAATTCCCATTTTCTCTCTCCCTCCTTTTTTTAAAAGTGGGGTTACATTAGCTACCCTCCAACTCCAGAATCTAAGGAGTTTTGAAAAATTATCATTAATGCATCCACTATTTCTGGGGCTACTTCCTTGAGTACTCTGGGATGTAGACTATCTGGCCCTGGGGATTTATCGACCTTTAATCCGTTCAATTTACCCAACACCACTTCCCGGATAACCTGGATTTCACTCAGTTCCTCCATCTTATTTGACCCCCGGTCCCCTGCTATTTCCGGCAGATTATTTATGCTTTCCTTCGTGAAGACAGAACCAAAGTAGTTATTCAATTGGTCTGTCATGTCCTTGTACCCCGTGATCAATTCACCTATTTCTGACTGCAAGGGACTTACATTTGTTTTAACTAACCTCTTTCTCATCACATATCAATAAAAACTTTTGCAGTCAGTTTTTATGTTCCCTTACAGTTTTCTTTCATAATCTATTTTCCATTTCCTAATTAAGCCCTTTGTCCTCCTCTGCTGGACTGAATTTCTCCCAGTCCTCTGGAAGGCTGCTTCTTCTGGCTAATTTATATGCTTCATCTTTTGTTTTTAGACTATCCCTGATTTCCCTTGTTATCCATGGATGCACTACATTCCCTGATTTATTCTTTTGCCAAACTGGGATGAACAATTGTTGTAGTTCATCCATGCAGTCTTTAAATACCTTCCATTGCACATCCACTGTCAACCCTTTAAGAATCACTTGCCAGTCCATCTTGGTCAATTCATGTCTCATACCTTCAAAGTTACCTTTGTTTAAGTTCAGAACCCTTGTTTCTGACTTAATTATGTCACTCTCCATCCTAATGAAGAACTCAACCATATTATGGTCACTCTTGCCCAAGGGGCCACGCACAACAAGACTGCTAACTAACCCTTCCTCATTACTCAATACCCAATCTAGAATAGCCTGCTCTCTCATTGGTTCCTCTACCTGTTGGTTTGGAAAACTATCCTGCATACATTCCAAGAAATCCTCTTCCTCAGCACTCCTGCCCATTTGATTCACCCAATCTATATGTAGATTGAAGTCACCCATTATAACTGTTTTACCCTTGTTGCACGCATTTCTAATTTCCTGTTTGATGCCATCCCCAACTCCACTACTACTGTTAGGTGGCCTGTACACAACACCCACTAGCGTTTTCTGCCCCTTAGTGTTTCGCAGCTCTACCCATATCGATTCCACATCCTCCAAGCTAATGTCCTTCCTTTCTATTGCATTAATCCCTTCTCTCACCAGCAACGCTACCCCACCTCCTTTTCCTTTCTGTCTATCCCTCCTGAATATTAAATATCCCTGGATGTTCAGCTCCCAGCCTTGGTCACCCTGGAGCCATGTCTCCGTGATCCCAACTATAGCATAGTCATTAATAGCTATCTGCACATTCAACTTGTCCACCTTATTACGGATGCTCCTCGCATTGAGACACAAAGCCTTCATGCTTGTTTTTACAACACTCTTACTCCTTATACAATTATGTTGACAAATGGCTCCTTTTGATTTTTGCCCTGGATTTGTCTGCCTGCCACTATTAATTTTCACCTTGCTACCAATTGCTTCTACCCTCATTTTATACCCCTCTTTCTCTCTGCTCACACATTTAAGAAACCCACCACCTCTTATTCTGTGTATAATTTTTTTCTTCTTTCCCCCCTACATGTTGGGTCTGAGTGCTTCCCTTCTCTGCCTCCTGCCTCAGACCCTGTCTACTGGCTTTCTCTATTTGAGTCCGTCCCCCCAACCGTTCTAGTTTAAAGTTCCCCCAGTAGCCTTTGCAAATTTACCCGCCAGGATACGGGTCCCCCTTGGGTTCAAGTGCAACCCTTCCTTTTTATACAGGTCACTCCTTCCCCAAAGAGGTTCCGATAAACCAGAAACTTGAATCCCTGCCCTCTTCACCAATCCTTCAGCCAGGCATTTATCCTCCACCTTGCTCCATTCCTACTCTCACTGTCGCATGGCACAGGAAGTAATCCTGAGATTGTTATCTTTGCGGTCCTTTTCCTTAACTCTCGAAATTCTCCTTTCAGGATCTCTTCTCTTTTTTACCTATGTCATTGGTACCAATTTGTACCACGGCCTCAGGCTCCTCTTCCTCCCTTTTCAGGATATCTTGAACACGTTCAGCCACAACCCAGACCCTGGCACCAGGGAGGCAAACTACCATCCGGGTCTCCGGACTGTGTCCACAGAATCGCCAATCTGACCCCCTAACTATAGAGTCCCCTATTACTTTTGCCCTCCTTTTCCTTACCCTTCTGAGCAACAGGGCCGGTCTCTGTACCGCAGGCCAGGTCGCTGTTGCTACCCCCAGGTAGGCTGTCCCCCCCCCCAACAGCACTCAAACAGGAGTCCTTATTTTCTTTTTTTTTTTTTTGTTTGTTTATTTTTGTTAGAAGTAAGTACAGTAGTCTGGTACTTAAGTACCTAATACATAATACATAAATACATATTTTCATTCTTGTACAACTTCATATTTTTGGTGCAATAATAAAAGAGCAGTGAGAGAAAAGAGAAATAAAGAGTGTCGGAATAGATAGACAAGCAAGTAGAAACAGAAAGTAAAAAAAAATAAAGGACAGAGGTGAGAAGTTAAAAGATTGAAAGAAAAGGAAAAAGTAATAAGAAATGAAAAATTAGGAGAGATCTACCTATCTCATATTTTTGCCCATTCGTCACCCAGTTCTGAACCATTTAATTTCTAAGGTTATGTTATGTTGCACCATATGCTTGTATAAAGTTGATAAACGGAGACCAAATCTTTAAGAATTGGTCTACTTTGCCTAGTAAGAGGAATCTCATTTCTTCAAGATGTAGCGTTTCAGACATATTTGAGATCCACATTTTGAATGTTGGCGTAGGTGCGTTTTTCCAAAATTTAAGTATAAGTTTTTTCGCTGTTATTAGACCATAATTAAGAAAGGCTTCTTGGGATTATAGTTAGTTTACTTCCCTCTTCCATTGATCCAAAGATAATCAATTCAGTATTGGGGTTCAATTTTGTGTTAAATAGTTTTGTAAAAATTCCAAAAATTTCATTCCAAAATGTATACAGTTTTGTACAAGAGACAAAGGAATGTGCTATAGTGGCATTTTGAGTTAGACATTTGTCGCAGATGGGGGAAACATTTGAAAATATTTTATTCAGTCTTGTTTTCGAATAATATAATCTATGTAAAATTTTAAATTGAATTAGGTTATGTCTTACATTCATTGAACATTTGTTTACATATAATAGATTTTTATCCCATCTATCGTTCGGAATTTTTATCAATAACTCTTGTTCCCAGTCTCTTCTAATTGCTTCTGTCGTTGGTGTTTCTATATTTAGAATTATATTATATAAGTAAGATATTAAATTGCTTGATTCTGCCTTTCTACTCATTCCTTCCTCCAGTAGATCTGGGGTTAAAGTTTGATATCCTTGTATATACTTTTTCAAATAATCTTGAATTTGAAGGTATTTGAAATATTGATTACTTTTCAAATTATATTTTAGTTGTAATTGTTGGAATGATAAAAGTTTTCCCATTTCATACATATCTCCCATCATTTTAATTCCTATTCTTTCCCAATGGGTAAACGTTTTATCAATAATGGATGGTTTGAATGAGGGATTATTAGCTATTGGAGAAAGAAGCGATAATTTTCTTAATTTTAAAGTTAATTTTATTTGTTTCCAAATTCGTATTATACTATGAATAATTGGATTCTTCTTGTATATTACATTGTTCAGTTTTATCGGGGGAAAGAAGGATCGCTCCTATATTATAAGGGGAACAATCCTCTTTCTCCATTCTTATCCAATCTACCTGTTGGGCAGAACTGTCCAACCAGTAGATTATATTTTTAATATTCACTGCCCAATAATAATACAATAAGTTAGGGAGTGTCAGTCCCCCTGATTCTTTAGATTTACACAAGTGTTTTTTTTTTTATTCTGTGTGATTTATAATCCCATATAAAGTTTATAATATCAGAATCTAATTTTTTGAAGAATTTTTTAGGTATGTATATTGGTATTGATTGAAATAGGTACAATATTTGTGGTAAGAAGATCATTTTTATCGCGTTTATTCTGCCTATTAATGACATCGGCAGTGTCTTCCAAAATTTAATCAGCCCATTTAATTTAGTTAATAAAGGCATATAGTTTGCGTTGAGTAATGATTTATAGTTCCTAGTAATTTGGATGCCCAAATATTTAAATTTTTCTGTTGTAATTCTAAAAGGGAATTTCAACAGATGTGTCGACTCTTGAGGTTTTATCGTCATAATTTCGCTTTTGTTCCAATTTATTCTATATCCTGAAAAATAACCAAATTCCTCTATTAAATTTAGTATATTTGGTATGCTAATTTGCGAATTTGTAATATATAATAATATGTCATCTGCATATAATGAAATTTTATTATTTGAGTGTTTGGTAATATACCCATGAATGTTCGGATGGCTTCTTATACTTTCAGCTAAAGGCTCTATCACTAGTGCAAAAAGCAGGGGCGATAACGCGCACCCCTGCCTATTGCCCCTTGTTAAGTGGAATTTCAGGGATAATATATATTATTAGTCAGTATTCTAGCCGTCGGCTTATCATATAATAGTTTTACCCATGAAATAAAATTATCTCCCATATTAAATTTTTCCAATACTTTGAATAAATATTGCCATTCTACTTGATCAAAAGCTTTTTCTGCATCCAATGAAATAATTGCTAGTTCTTCTTCAGTATTATGTGAGTACATTATATTAGACAACCGTCTCAAATTGTTAAATGAGTATCTCTTTGGTATGAACCCTGTTTGGTCCGGATTTATTAGTTTACTAACATATTTACTCAATCTTCTCGCTAGGGTCTTCGTTAATATTTTTTGGTCTGTATTTAGGAGTGCAATAGCTCTATATGAGCCTGGGTCTTCTAGATCTTTATCCTTTTTTGGTATAAGTGTAATAGTTGATTCAGTTAGTGTTTCTGGTAGTTTATTTTCTTTAAAAATGTATATATATAAATCTTGCAACCGTGGAGAAATTATTTCGTAGAATCTTTTATAGAATTCATTACTGAAGCCATCTGGTCCTGGGGTTTTGCCGTTCTTCAACGAACTAATTGTTTCTTCTATTTCCTGTAGTGTAATCTGAGCTCCTAATGCCTCTTGTTCCACCATATTTAATTTTGGAAGATTACAATTATCTAAGAAATTTGCAATTTGAGTATTATTTGCAGAGGTTTTCGATGTATATAAGTTTTGATAAAATTGAGCAAATCTTTTATTAATATCTTTAGGTAGTGTTAGTAATTCCCCTTTGTCTGATTTAATTTTAGTAATTGTATTTTCTGTGTCCCTTTTTTTTCAGTTGGCGTGCTAGGAGTTTATGAGGTTTATCACCAAATTCAAAATTTTCTTGTTTTGTAATTTGAAATAATCTCATTATTCTGGCCGATAAAATTTTATTTAGTTTATATTTTAGTATTATTATCTTATTATGTTTATCTATAGTTGGTTCTTTGGCATTTTCTGAATCTAATTGTCTAATTTCTTGTTCTAACTGCAATTGTTCAGTATTATTCTTTTTATTTTGGAAAGCTTGATATGAGATTATAATTCCTCTAATAAATGCCTTAAAAGTTTCCCATAATAAAGAGGGTGAAATATCTGGTGTATCATTTGTCTCAAAGAAGAATCTCATCTGCTCTTTTAAATATGTGCAACCTTGTGAGTTATTTAAAATTTGGGGGTTAAACCTCCAAAACGAATTTTTATCGGGCATTCCTTCTAATTTTAAAGAAAAAGTTAACGGGGAATGATCAGAAATGATACTATTATGATATTTAGAATTATATGTATATGGAATTAGTTTTGTGTCCACTAAGAAATAATCAATACGTGAATATGTTTTATGTACTGTTGAATAAAATGAATATTCCCTACTTACTGGGTTAGCGATCCTCCATACATCTGTTATATTAGAATTTTTCATGTATGTATTTAGGAGTTCACTCGTTTTAGATTTTATGTTAGTCCTTTTTTGTTTTGCTGATTTATCCAAATATGGATCTAAAACACAATTCAAATCTCCCCCTATTATCACATTTTGATGATTAAGTTCTGAAATTATATCCAAAATTTTACTAAAAAATTGGGGGTTGTCAAAATTAGGAGCATAAATATTTATCAAAGTAAGTGGAGTAGAATAAATTTCTCCCGTAACTATGACGTACCTCCCCTCTTTATCTGCTATAGTATTCTTTAATTTAAATGGTATACCTTTACGAATGATAATAGCCGTGCCTCTAGATTTAGAAGTAAATGAAGAGTAGTATGTTTGCCCAATCCAATTTGCCTTCAATCTTATCTGTGTTTGATATTTCAGATGCGTCTCTTGTAAGAAAATAATGTCACTTTTTAAGGCTTTTAATTGGGCAAAGATCTTACCCCTTTTAATTGGTTCATTAGCGCCCCTTATATTCCAACTACAAAACGTGATTCCTCCAGTTTTATTTTGTTTATCGTCTTGCATTATGGATCATGTTAATACCTTTACTTCATATGGTGCAACCAAGAACCTTATAACTCCAGATGAAGGATGATCATCCCCAGCTGTTAAGTTTTGTTGGCATCTCTCCTTCAGAATAAACCTTGAAAAAGACCAGAAAGTGTAGAGTCGTGAAAAGATAATTAACAAACAAAAAGTGATATTATAATATCCAAAAATAAAGATATTATAATTAAAAACAAGCCACCAACAGGTGGTAGAAAAATTGTTATTGACTTCCGTAGATGTTTTTATATGTTTCGCTCTGCCCCCTTGACCAATTATTATTAATTGGAAGAGAGAGCGATACAAAGTTCAAAATTATATATATATATATATATAATAAAACATACTCCAATAGCTAGATTAGAAATTTATCTTCCAGGAGGAAAAAACAAAATAAAAAAGTAGTTTCCAAATTAATTATATATTTAAATATAACAGTAATTATGTTAATTATATATCCATATCTATCAATATGCCTAGATTTATTACAATTAAGTCTCAAACTTTTGTATCAGACAACAGCAGGTCCCAAGGGGTTAACCAAATTCAGACCCTTGGATAATTTCCAAGTATCTGAATCTCCTCCCCCCTTTACGCACGATCTAGATTAAGTCTACTGTATCCATAAAATGTGTTAGTATGTTATTAATACTACCCAATTTTATTAATTATATTTTATGTTAGTATGTAATTATATGTTTCTTAAATCGTATTCTATATTACACTATATTCTCAATTTATTTTCCCCGCCACAGTTTCTCTTCTTTGTCAGTCCTTTGTTGAAATGAAAACTTAAAATCCGACCTTGAATTAACATTCCACAGATAAAGTCTCGACAGTGCCTCGAGGAAGATTCGCCATTTTAACAAGAGCAGTCTTTTTTGTATGTTAAAAAAAGAGACACAGTCCTTTCTTTGTCGCTTCTCCTCGATGTTATTGTAGGAGACCAACTCCTAACGATCAGTAGGCCTCCTTTGTGATACTTTGTGCATATTTAAATGCCTCTTCTGGATCCGTGAATGCACGTTCAACATGGTTATAAGAAATTCTCAATTTAGCGGGATATACTATCCCATATCTTACTCCCGAGACCTCTTTCAGTAGTCTTCTCGTGTTTGTAAACTTATTCCTCTTTTCCATGACTTCAGCTGGAAAATCACGGAAGAATCTTAGTTTGTCTTCTCCAAACATCAAATTCCCTCCATATGGAATCTTTTTCATAATTCCTTCCAAGGTTGAAATGTCATAGAATTTCAGAATAATCTGTCTTGGGGGGGCAGTTAAGCTTGCTTGAGCCTTACGTCGGACTCGGTGAGCCATATCTATTCTCGGGGCTTCAGGCAGCTTAAGTACTTGTTTGAGTAAATTGGCAGCAAACTCCTGAAAGTTTTGTCCAATCTCCTTTCCTTCTTTTAATCCAATTATCCTCAAATTTTGTCTCCTTGATCTTGCCTCCAAGTCCGTGCATTTATACTTCATTTTAGCAAGCTCCCTCCCAATGATTTCTTGTTCCTGTTTTAGTCTCTTTATCTCCTTAGCCATCTCAGTTATCGTATTGTCCATTCCTTCCATAGCCACCTCAGTAGATTTTAGCATTGTATCCAGTTTTTTATTACAATCCTTATCAACCTGCTTAATTTTTTTATTTAAATCCTCCTCAACTTCGACCACACGTTTGGTTAAGTCATCAATTTTCCCCATCAGCGTATCATTACCTTGTTTAATTTTTTCAGAGAGGCTTTTGTCCAGCACGAGGTTCTCCTCTCGTATCAGTTTTGAAATAACTTCAGTGACTGAAGCTAATACTGACTTTTCCAGGTGTTCCATTTGTTCCTCCATTAAAGTCAATTCTGTAGAAGGATTTCGGGAATCAACTTCTTCTTCTGAACTTCCAGCTGATGTTTGAGGGGATTGAGGAGTCTTTTCAGGTTTTTTCAAGTAGGCTCTTGTAGCAGGTCTTGAAGTGGCTTTTGCAGACTTCTGGCGAGGTTTCTGTTTTTTCATTTAAAACTGCAATTATTCTCTGTTATCAGCAGGATTCTGATAACACACAATTAAATAGCAGCTCCGGTAGTTATTTTCAGAACTCCCCCGTCTTCCAACTCATATTTTAGCACATTAAAACATTCTTCGGGAGCAGAGCGAAACAGCGACGTCTCTCACCCCACCATTGACGCCACCGGAAGTCAGGAGTACTTATTTTCAAGGTGTACAGCCACCAGTGTACTCTCTAGCGCCCGCCTCTGCCGCTTGCCTCTCCTAACCGTGACCCACTCGTCTGCCTCCTGTGGTTTTACAGGTCTAGCTCCCTGTAGCTCCTCTCTATGACCACCTCACTCTCCCTGACCAGACGGAGGTCATCGAGCTGCTGCTCCAGGTTCCTAACACAGTCCCTTAGGAGCCCCATCTCGACGCACCTGGCGCAGATGTGGACGTCTGGAGGGCTCTCCCACTCCATGACCTCCCACATCTGACATCCAGAACAGTAAGCTGCCCTCGCACTCATACTTCCCTTACCCTGGATACAATACAAAAATACAATACAAAATACGAAGTACAGTACACTACAAACTGCTGGAATCTGACGCCAATCAGCTGCTTACTCTAGTCCACTTCCACCAATTAACGGCTTCCTCAAGCCCACTTAATTGAATGGAACGTTACAGATTTAGAACGTGACAGATTTTGGTTCCTCCCTCACTAACGCCTCCTGGGCCTCTGAAAAAACAAAGCCCCGCGCTAGGTTTTTACACTCACCACTCGGACGTCGCTCCTCCCTCACCAACGGCTCCTGGGCCGTTTGTTTTATAAAACAGCTTGTTTTATTAATGCCAGAAGGCAATTGATGAAGAATTCAACACATGTTTTTAAGGAACACCTCTAATTTGCCTGTTTGATGTTAAATTTTTGTTTCAGGTACCTTCTCCCGTTCAGAACCAAAACATCCAAGAGAAAAACTCCTGTGATGAAGAAGACGTTGAATCCTCACTACAACCACACCTTTATGTACAATGGCATAAAATCCGAGGATTTGCAGCACATTTGTCTGGAACTGACCATCTGGGATAGAGAGGCCCTGTCATCCAATGATTTTCTTGGAGGAGTCCGTCTTGGAGTTGGAACGGGTAGGCAAAGACAAATGAAAGATGCCCAAAGAGGATAGAGTTGAGCAGGCAGATTCACATTTATTGGTCTCTGCTGAATTGTTTAGTAAGACAGAGATGCAGCCAGAATTTCTGGGAGGAACAGCATTTAAACTCAAGTTGTCCATCATTATGTTCATCTTCGATGGCAACTTGAGGCAAGTGCTGAAGGCAGCGAATATCCACAAGCTGCTGCCCGATTCATGTCATTTCTTGCTCCATAAACGGTGTGAAATGTGCATCTTACTCACTGGTGCCAGGAAGGTTGTATACTTGCAAAGCAAATATAAATTAAACACAACACAGTTGGGATTAGTCCCTTTCAATCCGAGTACTTTCTAAAAATTATTTGTATCTTAATTGTTTAACTCCCCCTCAAGCTTAAAATGTTTTTTTTAGTGTGATGATGAATTCTCTCAGATTTTAATCGTTAAAGATTTAAGTATTTTTCTCTTTCACCCTGAAATTTCCACAAAAAACTATAAATTCCACACAGAAGATCTGCTTGCAAGTAGTTGAAAACTGCGCCACTGTTCAAGAATTCTGTCCAAGAGTACATAAGTTCCACATTTCCAGACACAGATTTCCAGAGCTCCATCTGGAGTCCAAAGATGCGACAAAACGTCCATAGGTTTCCATTTCCAATGAGGAGTCTGGTCTGCTGCTCTTGGGCCAGTTTAGGCGGAAGCAGAAACACCAATCCCATCCAGTTGAATGACATAAAGCATTACAAAGCAGAAAGGTCATTTACCTTTATTACATTATGTTTTGTTAGTTTTCATGTTTAAATGTTTGAGTGTTTTGAATTTCGTTGGCACTTTTTGTTATCCGAGAAGCCTGTGGTCAGAACTTAACCAGTTGTAAAAGCAAATCCCCGATCAGGGCTTGTCCTTTACAATTGGAATGGTCCTTTCCTCACTTGTCAGCGTGAACAAAAAGCATAGCACAGTACAGCATAGGAACAGGCCCTTCGGCCCAAAATGTCTGTGCTGAACATGATGCCAAGTTAAACTAATCTCCTCTACCTACATGTGATCCATATTCCTTCATTCCTGCATATCCATTTGCCTATCTAAAATCCTCTTAAATCCCACCACCACCTCTAGCAGCGCATTCTAGGCACCCACCATTGTGTAAAAAAAAAACCGACCCACACCTCCTTTATTCTTTGCCCCTCTCACCTTAAAGTTATGCCCCCTAGTCATTGACATTTCCAACTTGGTAAAACGTTCTGACTCTCTAGCCTATCCATGTCCCTCATTGTTTCCATAGGAAACAATCCAAGTTTGTCCAACCTCTCCTTATAGCTTATACTCTCTAATCCAGGCAGCATTCTAGTAACCCTCTTCAAACCGTCCACATACTTCCTGTATTAGGAAGACCAGTACTTCGCACAATACTCCAATTGCAGCCTAACCACAGAGCTGCTCCATGACTTTCTGACCCTTATACTCGCTTGGAGCAGTTCGCATATGCCTGCCCTTTTCACACTGGCCTCAAATGCCCTTTGAGGACACCATGGCATTTAGATCTGTAATTTAAACCAACATGCAGTGCATTCATCATGACATTAAGATCAAGAATGGCCTTTCTATTCTAGTCACTGGTTAATAAAATCTTAACATTACTGATAGAAAATTGTCACAGTGGATTTGCCTCAGTGGAGGCAGGTTCTCTGGATACTTTTAAGAGAGAGCTAAATAGGGATCTTAAAAATAGCGGAGTCAGGAGATATGGGGAGGAGGCAGGAACTGGGTACTGATTGGGGATGATCAGCCATGATCACATTGAATGGCGGTACTAGCTCGAAGGGCCAAATGGCCTACTCTTGCACCTATTGTCTATTTGACCTGAATCTCTCCTCCAATCACTTTTTGCACATTTTATTTCAGGAATAAGCAATGGGCAGCAGGTGGAATGGATGGATTCGACCGGAGAGGAGATCAACATTTGGAGCAGGATGACCCAGTATCCTGGCTCCTGGATCGAAGGAACTCTGGCACTTCGTCCGGATATGACAGGAAATATATGAGCAACAGATTTGGATCAAAAATCACATTTGTATAGTGTGAAGATAAAATACTATAATGTTATCAAACTTTAAGTGCTCTAGCACATGTTGATATTTGATTCTGAAAATAAACCCAAACACCCTTCTCTACCAAATTGTCCTTGAGAAATCAAATATATTTTATTCACTCAAGAACTAGTCACATCTTCCAACTCAGTCTCCACTCAGCTCCACCCCTTTCCCACATATCTCCCTACCACCTTTCACCCCACTACTGCACCAATCAAAGAAGGGTCCAGACCTGAAACGTCACCTATCCACATCCCCCAGAGATACTGCCTGGCCTGCCGAGTTCCTTTTATGGTTTCTTTTTTGCTTTGTTAATTCTTCTGGTTGACTCTCCGAGAACATAGAACGTGTAGCACAGGAACAGGCCCGTAGACCCACAATGCTGTATTGAACATAATCTCCACTCCCTGCCTACCTATGTGCCTTCCGAAAAGCCTCTTAAATGCCACTATCGTATCCGATTCCACCACCATCCCTGGCAGCGTATTACGGACACTCATCACTCTGTAACTTTCCGCCTGTGACCTTAAAGCTCTGCCCTGTAGTCTTTGACATTTTATCCTGGGGGAGAAAAAGATTCTGAATGTCTACCTCATCCCCTGCCCCTCTTAATTTTATACACTTCTATCAGCTCTCCGCTCAACCTCCAACATTTCAGAGAAAAAAACCCTAGTATGTCTCACCTCGCCATATTGCTGATACTCCTAATCCAGGCAGCATTTCTCCAAAGATGCCTGCCCGCCTGCTGAGTTACTCCAGCACTGTGTCCTTTTTTGTGAACCAGCAACTGCAGTTCTGAAGAAGGGCCTCGACGCGAAACATCACCCATTCCTTCTCACCAAAGATGCTGCCTGTCCTGCTGAGTTACGCCAGCTTTTTGTGTCTATCTTCGGTTTAAGCCAGCTTCTGCATTTCCTTCTTACACATCTGCAGATCCTTTCTCTGCATTAATCTCATCTGCACCTTTCCAAAGCCTCCACCTCCTTCCTATAATGGAGCAACCAAAACTGCACACAACACTCCAAATGCAACCCAACGAAAATATTGTAAAGACTGACTTCCTTACTCTTTAGATGAATGCCTTGACCAATGGAGGGAAGCATGCCTTCTTTACCACTCCCTATATGTGTTTCCACTTTCATGGAGCTCTTGGGTTGGATGCAGAGATCCCACTGTACATCAATACTGTTAATGCTCTTGCCTTTAACTTTATACTTTTGCCTTACATTTGACCTCCCAAAATGCAACGCCACACATTTGCTCGAATTAAACTCCATCTATCATTTCTCCAACCATATCTGCAACTGATCTAAATCCCATTGAATCCTTTGGCAGCTGCCTTCACTGCGTATGACATCAAAATTCATGGAGTTGTAGACAAACTTACTAACTAATGCATTTACAGGTAACTCTTGCCTCGTGTGTTACCTTTCTGCTTCTGTTGCGGGGTCTCTATCCAAAATATTGACTATTCCTTCCCCCACAAATGCTGAGTTACTCCGGCAACGTTATTTGCTCAGGATTTCAGTATCTGCTACCTCTTGTGTCTCTATAGCACTTTGCCAACACATTGGAGAAGATATGGCCTGAAGTTACCAGGTAGATCCCTGACCCCAGCCCTGAATGATTTTATCACTAGCCCAACTCTAACCCACACAAGCAGCCTCTCCAGACTGATTTGTGGGACAATTTATTGCCGGCAGATGGCACTGATTTGCACCCCAGTATAACTGAGCTGTACCTGTGAGTATACGAACTGGAGGATCAAGAATTTAAATGCAAAGCAATAATTTCAAAAACTTCAGGAACAAATTCATCTTTTGCTAAATTACATGCTTTAGTGCTCTATGCATTTTGAACTTCCATTGTTCATACAAGCTCTCAACCCAAGAAGAAGTGTAGGATAATCGAAGTATTTACAATCATTGGACAAATTAAACCTGCTAAACTAAACAATTTAAAAAATATGAAATATGAAAGGCACTGGAGGTGTTTTGCAAACACACATAAGTATGTACAAACCTCATGCATATGACAATGGGACTAATTTTTTCTCCATGTACCTTTATCAAAGATAAAATATTGATTTAATAAATGTTTATCACATTACCTATGAGTATGTTCAGTTTCTTTTTTGATATGACAATATAATTATTGTTAATGTGATGCTTTAGCAACGTTAAGTTCTAAAGAACGCAGGCTTCACTCGGTACTTCTTGTGTCCACAGTAGGCTAGAAAGTCACCTGGCTTTAGCAGCCATCCTTATGAAGTGAATGAGTGGATTGAGAATAACGTGTATGAAATTACATCCAGTATTAAACAGATTTAGGTTGTAAGCATCTTGTTTCAATTTATACAGTAACTAAAATGATTTTATCTGAAGGGTGCTGACCCGAAACGTTGGCTATCCATGTTCTCCAGAAATGCTGCCTGACCTGCGTTAATCCAGCACTTTGTGTCTTTTAATGTGGATTGTCTTAAATTTGCCGGTTTTCAATAGTGAAAAAATAAACAAAGGCATATCTATAAAATTAGTTCCTTACACTGGCCAATAGATTTTGTGCTGGTAATCATGCAGAATTTACATTTTTATGCATTTCTGAATGTTGAGCATGGCTTTCAGAATGCTGGTGTTAGTCAATCTCATTTTTTTGTGAGATGAGCTGGCCAGTTACATTGGCGATGAAGATGTGGCGGCACCCGGTGGTTGGGCCACTAATTACACGAACCTTCAGCAGTTGGGGGTAGGGTCACGTGATTGGGCATTGGCAGCAAGGAGTTGTCACGGGGTATAGGGGTGTGTCCTGGTATATATAACGAACCCCGGGACAAACCTCTCTCTCGCTGACTTCGAGCAGAACAGCTCCCTTCTCTCTTCGGGTGAGTGTCCTTCGACCTCAGCAAGAGCTCAGCTCGAGCCCACAAGGCAACAGCCTCGCAGCAGCAACAACAACTTTGTGTTAGAGGACCAACGTGTATGTATTTCAAGCCCATTATGCCTGAATAAAGTAACCCGTTTATTCACGACATTCTGGTGCCTCTACAAAGCAGGTCGAGCGTTGCTTCCGGCCGGCCGCTGCAGCCATGTGGGAATAGGCCGTGGCAGCCATTTTGGAGGCCGGCTGAGGCGGCCAACCTAGGCGCTTCCCGGATGCGTGCGGGGCGGCCGGCATCAACG
This sequence comes from Okamejei kenojei, assembly GCA_035221665.1. NCBI lineage: Eukaryota > Metazoa > Chordata > Chondrichthyes > Rajiformes > Rajidae > Okamejei > Okamejei kenojei. The sequence continues at coordinate 8,380,278 of CM069143.1, forward strand.
GACCTCGCTCCACCGCTGCAGGTAGGGACTCCACCCACCGTCGCCGGTGTCGTTGGAGACCGGCTGCGCTGCCGCGCCCTCGGCGGAGGCTGGAAACTGCCGGGGAATCCGTCGCCGGACCGCCGACTCACGACTGGCCGAGGCCCCACCCCGAAGCTGGGACAACCATAGCCCGACCGGACGGGCAGCCAGTGCCCGGGGATCTTCAGGGTACCCGCCGGTGAGGAGCAGAAGGACGCCTGCTGAACTCGCAGCTCCTGCAGCAGCTGGTGGGGGAGTGGCGGCCGTCACACAAGGTCCGGGCTGCGCCCATCAATCTGGGCGGCCTGCAGCTGCTGAGACCAGACACAGTCGGGAAGTGAGTGACCGACCACGGCGGCGGGGCCCAAAGGTATGTTACTGGCAGGAGTCGAGCGGCCCGGCGGGGGGCCCAAGTTGGCGTCTGGGTGCAGCGCAGATTTGACGGCTGCAACCATTGCGGTAATTACCATAGAGCTGGGCTGTCGGCTGCAGTCATCAGGACACCATGGTTGATGGCACGCTGTGTGCGTCGGGAAATCCAATATATCCGTTTTGGAACGTCGGGGTCACCAATGTAGAGGCACCAAATGTTGTGAATAAACGGGTTACTTTATTCAGGCATAATAGGTTCAAAATACATACACGTTGGTCCTCTAACCCAAAGTTGTTGTTGCTGCTGCCTCGTGGGCTCGAGCTGAGCTCTTGCTGAGGTGGAAGGACACTCACCCGAAGAGAAGAGAGCTGGTCAGCTCGAAGTCAGAGAGAGAGGTTTGTCCCGGGGTTCATTATATATACCAGGACACACCCCTATACCCCGTGACAACTCCTCACTGCCATAGCCCAGTCATGTGACCCTACCCAGGGTGCTGAGGGTTCATGTAGCTAGTGGCCCAATCACTGGGTGCCGCCACAAAGCGTAAAATCACAGCTGGAAAATCAATTGTTGTTCATGATTACATGAAATGTATAATTAAGGTAAGTCTGAATAAACCTTTCATTATTATTATTATTTAGTTGCACTTTATATAGAGTAAAACTTAGTACCAATCTTCTTGAAAATATCTCATTGTGCAAACATTAATAAAAACAAAAAATACCAGAACTGAATCAAAAGTGAAAAAACCATCCCTTAGTGAAAGAGCAACACACTTCATTTGCCTTCCAGTAAACAAGATTGTTTTGTATATCTGGCACAATCAATTAGTTCACTCATTGAGTTGATGCTCCTTTTAGTCAAGCAAGGCTTCCACTTGGAAATTAACTCATTGATTGCAGTTAAGGTGGAATGTGAATGAGTCAGATAAAACACTTTGTAATAAGACAATTAAATATAAAATGTAAATCAAAAAATTGCAAATGCTACAAATCAAAAATAAAAACATAAGATTGGTGGAATTACATGTCAGGTCAGTGATTGCATCGGTGAAGAGGAATAGAGTTAATCTTTCACTTAAAAGACCATTCCTCAGTCTGGTCCTTGATCTGAAATGTTAATTTTGTTATTCTTCCTACAGATGCATCCTGACCCGTTGAGTTATTTACAGCATTTTCTTTTTTTATATTATATAAAATATAAATTATTACATTTCAATTTTGTATCTGGGCTATGCTTTGAGATATTTAAAGTGGATGCACTTAATATTCAAGTTTTATCATCCTTTGCATCACCTTAGATAAAGTAAAGGACAACATTTGAAAATAAAAAAAATATCAGATCATTAGCTGGTGTGCTTCGGAGCCTGACGCTGGCTTGGAGGCAGTGCGCTGAGCTGTAAAGTGCACTCTCTTTTCAGCATGCTCAGCTGTCCAGTTCTTCAAATGCTCACCTTTATTATCAGCCTCCAGATATCCCAGCTGTCAACAGCCATCTCCCAGATGTTTGGCCCTGATGCCTGACATTGTCTTATCCCACTGCCATCTGTCCTTGTACAGGAGCTCAGGACATACAGAACATTATTTGTTGGTGGTCATTTCGCTGTAGCGTACTTGGCAATACGTCCAACAACCATACGATGAAAATGACATTCCAGCGCAAATGTATTTGACTGGGTAGTATGTCAATTCTGACTGTCCGAGCATGCACACATTGTCCATGTGTCACTGACTGCCACTGAGGACCAGTAGAATGACAGGTTTTCAACTCTGCTGCTTTGCTTTTCCTTAGGGAGGGAACCTTAACTTTATTTATTGTCTTAAAGATAAAACAAAATAATCCCATGTTATATCCTTATGTTAAGACTGCTAACATAATTTTCTTAGCAATTTATTGAGCAGTAAGTTTATAACATTCCATCTGTAACATCTATTAGAAGTTCGGCATGTCCCCAACAACTCTCACCAACTTCTACAGATGCGTTATAGAAAGCATTTTATCGGGATGCATCATGTTTGATTCAGTTGCCTCATAACAGCTGCGAAGAAACAGTCCCTGAATCTGGAGGTGTGCGCTTTCACACTTCTATACCTTTTGCCATGGGAGAGGGGAAAAAGAGGGAGTGATTATGCTGCTGGCCTTGCCGGGACAGCGGGAGGTATGAATGGAGTCAATGGAAAGGAGTGTTAACGAAGAAACTGCAGATGCTGGAGAATCGAGGGTTACACAAAAAGCTGGAGAAACTCAGCGGGTGCAGCAGCATCTAAGGAGCGAAGGAGATAGGCGACGTTTCGGGTCGAGACCCTTCTTTCAATGGAAAGGAGGTTGGTTTGTGCGATGGTCGAGGCTGCGTCCACAATTCGCTGCAATTTCTTGTGGTCTTGGATGGAGCTGATCCCAAACCAAGCTGTGATGCATCCTGATAATAAACACAAAATGCGGGACAGGCGGCATCTCTGGATAGAAGGAATGGGCGACGTTTCGGGTCGTGACTTCTTCATCCTGATAAAATACAAAAATAAAAATATATTTGTTGAAGTTGGTGAGAGTGGTAGGGGATATGCTGAACGACCTAAGCATTCTAAGGATTATAGAGGAATTGATGTGCTCTCTTGGTCGTTGCTTCAATATGGGTGGTCTAGGAGGAGTTGTTGGCGATATCAACTACTAGGAATTTGAAGTTTTCAACCATCTCTACTTCGGCACCGTCAATGCAAACTGGGGTTTGAGCACCACTTCGCTTCCTGAAGTTGTCTTGCTGACATTAAGAGAAAGGTTGTTGTCTTGACACCAAGACAGGGGATTCTCGATCTCCTTCCTGTACTCCGTCTCATCATTATTTGATAAGGCCTTGGGAAGACCACTAGCATAATAGAAACATAGAAAATAAGTGCAGGAGGAGGCCATTCGGCCCTTCGAGCCAGCACCGCCATTCAATATGATCATGGCTGACCGTCCGCTATCAATAACCCGTGCCTACCTTTTCCCCATATCCCTTGACTCCACCAGCCCCTAGAGCTCTATCCAACTCTCTCTTAAATCTCCCTTCATCCTTCTAAACTCCAGTGAATACAAGCCTAGTCTTTTCAATCTTTCCTCATATGACAGTCCCGCCATCCCACGGATCAATCTCGTGAACCGACGCTGCACTGCCTCAATCACAAGGATGTCCTTCCTCAAATTAGGAGATCAAAACTGTACACAATATTCCAGATGTGGTCTCACCAGAACCCTATACAACTGCAGAAGAACCTCTTTACTCCTGTACTGAAATCCTCTTGTTATGAAGGCCAACATTCCATTAGCTTTCTTCACTGCCTGCTGTACCTGCATGCCAACTTTCAGTGACCCAGGAACACCCAGGTCTCGTTGTACCTCCCCCTTACCTAACCTAACCCCATTGAGATAATAATCTGCTCCCTTGTTTTTGCCGCCAAAGTGGATAACCTCACATTTATCTATATTATACTGCATCTGCCAAGCATCTGCCCAGGTCCCCCTGCAACCTCCTAACATCCTCTTCACAGTTCACACTGCCACCCAGCTTTGTGTCATCCGCAAACTTGCTACTGTTACTCCTAATTCCCTCTTCCAAATCATTAATATATATGGTAAATAATTGCGGCCCCAACACCAAGCCTTGCGGCACTCCACTCGCCACTGCCTGCCATTCTGAAAAGGACCCATTCACTCCTACTCTTTGCTTCCGGTCTGCCAACCAATTTTCTATCCATGTCAAAACCCTACCTCCAATACCATGTGCTCTAATTTTAGTCACCAGTCTCCCATGCGGGACCTTATCAAAGACTTTCTGAAAGTCTAGATACACTACATCCACTGGCACCCCTTCATCCAATTTACTTGTCACATCCTCAATAAATTCCAGAAGATTAGTCAAGCATGATTTCCCTTTCATAAATCCATGTTGACTTGGACTAATCCTTTTACTGCTATCCAAATGCTCCATTATTACCCCTTTAATAATTGACTCCAGCATCTTTCCCACCACCGAATTCAGGCTAACTGGTGTGTAATTCCACGTTTTCTCTCTCGCTCCTTTCCTGAAAAGTGGGATAACATTAGCTATCCACCAATCCACAGGAATTGATCCTGAATCTATTGAACATTGGAAAATGATCACCAATGCGTCCACTATTTCTAGAGCCACCTCCCCGAGGACCCTGGGATGCATACCATCAGGCCCAGGGGATTTATCATCCTTCAGTCCCATTAGCCTACCCAATACTATTTCTCGCCTAATGAAAATGTATTTCAGTTCCTCTACCCCCTTAGATCCTCTGTCCTCCAGTACATCTGGGAGATTGTTTGTGTCCTTCTTAGTGAAGACAGATCCGAAGTACCTATTCAACTCTTCTGCCATTTTCTTGTTGCCCATAATAATTTCACCCGTGTCTGCCTTCAAGGGACCCACATTTGACTTTGCTACTCTTTTTCCCTTAACATATCTAAAGAAGCTTTTACTGTCCTTCTTTATATTCCTGGCCAGCTTCCCCTCGTACTTCATCTTTTCAGCCCGTATTGCCCGTTTTGTTTCCTTCTGTTGTCCTATGAAAGTTTCCCAATCCTCTCGCTTCCAGCTGCTCTTTGCTGTGTTATACATATTTTCTTTTAGTTTTATTCTATCCCTAACTTCTCTTGTCAGCCACGGTTGCCTCCTACTCCCCTTAGAATCTTTCTTTTTGGAATGAAATGATCCTGCGTCTTCCGGATTATGCCCTGAAATTCCTGCCATTGCTGTTCCACCATCATTCCTGCTAGGATCCCTTTCCAGTCTACTTTGGCCAGCTCCCCTCTCATGCCTTCATAGTCCCCTTTGTTCAACTGCATCACTGCCACTTCCGATTTAACGTTCTCCTTCTCAAATTGCAGATTAAAACTAATCATATTATGATCACTATCTCCAAGCGGTTCCTTTACCTCGAGTTCTCTCATCATATCTGGTTCATTGGACAACACTAAATCCAGAATTGCCTTTTCTCTGGTCGGCTCCATTACAAGCTGCTCTAAGAATCCATCTTCGGAGGCATTCTACAAAACTCCCTTTCTTGGGGTCCTGAACCAACCTGATTTTCCCAGTCTACCTGCATATTGAAATCCCCCATCACCACAGTGGCATTACCTTTGTTACATGCCAGTTTTAACTCCTGCTGCAACTTACACCCTACATCCGGGCTACTATTTGGGGGTCTGTAAATAACACCAATTGGTGTCTTTTTGCCTTTACAATTCCTCAACTCAATCCAGTGACTCTACCTCGTCAGTCCGTATGTCTTCCCTCGCAAGCAACTGAATTCCAACCTTCACCAGCAGATCTACCCCCCTCCCCTGCCCACCTGCCTGTCCTTTCTATAGAATGTATAACCCTGAATGTTAAGTTCCCAGGCCCGATCCTCCTGCAGCCACGTCTCAGTAATCCCCACAATGTCATATCTACCAACCTGTAACTGAGCCTCAAGTTCATCTACTTTACTTCTTATACTTCGCGCATTCATATACAATACTTTTAATTCCTTACGCATCTCACCTTTCACATCGATCCCTATTACACTTGGCCATACTCTCCTATCTCTTTGTGAGCTTCCTTTCACGTTAATTCTGGGGTCATTAACCATCCCTTTACTCTTTCCCTTTAACTCCATCCTCGACTATCCCATTTGACACCCCACCCCCCTTATTCAGTTTAAAACCACCCGTGTCGCAGTGGCAAACCTGCCTGCTAGAATGCTGGTCCCCCACCTGTTAAGATGCAATCCGTCCCTTTTGTACAGTTCCCCCTTACTCCAAAACAGATCCCAGTGATCTAAGAATCTAAATCCCTGCCCCCTGCACCAGTTACTCAGCCACACATTCAGGTCCCGTATCTCCCTGTTCCTGCTCTCGCCAGCACGAGGAACTGGAAGCAAACCGGAGATAACAACCCTGGAGGTCCTGCTTTTCAGCATTTTTCCGAGCTCTCTAAAGTCACGCTGCAGAATATTCATCCCCTTCTTTCCGACATCATTTGTGCCGACATGCACTACCACTTCCGGCTGTTCACCTTCGCCCTTGAGGGTTTTCTGCACTCTGTCCGTGACATCCTGGATCCTGGCACCAGGAAGGCAGCACACCATCCTCGAATCCCGTCTGTTGCCGCAGAAATCCCTGTCCGTACCTCTCACAATGGAGTCTCCAACTACAATGGTGTTGCCTGACGTTGACCTCTTTGGTTTTGGCTCAACAGCCCTTTTTGCTTCGCAAGCCAGTCCGCCTCTCAGTGTTTTAACGTCTTCTGTCCCGACAGCTTCTAAGTGGGTGAACCTGTTCACAAGAGGTACAACGCCCGGGGACCTTTGCATTCCAAGTTTCCCTCCCTTTCACACCATCACCAACTTTTTCCCTTCCAGTACCTTAGGTGTAACAATCTCACTGTAGGACTTGTCGAGGAACGACTCAGTTTCTCGGATGAACCCGAGGTCATTGTTTGTCATGTACATCAATGATCTGGATGATGGGGTGGAAAATTGGATAAGTAAGTATGCAGATGATACTAAGATAGGTGGTGTTGTGGATAATGAAGTAGATTTTCAAAGTCTACAGAGAGATTTGGGCCATTTGGAAAAGTGGGCTGAAAGATGGCAGATGGAGTTTAATGCTGTTAAGTGTGAAGTGCTACATCTTGGCAGGACAAATCAAAATAGGAAGTACATGGTAAATGGTATGGAATTGAGGAATGCTGTGGAACAGAGGGATCTAGGAATAACTGTGCATAGTTCCCTGAAGGTGGAATCACATGTAGATAGGGTGGTAAAGAAAGCCTTTGGTGTGCTGGCCTTTATAAATCAGAGCATTGAATATAGCAGTAGGGAAGTAATGTTAAAATTGTACAAGGCATTGGTAAGACCAATTCTGGAGTATGGTGTACAATTTTGGTCGCCTAGTTATAGGAAGGATGTCAACAAAATAGAGAGAGTACAGAGGAGATTTACTAGAATGTTGCCAGGGTTTCTGCAACTATGTTACAGAGAAAGGTTGAACAAGTTAGGTCTTTATTCTTTGGAGCGCAGAAGGTTAAGGGGGGACTTGATTGAGATCTTTAAAATGATGAAAGGGGTAGACAGAGTTGACGTGGATATGTTTTTCCCATTGAGGGTAGGGAAGATTCAAACAAGAGGGCATGACATGAGAATTAAGGGACAGATGTTTCGGGGTAACATGAGGGGGAACTTCTTTACTCAGAGGGTGGTGGCTGTGTGGAATGAGCTTCCAGCAGAAGTGGTGGAGGCAGGATCGATTTTAACATTTAAGAGTAAAGTGAATAGGTATATGGACGTGAAGGGAATGGAGGGGTATGGTCTGAGTGCAGGTAGATGGGACTAGGGGAAAACAAATGGTCGGCACGGACTGGAAGGGCCGAGAGGGCCTGTTTCCGTGCTGTAATTGTTATATGGTTATATGGTCATCCACTTGCTCCTCCAATTCCCTATCGCGGTCCTTCAGGAGCTGCACCTGGATGCACTTCTCACATTTGTAGCAGCCAGAGCACGAGCAGTGTCCTTGACCTCGCACTGAATCACACTGAATCAGCTTGCTTGACATCTCCTTCTTTTGTCTCTCACTGTCCAGCATTTTGTGTAGCCTCCTCTCCTCAACCTACTCGCCGAAGACTCTCGAGCCAAAGATTGGCACTTTACTCACAGGGCACTTCCCTCACTGCCGCTCCCTAAGAGCTGTCTTGCTGATATTGACTGATAAATTGCCTAATTTACCAATTTACAAACCAAATTCCTCAGTTTTCAACTGTTTTCCCCCTCTGACTGACTTCTAACTCTCCTCCCACTCGGGCTAGAGCCAATCAGTGTTTTCTCCTGCTTCTCTTTGTTGCTGTTGCTTCCAAATCCATGGGAGCTCTGAGGACGAGTTTCACAAATAATCAAGGACGAGTTTCACTTTGGACACTCCCTCTTCTCCTATCAGGCAAGAGGTATAGAAGTGTGAAAGTGCATGTATCCAGATTCAGGGACAGTTTATTCCCAGCTGTTATCAGGCAATTGGACCATCCTATCACCAACTAAAGAGTGGTCCAGAGCTACCATCGACCTCATTGGAGACCCTCGGACTATCTTTAATTGGACTTTACTGAACTTTATCTTGCACCAAACATTATACCTTTTATCCGACTGTGGATGGCTCGATTGTAATCATGTATAGTCTTTTTGCTGACTGGATAGCACGTAATAAAGAGCTGTTCACTGTACCTCGGTACACAGGACATTAAAATAAACATAACATTGCTTATGACAAACTGGAATATCAAAAATAAATTAGAAATGGGATAGAAGGAGGTCTAATGAATTTTCCAGCATCCTGGACCACTTTTGCCAAAAGCAGATTAACAAGATTGGAAGTTAGGAGGGGAGCAAGAGTCTACAAATAGATGCAGTTGGGTTAACAAAGAAGATGTAAAGGTGAAACTTGGATTTTGCTGGATATTTTGAATGTTTTGTCTTTTGAAAAACAAAACCAGTTCTTTTATAGACACAAAATGCTGGAGTAACTCAGCGGGACAGGTAGCATCTCTGGAGTGAAGGAATGGGTGACCCTTCTTCAGACTGATGTCAGGGGAGTGGGCGGTACACAGATAAGGAAGTGTATAGATAAGGAAGGGTAAGGTGTGAAAATAGGACAAAGGGAATGAGGATCAAGGAAAATGTTGAATTGATCATTGTTAGTTGGGAAAAGGTAACAACAAAGCAAACAGATAAAATGTGGTCGGAGAGAGTCAGACTGGTTGGAAAACTGGGAAGGGGAGGGGATGAAGAAAGAAGGAAAGCAAAGGCTACTTGAAGTTATTTAAGTTAATGTTCATACCGCTGGGGTGTAAGCTACTCAAGCAAAATATGAGGTGCTGGGCCTCACTCTGACAATGGAGGAGGCCCAGGACAGAAAGGCCAGTGTGGGAATGGGTGGGGGAGTTAGTGTTGAGCAACCGAGAGATCAGGTAGGTTTAGGCGGACTGAGCGGAGGTGTTCAACAAAACGATCGCCGATACGGGAGTCCACACCTGCAACAGCGGATGCAGTAGATGAGGTTGGAAGAGGTGCAAGTGAACCTCTGCCTCATCTGAAAAGACTGTTGGGGTCCTTAGACGGAGTCAAGCGGGTGAGGTACAGTGCATTCTGAAAGTATTCAGACCCGTTCACATTTTCCACATTTTGTTACATTACAGCCTTCTAAAATGGATTAAATTCTTTTTTTTTTTAAATTATCATCAATCGACACACAATACCCCATAATAAAAAAGTGAAACAGGTGTTCAGAACTTTATCCAGTACTTTGTTGAGGCACCTTTGGCAGCGATTATAGCCTCAAGTCTTCTTGGGTATGATGCTTGGCACACCTTAATTTGGGTAATTTCTCCCATTCTTCTCTGCAGATCCTCTCAAGCTCTGTCAAGTTAAATAGGGAGCGTCGATGCACAGCTATTTTCAGGTCCCTCCAGAGATGTTAGATTGGGGTCAAGTCCAGACTCTGGCTGGGCCACTCAAGGACATTCACAGACTGTCACAAAGCCACTCCTGCATTGTCTTGGCTGCATGCTTAGGCTTGTTGTCCTGTTGGAAGGTGAACCTCCGCCCCAGGCTGAGGTCCAGAACGCTCTGGAGCATTCATCAAGGATCTCTCTGTACTTTGCTCCGTTCATCTTTCCCTCGATCCTGACTAGTCTCCCAGTTCCTGCCGCTGAGAACATCCCCATAGTATGATGCTGCCACCACCATGCTTCACCGTAGGTATGGTATTGGCCCGGTGATGAGCAGTGCCTGTCATGTGCCTTTTACTGAGGAGTGGCTTCCATCTGACCACTCTACCATGAAGGCCTGATTGGTGGAGTGCTGCAGATAGTTTTCCTTCTGGAAGGTTCTCCCATCTCCACAGAGGAACTCTGGAGCTCTGTCAGAGTGACCATCAGGTTCTTGGTCACCTCCCTGACCAAGGCCCTTCTCTCTCAATTGCTCAGTTTAGCTGGGCGGCCAGCACTATGAAAAGTCCTGGTGGTTCCAAAGTTCTTCCATTTAAGAATGATGGAGGCCACAGTGCTCTTTGGGACCTGCAATGCTGCAGAAATTGTTTTATACCCTTCCCCAGATCTGTGTCTCAACACAATCCTTTCTCAGAGGTTTACGGATAATTCCTTTGTCTTCATGGCTTAGTTTTTGCTCTGACATGCACTGTCAACTGTGGGACCTTATATAGACAGGTGTATGTCTTTCCAAATCATGTCCAATCGATTTAATTTACTACTGGTGGATTCCAATCAAGTTGTAGAAACATCTCAAGGACAATCAATTGAAACAGGATGAACCTAAGCTCAATTTTGAGTGTCATAGCAAAGGGTCTGAATACTTTCTTCATTCTGGGGTATTGTGTGTAGATCGATGATAAAAAAAACATGAATTTAATCCATTTTAAAATAAGGCTGTAACATAACAAAATGTGGAAAAAGTGAAAAGTGAATACTATCTGAATGCACTGTATAAGGGCAGGTGTTGCATCTCCTGCAGTGGCAGGGGAAAGTACCTGGTGATGGGGTGGTTTGGGTGGGAAGAGTCGAGTTGACCAGGGAGCTGCGAAGGGAACGGTCTGCGGAAAGCGGAAAGGGGTGGAGAAGGGGAGATGTAACTAGTAGTGGGATGCCGTTGGAGGAGGCAAAAATATCAGAGGATTATGTGCTGTATGCGACGGCTGATGGGGTGACGGTGAGGACAAAGGACTAGTCCCTGTTAGGAAATGGGGGGGGGGGGAGGGGAGCAAGAGCGGAGCTGCGGGATATTGAGGAGTGAGCACGAGTGGAGCTGCGAGATATCGAAGTGAGCAAGAACGGATCTACGGGATATCGAGGATGAGCAAGAGCGGAGCTGCGGGATATCGAGAGCAAGAGCGGATCTGCAGGATATCGAGAGCAAGAGCGGAGCTGCGGGATATCGAGAGCAAGAGCGGAGCTGCGGGATATCGAGAGCAAGAGCGGATCTGCGGGATATCGAGAGCAAGAGCGGATCTGCAGGATATCGAGAGCAAGAGCGGAGCTGCAGGATATCGAGAGCAAGAGCGGAGCTGCAGGATATCGAGAGCAAGAGCGGAGCTGCAGGATATCGAGAGCAAGAGCGGAGCTGCGGGATATTGAGGATATCTTGCTCCCCCTCCCCCCATTCGAAACAGGGACATCGCCTTCCCTGATCAACTCTCTGGTCAACTCGTCCCTTCCCACCCAAACCACCCCCTCCCCAGGTACTTTCCCCTGCAACCAAAGGAGATGCAACACAGGTTCCTATATCTCCCCCCTCGATTCCGTCCAAGAACCCCGACAGTCTTTTCAGGTAAGGCAGACTTGCTGCATGTCCTCCAACCTCATCTACTGTATCCGCTGTTCCAGTTATGGACTTCTGTATATCGGCGAGACCAAGCGCAGGCTTGGCAATCATTTTGCTGAACACCTCCGCTCAGTCCACCTTAAACTACCTGATCACACGGTTGCTCAACACTTTAACTCCTTCTCCGATTCCCACACTGACCTTTCTGCCCTGGGCCTCCTCCATTGTCAGAGTGAGGCCCAGTGCAGAACATTAGAGGAACAGCACCTCATATTTTTCTTGGGCAGCTTACAACCCAGCGTTATGAACATTGACTTATCTAACTTCAAGTAGCCTTTGCTTTCCCTCTCTCTCCATCTCCACCCCTTCCCAGTTCTCCGACCAGTCTTACTGTCCTCGACTACATTTTATCTGTTTACTTTGTTGTTACCTTTTCCCAACTAACAATGATCAATTCTACATTTTCCTTGATCTCATTCCCTTTGTCCTGTTTTCACACCTTACATTCCCTTATCTAAACACTGTACCGCCCACTCCCCTGATATCAGTTCTGAAGAAGGGTCTCGACCCGAAACGTCACCCATTCCTTCTCTCCAGAGATGCTGCCTGTTACTCCAGCATTTTGTGTCTATCTTTGATTTAAACCAGCATCTGCAGTTCTTTCAGACACCGGTTCTTTTATGATTGTTCAAAAAATAACATTAATTAATGGGCAAATTCCTTAGTTCTGTACATCCCTTTGGTTAATCCAAATTCTTTCCATGACATTACATGAGATTATTCTAGTTGAGATAAATCTTAAGGTATGATTGGAATAACTTGACAGACTTATGAGAAGAATAATGTACATGAGAATTTGTTTATTTAAGTGGGTGATCTAAAGTTTCTGTAAACTTAAAATATTACTGGAACCGTTAATATGGTAGAAATACAATGGAATGGTTACCACATACCTACTGCAAACTAGTTAACTAACTTTTTGTTCTCTCTCAACACCACCCCTATTCCACTCTGTTCTCAGTTATTATTAGCATTCAGGAGATGAGAAAGCTTTGGGCTCTGAAATAAAATTCTTTAAATGCCTGCCATAGTGTGAGGAAGCTTTAAATATATTGTAAGTCCCTTGCCCATCCTTCATAAGCGCACACTATGAAAATGATTCCACAATGTTTCGGTATAAATTTCCTTGTTGCTTTTGATAAATGGGTTGATAAAATAAGCATCCCTTGCAAAATATATTAAATATTGTCAGAACTATAATGTTATGTAAAATAAGGACTCACCGATTTGGGGATAACATATTAGCAAAGACAGAAGATTAGTTAATGATCAGAAAAAGTAAAGAGAAGTAAATGGGTGGGTATGAAGGAGGGAGGAGGCAGAAAGAAGACGAGGCCAGTAAAAATGAACTAATCACGAATTCTCTGGAAAATGTAAATATGGAATTCAGGAAAATAAAGAGTAAACATATTTTATTTTAATTGTTTTTAATTCAGTTATTGGTAAATTAATCTATGATAAATTCTCATGGCCATATCACTGTTTTACAATTTTTTTGTATTAAATTAGTTTTAAATATAAAATTAAGCACTGATAGATCTGAATTAAGAGAAATAGATTTCTGAAGAAACACAATTGTGTCTGGACTTTAATTTAACTGAATGAAGGAATGCATTATTTTATTCAGGAAATTCTTTCATTAGCCACAATTGCCCCAACTCCACAAATTTGTTATTCAGAATGGATATCTGTAAATTGAACATTTGTCACTTACATATTTCTTGCATTTCACGGAAATGGCTTTAATCTTCATCCCTTTGCCAAAATCTAATTTGCAACTTAATTATACCTAACAATTTATAAAATTGATTTTACCCTTGCACAATGCATTGTCCAACATGGGAGTAGCATGTTATTTCAAAATAAAATCCTGCCAGATCCACTATCCAACCATACAATTAAACCCTTGAGTACTGATTATCTAACTAAATCGCAAAGTTAGGACCCTGTCCCACTTAGGAAAACTGAAAGGAAACCTCTGGAGACTTTGTGTTCCACCCAAGGTTTCCATGCGGTTCCCGGAGGTTTTTGTCCTCCGGCAACCACCTTCAACTAGCATCGCAACCGGCTTCGATTAAAAAAATTACTGATTTTTAAAACGGAAACCACTTTCAACCATTAGGGAGACTGACAAAAACCTCCGGGAACCGCACGGAAACCTTGGGTGGGGCGCAAAGTCTCCAGAGGTTTCCGTTCAGGTTTCCTAAGTGGGACAGGGGCATTAGGACCAGATTTGAACATAATCCACCTTAAATAGTGTGCAATTGTGATAAATGCAGTTTAAAGTAACAGCCTTTAGTGTTAATAATATCTCTGTTAAGTATCTTACTTTACTGTTTTTTCACATTTTATACCAATGGTCAAGCAGGTATGTAACAATCAAGGGATATTTATATCTAAGAACTTGCACATCACATTGTCAAGGAATAAATTTGTCAAGTCATTTTCTTTTGTTGTATATAGCTCTTGGTAGTGGTCAAGATATCTGCGGAAATTTATAAAATGTCTGATGAAGGTTATAAAACTTGACAAAAAAAAACTTCCCTTAGTTTATTCATTTCCCTTGCTTAGAGGAATGTGACCCGTTCTTAATCTCCTGTTACTAAAGCTCCATAATGGTATGTAGGATAAAGAATAACAGTTCGGAAACTTAAGGGCCTGTCCCACTTACGTGTCCTTGGCACGCAAATTACGTGACCTCGTGGTCGTGTTGAGCCACGACGGTCCCGCGAAGGTCGTGCATGACTTCATTCGACCGCACAGCCGTCTGGAGCGCGTGCCGTCATTTGAAGATGGACACAAAGCAGTAGTAACTCAGCGGGAGTGGCGGCATCTCTGGAGAGAAGAAATGGGTGACGTTTCGTGTCGAGATTCTTCTTCAGTCTGAAAAGAAGGGTCTTGACCCAAAACGTCACCCATTGCTTCTCTCCAGAGATGCTGCCGGTCCCGCTGAGTTACTCCTGCATTTTGTGTCTCTCTTCAATTTTCTTGGCCCCGCTCTGGGAGTAGAAGTGGGGCGGATCCGGATCCGTAATAGCCGTGAGCCCCAGGCAGAGTTCGGCGATTGTTTGCCTGCTTCTGCTGCTGTTGCAGGTAAGACGTTGTGTGCGCCAGGGTCTTGGGCTTGTCCCACTTTGGCCGACAGGCCGTTGGCGAGCGAAGATTTTGTTCGCTACAAAACGTTCGGAGCCCGAAGTTCGATGTCGCGCACAACTACATACCCCTTCGCGTTTCTCAGTGGGACCGGCCCCGTGCGGCCATACGATGCCCATGTGCCTCAACGCGACCACGAGGTCGCAAAATATGCGTGCCAAGGGCACGTACGTGGGACAGGCCCTTTATACTACCCTTGCTCATGACTTTGTACCTAATGTAACTAGGCAATTTGCAAAAAATCATGCAGATACCTGGCTGATGAGGCACACACTGCAACAACTACCCATAAGTATGATCTGGCATTTATAAATGAAAACATGCTAAGGAAGGAAATGCTGATTCTGCAGTTATGCAATTACATCATTTACCCCAATTATTCAATAAAAACAAGAGAGATAAAAGAAACTGTCAAATGTCAGATATTCCTACACCCTCACTAAGTTATGGGCGAAACAATCACTCATGGGGAGCACGTGGGGAGTGCAAAAGAGATTTTGATTACCAACAAGAAGACATTTTCTTTCTAATTTCTCTCTTGATTTAGCAATACAACTTGGGTTTAGGGTAATAATTTTCAAGTTGCTTCATTTAATTGCACTTAGATGAAGTAGTTAAGGATTTTGCATATGATATAAATTATGATAGATATTAGTTGGTCTTAAACTAATTAATTAGGTTTGAGAGCTTTACACAGTAACATTTTTCTATAACCCTTGCAATTGTCCTTGTTAAAATCATGTTCACAAGTTATTCTAAATGGCATCATTCCCTTGTATTTCAGTAATGATACAAGTTGTTGCACAAAATAAATGATGATATCTGCCAGGCTGTATTCAGAAATAGTCTCAACCTCAGTGCAATTAGACCAAAGTCACTTCCTCAGCCAGAGCCAACTGTTAACCAAACAGGCCGCAAAGATGATGGAATAGAGAACAAATTCTTTTCGTGCATGGTCCCGACTCTCCTGTTCTAATAACTGTAGGCGGCGATTCAACTTGTTCAACTACAAAATAAAAAGTTTGGACTATTCACTGATAGAACTGTACATTAATGCAAAATTACAGCAGTATTAAAATAACTTCTTTCTTGTGATTTTAAATCAGATGAAAGATATAACTTCATGAGATGAATTATCAAGGAGCAATTTGCTTTGAAATTGTAACAAGCAGGATAGTGTACACCAGCTCTAATATCTTCAGTTATGCCGCATAAAATTGTTCCAAATAATGATAGCTGCTGGTCAGGTAAAAGGCTAAATTATGCTCAACATGATCTGTTGCCTATGCGAGGTTTGAGACCACACCAACATTTTGACCACCAGCTCTGGAAACAAGCTCAAGGCTTCAATGCTGCAGGCGTCCTGTGACCAGTGAGTGACTAAGCCTCAAGGCATCACATCCTGAGGCTCACCAAGCTGTTCAGTTTTATCATATTTCGATGTTTCTGATAATCAGAAACATTTTAAAAGTTGACATTTATTTAAGTAAATTATTAGGAATTGAATACAATAAATACATTTATTATATAATTAAAACATATCAACCAAGGACTCAGTGATGATACCACTTGTAAATGCTCCTTATTGAAATTCTTACCTGTCGTCGGAGTGTTACAATTTCCATTACACTGAAATTTTCAAGCACACCCTCAGGTATAGTGTAATCAGGGGCAACACTGGAAAATACAAAATACAATTCAAGCAAGTCATTGTTGTCCTTCCCCTTGTCCCACTGATGCAGTATCAATATTTTAATCACACTGGACAGAACTCTTCAGATTTCAGTCCAAGAGGATAATAGCAGCATGATAACTACAAAAAAAGCCATTGGCTATATTTGTATTATTTAATCACACTTAAATAAAACATGCACTTATCTAGGAAAGGGATGTAATGTAATGGTTAAATTACCAAACTAAAAACCCAGAGGCCTGGACTATCACTCCAGCACCAAGTTCAAAATTCCCTCCCATAGCAGCTGAGGAGTGTTCATTTCATTTCATTTTGTAAATTACATTACTAAACTACCTGATTGTTATATTTTTGTTTTTTATTTCAGATTTACAGTGTTATCATTATTCTCACTGTTGCCATACATGACAGTTATGGGGAGACACAGATCAATTTTCACAATTAGGACACCCTTCACTGTGGTTTGTGGAACTGCAATCATGCTAAATGAGATTCGTTCATAAGAAATGTTCCAGTTCTTAATTGTACAATGATTTTTTTTTTGTTTTTTTGTTAGAAGTAAGTACAGTAATGTGGTACCTAAGTACCTGATGCATACAGACGTATTACAATTATTGTACAACATCTTATTTTTAATTTAATAATAAAAGAACAATGATAGAAAGAAGAAAATAGAGAGTATCGTAGGCAATGGTGATGGTGCTAATTCATGATATAAGAAGAGCCCGCAAAAGAGATAGATAGACAAGAGAGTAGAAATGAATAGCGAGAGAGACAGAAAGAAGAACGAAAAAACTAGAGAGATTTAAAAAAAAAGAAAAAAGGAAAATAAATTAGGAGAGATATACCTATTTAATACCATTACCAACCCGTCACCTGGTTCTGAACAATTTAATTTCTAAGGTTATGTTGCACCATATGCTTGTAAGAAGTCGATAAAAGGAGACCAAATCTTAAAGAATTGGTCTACTTTGCCTTATAGGAGGAATCTAATTTCCGACATATTTGAAATCCACATTTTAAACGTTGGCGTTGATGCGTTTTTCCAAACTTTAAGTATAAGTTTTTTTGCTGTTATTAAACCATAATTAAAGAGAGATTCTTGGAACGTAGTTAGCTTACGTCCCTCTTCCATTGATCCGAAGAAATCAGTTCTGTATTGGGGTTCATTTTTATGTTAAATAGTTTTGTAAAAGTTCCAAAGATTTCATTCCAAAATTTATGAAGTTTTGTACAGGAGACAAAGCAATGTGCTATAGTGGCATTTTGAGTTAGACATTTGTCACAAATGGGGGAAACATTTGGAAATATTTTATTCAGTCTAGTTTTCGAGTAATATAATCTATGTAAAAATTTTTATTGAGTTAAGTTATGCCTTACATTAATCGAACATTTATGTACATATAATAGGTTTTTTCCCATCTGTCTTTCGGAATTTTTATCAATAAATCTTGTTCCTTCTAATTGCCTCTGTTGTTGGTGTTTCTATATTTAAAATTATATTATATAAATATGATATTAAATTGCTTGATTCTGCCTTTCTGATCATTCCTTCATCTAATAAATCTGACATTAGAGTTTGATATCCTTGTATATGTTTTTTCAAATCTCGAATTTGAAGGTATTTGAAATATTGATTACTTTTCAGATTGTATTTTAGTCGTAGTTGTTGGAATGATAGAAGTTTTTCCATTTCATACATATCTTCAATCATTTTAATTCCTATTATTTCCCAATGGATAAACGTTTTATCAGTAATAATGAGGGATTGTTAACTATTGGAGAAAGAAGCGATAAGTTTCTTAATTTTAAAGTTAATTTTATTTGTTTCCAAATTCGTATTACACTGTGAATAATTGGATTCTTCTTATATATTATATTGTTCAGTTTCATCAGAGAAAGAAGAATCGCTCCTATATTATAGGGGGAACAATCCTATTTCTCCATTCTTATCCAGTCTACTTGTTGGCCAGAACTGTCCAACCAGTAAATTATATTTTTAATATTCACTGCCCAATAGAAGTACAACAAATTGGGGAGTGTCAGTCCCCCAAATTCTTTAGGTTTACACAGATGTTTTCTTTGGATTCTATGTGATCTATTGTCCCATATGAAATTTGTAATATCAGAGTCTAGTTTTTTAAAGATTTTTTTTGGTAAATATATTGGTAATGATTGAAATAGGAGCAGTATTTGTGGTAAAAAGATCATTTTTATAGTATTTATTCTGCCTATTAAGGACATCGGCAATGTTTTCCAGAATGTAATCAACACATTCAATTTAGTTAATAAAGGCAAGTAGTTTGCGTTAAATAATGATTTATATTTTCTAGTAATTTGGATACCCAAATAGTTGAATTTTTCTGTTGCAATTCTAAAAGGGAATTTCAACAGATGTGTCGGCTCTTGAGGTTTTACCGTCATAATTTCACTTTTATTCCAATTTATTCTAGATCCTGAAAAGGAACCAAATTCCTCTATTAAATTTAATATATTTGGTATGCTAATTTACGAATTTGTAATGTATAATAATATGTCGTCTGCATATAATGAAATTTTATTATTTGAGTGTTTGGTATTATATCCATGAATATTCGGATGACTTGTTATACTTTTTGCTAGAGGCTCTATCACAAGTGCAAATAGCAGGGGCGATAGTGCACAACTGCCTATTGCCCCTTGATAATTGAAATTTCGGGGATAATATGTTATTGGTCAGTATTCTAGCCATTGGCTTGTCATATAAGATTTTTACCCATGAGATAAAATTCTCTCCCATATTAAATTTTTGCAATACTTTAAATAGATATTGCCAATTCTACTCGATCAAATGCTTTTTCTGCATCCAGTGAAATAATTGATAAGTCTTCCTCTTCAGTTTTATGTGAGTACATTATATTAAACAGATGTCTCAAATTGTTGAATGAGTATCTCTTGGGTTTAAACCCCGTTTGATCCGGGTTTATTCGTTTGCTAACATATTTACTCAATCTTCTCGCTAGGGTCTTTACTAATATTTTTTGATCTGTATTTAAGAGTGCTATGGCTCTATATGAGCCTGGTCGACTCAGTTAGTGTTTCTGGTAGTATATTTTCTTTAAAAGCATGTATATATAAATTTTGTAAGCGTGGTGAAATTATCTCGTAGAATCTTTTATAGAATTCATTACTAAAGCCATCTGGTCCTGGCGTTTTACCCTTCTTCAACAAATTTATTGTTTCTTCTATTTCCTTAAGTGTAATCTGAGCTCCTAATTCCTCTTGTTCCAACGTGTTGAGTTTTGGAAGATTACAATTGCCTAAGAAGTTTGTAATTTTAATATTATCTGCTGTGGTTTTAGATGTATATAGTTTTGATAAAATTGAGCAAATCTTTTGTTAGTGTCTTTAGGTAATGTTAATAATTCACCTTTATCTGATTTAATTTTAGTAATTGTATTTTCCGTTTCCCGTTTTTTCAGTTGATGTGCTTAGAGTTTATGTGGTTTATCACCGAATTCGAAGTTTTCCTGTTTTGTAATTTGAAATAATCTTATTATTCTTGCCGATAAAATTTTATTTAATTTGTATTTCAGTATTTTTATCTTATTATGTTTATCTATGGTTGCTTCTTTGGCATTATCTAGATTTAATTGTCTAATTTCTTGTTCTAGCTGCAATTGTTCAGTGTTGTTCTTTTTATTTTGGGAAGCTTGATATGAAATTATAGTTCCTCTATTGAATGCCTTAAAAGTTTCCCAAAATAAGGAGGGTGAGATACCTGGTGTATCATTAGTCTCAAAGAAGAATTTCATCTGCTGTTATAAATATGTACCACCTTATGAGTTGTTTAAAATTTGGGGGTTAAACCTCCAGAACGATTTTGTATCAGACATTCCTTCTAATTTTAAGAAAAAAGTTAACGGGGAGTGATCAGAAATTATGATATTTAGAGTTGTATGTGTACGGAATTAATTTCGTGTCCACTAAAAAAGAGTCGATACGTGAATATGTTTTATGTACCGTTAAATAAAATGAGTATTCCCAACTGGATTAGCGATTCTCCATACGTCTGTTATGTTTGTGTTTTTTATGTATGTATTTAGGAGTTCACTAGTTTTAGATTTTATGTTAGTCCTTTTTTGTTTTGCTGATTTATCCAGATATGGATCTAGAACACAATTGAAATCTCCCCCTACTATCACATTTTGATAGTTAAACTCTGAAATTATATCCAGAATTTTATTAAAGAATTGAGGGTTATCAAAGTTGGGAGCATAAATGTTTACCATAGTAAGTGGGATAGAGTGAATTTCTCCCGTAACTATAAAGTACCTCCCCTCTTTATCTGCTATGATATTCTTTGATTTAAATGGTATACCTTTACGAATAATAATAGCCGTGCCTCAAGATTTAGCAGTAAATGAAGAGTAGTATGTTTGCCCAATCCAATTTGCCTTCAGTCTTATCTGTGTTTGATGTTTCAAATGTGTTTCCTGTAAAAAAATTATGTCAGAATTGAGTGCTTTTAATTGGGCAAAGATCTTACCCCTTTTAATTAGTTCATTAGCGCCCATTATATTCCAGCTACAAAACGTGATTCCTCCAGTTTTCTTTTGTTTATCGTCTTGCATTGTAAATCATGTTAATACCCTTAAGTCATATGGTGCAACCAAGTACCTCAGAACTCTAGGTGATGGGTGGTCTTCTAAATTAAAACCCCCTGTTAAATTTTGTTGGCATCTCCCCTTCAAAATAGACCTTAAAAAAGACCAGAAAGTGTAATGTGGTAAAAAGGTAATGAAAAACAAAAAGTGATAATATAATATCTAAAAATAAAGATATTATAAAAAAGAAACCACCTTGGTAGGTAAGTTCTTGTAGACTTCCGTAGATGTTGTTATACATTCCGCTCTGCCCCCTTGACCAATTATTATTAAAAGGAAGAAAGGCCGGTTCAAAATTGAAAAATATATATAAGATAAAATGCATTTCAAATCTAACTATTCAAATGCATCTTCAAAAAATCCAACATTAAATATACGCTAAAATATACCAGTAACTATATTAGTTATATACCCGTGTATGCCTATATACCGACAATTATTACATTTCACTCCCCAATTAAGTCCCATTCTTTTATATTAGACAACAGCCGGTTCCAGGGGGTTAACCAGATTCAGACCCTTGGATAGTTTCCAAGTATCTAAGTCTCCTCCCCCCCTCCTTTACGCACAGCTTAAACTAGATCTGCTATATCCATTAAATTTGTTAGTATATTGTTAATACATATCGATCATATTTAACTCATTATCCTTATACTTAGGAGTTAATTAGCATCGTGAGATAAACCCCCCTTTTCCCCCTTAGGGGAATCAGTCATCGTTACGCTGTGCATCAATATTACACAGTAGTGGGTTATTGTTGTTGAGTTAATTCTGTTAGTTAATTGTTTTATGTTAGTATATAATTGTACGTTTCTTAAGTCATAAATTTGTGTAAAAGTCCATTAGTATTATTTTTTCGTATTCCCAAATTCCGTTTGTTTTCCACCTTGGCTTCACTTGTTTTGCAAGTCCTTCATTCAGAGTGAAACATAGAGTTCGACCTTGAATTAACATTCCAGAGATAAAGTGTCTAGCCATCGCCTCGTGGAAGAATCCGCCATCTTAACAAGAGCAGGCTTTTTTATTAAAAGTCTTATCTTCGCCGCTTCTCCTCTGTAATATTATGAGAGACCGACACCTGATAATCAGTCGACCTCCTTTACGATACCTTGTGCATATTTAAATGCCTCTTCTGGGTCCGTGAAGGCACGTTCAACAGAATTATAAGCAATTCTCATCTTTGCAGGATACATTATTCCATATCTTACACCAGTGATTCCTTTCAAAATCATTCTTGTCTTTGTGAACATGTCCATCTTTTTAACAATTTCAGCTGGATAGTCACAAAAGAATCTTAGGTTATCCTCTTCAAATGTCAAATTCGATCCATGTGGAATCAATTTCATAATTTCTTCCAGAGCAGAGATGTCGTGAAATTTCACTATAATCGGTCTTGAGGGGACAGCTGAGCTTGCTTGAGCCTTGCGTCAAACCCGGTGAGTCACGTCTATTCTCGGATTTTCAGGCAGCTTAAATACTTGTTTAAGTAAGTTGGCAGCAAATTCCCGAGGGTTTTTTCCACTTTCCCTTCCCTCTTTTACTCCAACTATTCTTAAATTCTGCCTTCTCCATCTTGCTTCCAAGTCCAGGCATTTATCATTCATTTTGGCAAGTTGCCCCCCAGTACTTTCTTGCTCCTTTCTCAGTCTCTTTATCTCCTTAGACATCTCAGTCATCGTATTTTCCATTTCTTCCATAACCAAATCATATTTTGCAGTAGTCTTAAGAATTGAATCAAACTTCTTGTTACAATCCTTTTCAACCTGCTTAATTTTCTTGTTTAAATCCTCCTCAATTTCTTCAACACGTTTATTTAAGTTATCAATTTTCAGCATCATTTCCTCATTAACCTGTTCAATTTTTTTAGAGATACTTTTGTCCAGTGCGGCGTTCCCTTCTTGTATCAATTTAGAAATGTCTTTAGTGACTGAAGTTCTTACCAATTGTTCCAATTGCTCCATCTGTCCTTCCTTTGAAGTCATTTCTGTAGGAGGACTTCGAGAATCAGCTTCTTCTTCCGAGCTTTCAGCTGATGTTTGAGGAGTTTTACCAAGTTTTTTCAGGTAGTCTTGTAGCAGGTCTTGCAGCAGGTTTTGCAGGTTTCTGATGATTCCCTTTTTTCATATAAAACTGCCGTTAATCTGTTGGAATTCTTGTGCATTTAAAAGTATCAGAAAACCCCGTTATCAGCAGGATTTCTGATAACTCTTTTTACACAATTAAATAACAGCTCCGGTAGTTATTTTTAGAACTCCCCCGTCTTCCAACTCATATTTTAGCACATTAAAGCATTCTTCGGGAGCAGAGCTAAACAGCAGCGCCTCTCAGCACTCCATTGACGCCACCAGAAGTCTTAATTGTACAATGATGAGGCACTGCAGAACATAAGCAACAATAGAATGGCACACCACCATATTTGCAACCATATGGGCTTGCATACACCTCACTTTAATATCATTATCAAGCCAGCCCACCAAGCCTAGTTCACTGAAGTGAGCTAAAGAACATGCTGGATGCAGCAGCGAGAGGATATAACAATCAGGTGGCAACCTGATGCTGAAACACAAGAATTTCTGTGTTCTAAACAGAAAAAGGAGTGTGACCCTAACTCTGCTTGAAAATAATAAATCATATCCAAATTTTGCAGTTTTGCCGCATCTATTCATGAATGGTGAGAAGAAGATTCTATCCTCAAAGACAAGGCTAAAGCATTCCCGACCAGATTCAGCATGAACTGCTTAATGATTGGTCCATCTCAGGTGATGGTCAATTTGGAAAGCGAAGATAATCCCCATTTATCCCTGTTATGCCTACTGCAAAATGTTTCCGTAAGGGCCTATAAGATCCAAAAAAAGTGCTATGCATCAAGCAAACAACATGAGGAAATGATGAATACTCTTGCAAGTTATTACCAAGACAGAAGATCAAACGAAAGTCACAGTGAAAGCTGAAATACAGGATAGGCAAAAATAGGAAGATATGACTGGCTGTCTATCGTCACTCGGTGTGGATGCAATGCAACCTAGATTGCTGAAGGGAATAAGGATGAAAATTATGGAGGAATAATGCTACAGTCTTCCTCAAATACTGTGTTGGGGCCAAGATAGGAAAATTAGAAATGTTACTCTTGTTCAAGAAAGAATGGAAGCAAAAATCATGCACTGACAAGCTATCAGTTTAACCTTAATGGTCTGGAAGTGTCTTTATGCTGTAATATGGTGCAAACTTAACGTGATATTAAGATAAAGACAGCCATTAAAGATTCAATAAAGATCAACGATGTTAGGCTCGAGTTATTCAGAGAGGGTTGACAAAGGCAAAACGGTTTTTCGAAACATGGATTTTCAAAGTTCTACATAGCTGATTGTCAACAAAAAGGCAATGGAATACAAAGGACAATGTATGGATATGAAATTAGCTTAAGGGAGTAATTCATATTATGGTGAAAACATATTTTAGTCTGGAGAAAAATATACAATGCCAATTCCGGAGGAGCCAGTGCTGGGACCAATACTTTTCTTGACATATATCAATAGCTTGGAGTTGAGTGTTCACCATACAGACTCAAAATAAGAAAATGTAGATAAGAAAAAAACTTAAAAGATTGGAAGAGAGTGAGAAGGATAGTGGTAGATATCAAGAATTGTAACAGGCACACAGCAGATGAAATCTAATGGTGAGAAGCAGTCATGGAAATGGGGGAGTATGTTACGGATGGCGTTCCCCTACTTTTCAGTTTCCATCCTGTGCGTGAATTTGCAGCTTAATCCTGCGCTACTTAATCCAAGGGCGAGCAAACGAGCGGGCAGACAGACGAGAGCAATGATCATAGAGTGGCATAGATGACATTTCGGGTCGAGACCCTTCTTCGGACTGAGTCAAGGGAAAGAGGAACAAGAGAGAGAGACAGTACTAAGGACAAATGAATGGAAGATATGCCTATATCTCCTGTTTCCCTTTCCCTTGACTGTCAGTCTGAAGAAGGGTCTCGACCCGAAATGTCACCTATTCCGCTCTATGATTGTTGATTTTGTCCGTCTGTCCATGCGTTCGCTCGCTCTTGGTGCCGGCGTTTCTCCCTTCAGACTCTGCCAAACTAACACACACACAGATAGAAACACGCACACTCACACACACACAGCATGTCCGGCAGATTGGTGCGGGCCGAGACCAGGAGCAGGGCAAAGGATGACATCAAATGGGTCATGGCAGCTATCGAAAAAGTACGGAAATTGTAAGGGGGAATTTTTTTTAAAAGCAACCGAAGGAAATAGATGTTCAACAAAAAAAAGGGGGCCGGCGATCGCTCCGTGTCTGTGTTGGAGGGAAGGGGGATTGCTTGAGTGGGTGCAGGCTTTTCTGGAGCTCCTTCCAAATGGCAATATTTTGTATGTTCAAAGTTAATAAGAAAGACTAGGCAAGAATATCAAAATGATCACCTGCAGCTGAGAAACAAAAAGATGATTTGTACATGAAGAAGCCATGACCAAAGCAAAGATACTAGAACGGAAACGGAGGCCGGTTACGGAAATGATGCTGAAGATTATCCATGACCCTACTACGGCTTTTTCATCGAGTGGACTATGTTGCTCCGCTATAGGATCTTTGGTTTCCAGTCTCCATGATATGGAGTGTGGAGGAAAGTGGTGCTGTAAGGGCAGTCCACGTCTTTCATCAGCTCATTGGAACTTTTACCAATTCCATAATGACTGTCTAAGAACTTGGCCCTCACCAGACCTGGCGTCTCTCCGCTGTAAACGGAGTTCATCTCATGGACACTTAACTCATAGACCACCCGCTCCTTCCTGAAGCGGATATCAAACAGCTGTGAACCGCTGGCGGGACTGTGGCGGAAACGCAAACTCCCAGTCAAAGTAGCGAACGTGGTTGTTTACAACGTGGTATCTTGGTCCACCTGGCTTGAACTGGAGGAGGGCGTAGATTTGAAACTTCTGGCGAGGTCTCAGCGAGGCGTAGTTGGGATCCGAATCCGTCCTTTGGATCTCTCTCGCTCTCTCACTCCCTCTCTCTCACCCTCTCGCCTCGGCATTCCCGGAATCATTTGGTGTTTTGCGGGGACGGTTGCATCTGCAGTTCCTTCCTGTTGGGGGTGGGGAGAACCCTGGCCCGTGGCGGCTCCTGGTCCGTTTCCTCTGCAGGTGCCATCTGGCCCGCTGAGTTCCTCCAGAATTCTGTGTTTTTTGTTTGGCTCTGGAGTTGAAAGTGGACACTGAGGGGGTGGGGAGGCTCAGTGGAACGGGTGGCGGCTCTGGGGAGTGGGTGGCGTCTTGGGTCGAGACCCTTCTGCAGACAATCACAAGTACTCTCACCGACGCGTGTTCAGTTCAGTCAGTGAGTTAGGCGGCATCAGTGGAGGGAATGGATTAGGAGTTGGTTCGGGCCAAGGTTCTTCTTCAATAGGAAAGAACTACAGATCAAAGATACAAGAGTGGATACTAGTATATTTGCTGCAGATCTGGCATTATATTCTTCTGATTTAAATCGGAATTCCGATTTTATTGTTTTCCTATTTGTCAATTTTTTGTGGCCGATTATTTGGCGGCCAATCAACCGCTGTCTCGAAGGGGGTTGCATCCAATGACCAACCAGCTTCCCTTAAAAAAGAGAGAAATAAAATTCCCCCACCGCTTCCCTCCCAACCTCAGCCTCACGGACCTTAGAGTACCCCTGGTTCCTAAAACCCATTTCCATCACTGATGAGAAGTGTGATATTTTAATAGGTTTATTGAGAAGACATAATATGAATGCAATATCAAAATGGGTTCCAAAAAGGAAGAATTGTGGATAATTAAGAACTAATCCTTGATGGCTAGGCAGAAGAGAAAGTGGTTAGAAAGATATTCAGGATCTTGAGCTTAGAAAGAGGAAAAAGAAAAGGGTTTCGGCCTGAAAGATTGCATATTTCCTTCGCTCCATAGATGCTGCCTCACCCACTGAGTTTCTCTAGCATTTTTGTCTTCCTTCGATTTTCCAGCATCTGCAGTTCCTTCTTAAACAAAAAGAAAAGCAAATCTTTTTGGAATACAGATTCATGAATATGGTGTCTATTTCAATGCCTGACACTATAAAAGCCTTAGCAATAGTGCAGTAAAGATTTACCATAATGGTGCCATGGTTGAGGAACTTTAGTCTAATGAATAGATTGGAGAAGGTGAAGTTGGTCTACCTAGAATCAGAAGAAGCTGAAACATGATATGCTAACAGTTTTCAAATTCATATAACATTCAACAAAGTGAAAAAAGAGGAACTATTGGCAGTCACAAAGACAAACAGTACACTGATGGCAGTCAGCAGTGCTGCCTCACAGCTTGAGCCACCTCAGTCCTGCTCTGAGGGACTGTCTGCCTGGTTTTTGCCAATTCCCCTTGGGTGGTTCCATTAAAAAAAATAGATTGTCCTTAGTGCAGGACAAATGATTCAAACGAGCATTGATTGTCATTTGGAAGAAAATAAGTTGCAGGGAAACAAGATAAATAAAAGGCAGAATGGAACCAATGGTACTGCTCTGCTGGGAGCTAGCATGGACATAATGGACAATATACTTCCCTTCTGTGTCACAACAAGTTTACAGAAGTCCGATTTAAGGCAATTGGTTGAGATCCTAATTGGCCTGTCCCACTTAGGTGATTTGTTAGGCAACTACAGGCGACTAGTTTGTCGCCACATGTTCGCCGCGAGTAGTCTCCTCAGTCACTCGCCGCTAAATATTCAACATGTTGAAAATTGTTGACATTCGGCAACAGTGGGTTTGATGCCAATGAGCGTAGCTTGACTTCTCCTGACGTAGGTGCTGTCGTAGGTTGTCGCCAGGATGACGTAGGTTGTCGCCGGTTTTTCGGCGACCTGCTACAACTATGACAGTCGCCGGCAGTTGCCTAAAAAATCGGCGTGGGACAGGCCCATAAAGGTAAAAAGAGGAAAATATTTTTCATGAAGCAAGTGCCGGAAAGCCACAGGAAGCATTTCAATGTGATTTTAAAAGAAGAATTTGGTAATTACTTGAACAAAAAAAAATGCAGGGCTACAGGGAAAGAGTCGGAATGGGTCTAATTGAATTGCTTTCACAAAATGCCATTGCAGACTCAATGGGCCAGATTGCCCCTTCCTCCACTGTAACAGTTATAACATTACAACTACTTTCACACAAAGAATGTGACCATCAACTTGCCTGCCTCGGCTGCTTCCCCTTACCCGCCAAGCGGTTTGATCCATCCCAGGCTTCCTCTGCCTCATTTTCGAATCCATATTTCTTTTGTTTCTCTCCTTTTATCCCATTCTCAATAAGCCCAATTGATCAATGACACCTATTAGTTAATAACTACAATTTCTTCTTAGCCCCTATGTAATCTGGTACTAAATGCCCTCTTTCAAAATATCAAAAAAAATTGTCCTTCTCTGTTCCAAACCACTTCATCTCTAACCACTTTGCTCTCCATGGTGTCCGAAAATTATCACCTCTGAAATGTTTCTTCATCCTTCCTGCAACTCCTCATTCAGCACAACATCGCTGACTTGGTCATTAACCAAATCACAATCAACAATGGAGCTGATCTTCTATCACCCATATGCACTTCACTCTTCAACTCAAGAATTCCAACCCTTAGCATTGTATTTGCCATGTGCAGCAAATGCATTGATTCAGCACAGGTAACTAACTAGACTCAACACTTTTAGTGGCCATTTAGTCTTTGCCACCCAACTCAGGTTGCAAATTGGTTCATGTGGTCAGAGCAAATGAATGTTTGTGGAAGTATTAGACACTCACAAATATTCAATAATACATATTTTGGTACATAAAACTATTAAAATTCATTTACACATAACAAATCAATTTAAATATTTAATACATATAAGTAAGGACCTGTACCTGAGTCGAGACCAAGGTCACAATGTAGCTAGCAAGAAAATAGAAATTGGAGTTCAGAATAAAATTAAAATGGGTTGGAGGCAAAAGCAGCAAACCTGAGGAGGAAACAAGCATGAAATAAAGCAGAAGTCCACCAAGTTCAGAAAACTGAAAGGGGAACAGATCTCTTTCCTTCATTTTGACTAATACACAGGCATATTTATTTAATGCCTAACCTTAATTTCATCATTTATTTCCCTGTAAAGCAAGTGGATACTTGCAATTTCACATGATTTTCAGTCATCCTTAATCCATTTTGGACCGCATACAAATGTCCCACAGAAATTGCACTGACTGAATAGAAGCAGCATCTGGTATAAGTATTGGCATTGGTTTCTGAATGTCACATGTACCGAGATACAGTGAAAAACTGTTTCTAAATCTTAGACCAATCTGGCTGTAATATGTCTACATTATTCACCCAGACTGGTGTGAAATGCTAGAAATAAAATTTTTAGAACACAAGAATAAAATGATTAGCACATAAGTGATTTCATCAAGGAAGATAGTATGCCAAGCACCTTTGATTCCTTGTTTGATTAGTCACATCTGAGTGTAGGCTGCCAGAAAGGGGCTGATTATGGAACCGATTTCTGAAAGTGGAAAAGATATAAATTGGCTACCCAGTAGTCACAGCAATTTAAATATTACAAGCCCACAGAATTGAATTGTTCCACTAATTTTTAATTCAACTTATTTTTAAAAGGATCTTCTATAGATGTCACAGATTATTCACCAGGTAGAAATTTGGGCAAATCAGTTTCTCTGATATCTGAAAATGTTATTTTGCATTCAAAGTCAGAGAAATCTGCAATTAGAAATATTTATTTTCTTCTAAAACAAGTAGGCATCTACATTTTTACTTTCCTGTCAATCACTCTTTTTCACTCTTGTGCCCATAGAAAATTTCCCCGATTTTTCCAGCGCGCACACACACACACACACACACACACACACGCGCAAACACACACATCCACCCACACACCCCAACGCAATGCAGCATAATTTGAAATAAGTACCTTATTCAAATTATTTTGCTATCACATTCTACAATTGGAAAAAAGAAATCAGCTGGAAATATGAAACATAGCTTTGATGAATGTTGGTACAAAGAGCAAGAGTGATACTCAGAACATAATAATTGGCATACGATATTAAATCTGGTTCAAAGTATATTTTCATCTCATTCATTCTCTTTCTACATTATAGGTAAGTCAAACAGGATATAATTGAAAAACATAATAATGGTATGGTTTTTTTCCACATATTTTCATTGGCGATATTACATTTATTTGCTTTTCTTTAGCACTTCTAAAGTAATCACTGAAAAAATGCAGAGGGTGCTTGGCTATGGGTTTCCACCATTTTAGTTCAAAGCCTTCTGAATTAGTTTAGTTCAAAGCTGATAGAAATTTCAACAAGATATCAAAATTGCTGGAATTTTTTTTTTCCAAAATATTTTTCACAAAATACCTTAAAATTAACAGTTCATCTGTAAACCCAGCTATAAAACTTGGGATGATAGTTACTGTCAGTTTATTACATGAAGTTTGAAGACAAGTATAGATTTTTTATTTAGGATATGCAAAGATTTAAACATTTCACAAGCCTCTCATACTAAATGTAATGAAAAGGCAATATTATTTGAATCCCCTCTGGTTTATGGACCATCCAGCTCATGGTGTTAGTTCCCTTGTATCAGAAAATAGACAAAGAATGGCAAATGTTATGTTATAATTGTTGCCACTTTCATTCATGCTTTATTTCACAATCTGTCAGTATCATTAACCTGTACAATAAACCCTCATTATAACAGACCATTGGGGGGCATTGTAATGGTGTCCGTAACTGCTGATTGTCCACAATAATCGAGTAAGGTTTTATCATTGCCTAAGTAGTAGAAACAAACAACTACAGTTGCTTGTGGATACTATGTGCTGGAGTAACTCAGCAGGTCAGGCAACATCTTTCGAGAAAATAGATAGGTCAAGTTTCAGGGCAAGACCTTTCTTCAGACCCTTGTCTGGAATTGGGCCTGGAATAGAGGTGAGTTGATGACCCTGGGCTGCTGGCGGCCGGGGGAGAGGTGAGGATCGGCAGACTCAATGGTCAACTGCAGGAATGCAGGTAAGGTCAGCAGCCGGCACTGTAAGTTGCTGAGTTGGCGGGAGTCAGAGGTGGCATGGGCAGCGGGTTGGTAGGTCAATCCGCTATAACCAAAATCCCTGATAAATAAAGAGGTCTGTTAAAACATGGGTTTGCTGTATATAGATCTTAAGAATGACTCATGTAGAAGTGACTACAGGTAAAGAGAAGGATATGATGTTCATCTAGCTCTTGCAATCTCGCTGGCCCTCCACTCCGCTCTGGACCACTTGGACAACAAAAACCCATATGTCAGGCTGTTATTCAGTGATTACAGCTCGGCATTTAACACAATCATCCCCTCCAAGCTGGTTACCAAACTCGCAGAACTGGGTCTCTGCGCATCCCTCTGCAATTGGACCCTCGACTTCCTCATTCACAGACCACAGTCTGTTCGTATTGGTGGCAATGTGTCAGACTCGATAACAATCAGCACGGGAGCATCTCAAGGCTGCGTGCTCAGCCCCCTGCTGTACTCACTCTATACTCATGACTACGTAGCCGGTCATAGTGCGAACTCCATCATCAAGTTCGCTGACACTGCAGTGGGACGTATCACTGATGGGGATGAGTCGGAGTACAGAAGAGAGATCGAGCGACTGTCCATATGGTGCCAGCACAATAACCTGGCCCTCAACACCAGCAAAACCAAGGAACTGATTGTGGACATTGGATGGGGACCCACAGTTCTGTTTATATCAACGGGTCGATGGTTGAAAGGTTCAAGAGCTTCAAATTCCTGGGCATGCACATCTGTGAAGATCTTTCCTGGTCCGAGAACATGGATGCAATTATTAAGAAAGCTCATCAGCGCCTCTACTTCCTGAGAAGATTACGGAGAGTCGGTCTGTCAAGGAGGACTCTCTCTAACTTCTACAGGTGCACAGTAGAGAGCTTGCTGACTGGTTGCATCGTGGCTTGGTTCGGCAACTTGAGTGCCCTGGAGAGGAAAAGACTACAAAGAGTAGTAAACACGGCCCAGTCCATCATCGGCTCTGACCTTCCTTCCATCGAGGGGATCTACCGCAGTTGCTGCCTCAAAAAGGCTGGCAGCATCATCAAGGACCCACACCACCCTGGCCACACACTCATCTCCCTGCTACCTACGGGTAGAAGGTAAGGGAGCCTGAGAACTGCAACAACCCGGTTCAGGAATAGCTACTTCCCCACCGCCATCAGGCTATTAAACCTGGCTCGGACAAAACTCTGAACATTAATACCCCTCCATCTGTTATTTGCACTTTATTAATTTATTAATTAATGTGTGTATTTAAGTATATAACAGTAGGCATTGACTACTATGTTCTGTTGTGCTATGCAAAGAAAGAATTTCATTGTCCTGTCAGGGACACATGACTATAAACTCTTTTGACTTTGACTTTGACTTGACTTTTGACTTTGACTTTGACAATCCAGAAAATTGGCATAAACATTCCTCAGGAATTATCATTTACTTAAATATTCCTTCAAGTACCTGAAATCCATCTCAGTAACTGAATATAGCAACATTTTTTGCAGTTGTGCAGTAGTTTGTACATTATATCATTACAATCAAACCAACCGAAAATGTCTTACTTACAAATTCCTCTGTCTTTTAGCCACATTTGATAGACTGATTTCATTCTCACTTAATGTTCGTGATCTGTTGGAATTATGAGAGCTGGTCACCTGCAAAAAAGTTTGTATGCATGTTTCTTACTGATGAGTTAATTTAAAAGTAGAGGGCACCCAAATTATCAGTGTCATAAATACAGGCCTTTCCAATGATGAACTTATGTTAACATTGAATATTTGAAATATCTGGATAAATACAGAATGAATTAATTTATTAATTTAGCAGTGTGCAACTTTGTGATGTTCCTTTAAAAGGAACACTGTGTAAACAACGTCTGTATTAAATTGTATTTCAATGAACATCACATTCAATTTTTTACTCTTTGTGGGTCAATAACCAACACAGCTTTTTTGAGGCAGCAGACGGAACTAGTGAGAATTCAAGAAAATTTCTCCCCTACCACCCACACTGCATAAAATAATTGGCATGTATCTGGGCATTGGGGTATGAAATAATGGCTGCAGCTGAGAATCAGGAAAGATGGCCCAGGACTTCAGTCATGGATGGGTCACTGTGAGGCTTGGGAGGATTGGGTGGTCAGTGACTAAGTGCAGGTCAGAACCTGGGCTTTAGGCTCAATAACAGCATCAGAGAGAGTTAAAATAGGTTCATAAGTTCCAAGGATGGAAGATAGTGATTTCACGCCATGGGAAAAAAAAGAGACAAAAAACTGTGATATAACTGAATTTCAAAACACATTATGTGGTGTAAAGATAAAATGTTAGTACGTTTGTCTACTTAAATCTTTATATTATAAAAGGACATAACGATATTCCTAATATACCTGCAGTGGACTTTCGGATCTATCCACATTCATAGCCTGGGAGGTTCCATACATTAAGTGAGGAGATATGCTAAGTGGTGGAGGATCTGTATTCATAGGATTATTGTGGAACCAACCATACAAGTACGGCCTTGCTCCAATATCCTGCATTTCGGTTTCTAAAGAGAAAAGTGCATTTCTTTTAAACCAACCAACAAATAATGTAATTTAAACAATTTATTGTTGTTCCCTCTTAGTATTCAATTCAGTTACAAAATTCAAATAATCATATAGCTACTGCATATCAATTCCAAGTGTCAAAAATATTAAACAAGAAAACCAGTACTTCGTGCGTAATCCTTTTAAATCAGAGTAAAACAATTCTATGTCCTATCATTCTGCACAATTACCTTAAACAGCAATAAATATTTAAGGTCTCACCAGAATAAACTAATTTATAAAAGAGCATCTAATAATTTACAGCAATCTATATCATCAAATCTATCTATTTACAGAACTACTAAAATCTGAAATAGATCTTTGCATATTCTACAATCATTCGTCTTCCGCAAAGTACAAATACTTGCAAACTGATAGAAGGAATGATGGCTCTTAATATTAATATCTTAAAAGAAATGCATTTGTACAGCACTTTTCAGCTCTGGATGCCAAGGACCTTTTCAGCCAATTAATTATATTTTTGACTATAATCTGTCACCATGTTCCCACACATGCTAATGTAAATATGATTGAAATATTTGTTTTTAATTCATCTAAGGATAAATAATATAAGTTGTGGTGAACTCCCCTTCCCTTTGAAGAAGGCTAAGAGGATCCTTAATGACCATCTGTACAGCAAACAGTCTCAATGAAAGAACTTGAAAGAAGATACATAATTTACAAATTTAAGATACAAAATCCATTAATTTTGTCAGCAATGAGAGCTCCTCAAAAGTATCAGCTCAAGTCATTTGTTGCGCTACTGTGCTGTGGTCCATTTGCTAATTTTCCCTGGAGAACTGCTCTTGTCTACATAGGTTACAATAACCTCATTGCTCATGGAAACTGTAAGGGCTTAGGCTCTTCCAATACTACTACTGGGTTTCCATCAGGCTTCTCATGATTCCAGTCTGCTAACCATGCCGTTAACCTAAAAGATCTAACTGCCTTCTGGAGCAAGGTGTCCAGTTCTCCATCTTTCTTGTATTGTCATACAATTTTCATTGTCAAAGCTTTGGACTCTAGCTCATCCATTCTGAGCCAAAGTTTGGTTTAGTTTAGTTTATTATTGTCATGTCTACAAAGATACAGTGAAAAGCTTTTGTTTGCATGCTATCCAAGGAAAGGCAATAGATGATTACAATCAAGTCGTCAATTGTGTATAGAAAAAGGATAATGGGTATGACATTTAGTCAAGATAAAGTCCCTGAACTGCAGATGCTTTAACCGACATGCTACAGTCACAACGCATTACCTACTCTGAGATATATAATTATTTCTTCAATTAATAGTTAGGTTTACCAATGTTTTTAAAAATAAAGGAAATAAAATAAATTTAAAAAAAGGAATAATAGAGCTCATATCATGAATTCCATAAAGAAGTAATGCCATAAATGTTCAAGAAGGAAATGAAAAGTTATGCTAATGTTTTTTCAGATGACGAGAGTTGGGAGGTAATTTGTCTGGGGAACTTATGTGGAATTCATCTGGGGAACAAATAAGCCTATTTTGTATTCTATGTTCTATTAGAATAAATTAGTAAGATTAAATGAGAACTTACCAGTTCGAAGTTTGATCTTTATTTTATGAGGAGTAACGATGAGGGATTAAGTGAAGAAGCCCCGCCTGGCGCTAGAACGGCATACTTCAAAGCAGCGGCATGAAAAACACAGAACATAATAGCCGGAGTAAGATAGTAAGGCTTCTCATAGATTTAGAACTACCAGATGATCATTTATTTTATGAGGGTGGGGAGTGGAGGGCACGTAATCCCTCATCGTTACTCCTCATAAAATAAAGATCAAACTTCAAACTGGTAAGTTCTCGTTTAATCTTACTATTTTACTTCGGAGTCACGTGAGTGACTACGTGAAGATTTTGAAGCTTCTGTGTTTTCCATGTCGTAGAATTCTTCCATACGACAGTCCGGCTAGGTCAACACATACATGAGTAAAAACCTTTTACCAGACCAGTTTCAGTTCTTTCCATAAATCTTTTAATGATAAAAGAACATATAATAACCCCTTTTTTACATCTGGGGAAACCATTACAAAGTGATAAAAGATATGTGATAACATAATCAACAATATCAATTGATAGTGAAACAAAGCAGGTGATTATAGTGAACCCAACACCGCGTGTCCAAAGCCTGTTATTGTGTGAACAGGTTTATTGTAGAACTTTGAAAAAGTTTCTTCTTTACACCACCCTGCGGTTTCTAAAATATGTTCGAGTGGCACGTCCTGTAACTTCGCCGCGGACGTAGCTGCTGCCCTGGTGGAGTGAGATTTGAACACATCAGTGTCTACTCCTGCTAAAAGTAACACCTGTTTTAACCACCTCGAAATTGTTTGCACTGAAGATTTTGTGTGTGGTTTCTTATGCATAATCATTAATGTTTTTTCATTACCTCGAAGAGTTTTGGTAATTTTTATATATTGGTTCAAATGTTTAACTACACACAATGTTGGATCAATAGGCTAAGCTTGAAACGTTACCTTTGCTCCAGTTCTTCCTGGTCTGCTTTGTTTGATCAGATCGTAAACATAAAACACAATGTTATCTGTAGCCACATGCATAGTCTAAACGTAGCAATTGTAATGTTTGCACCCTTTGAGCTGAAACCAATGCCATTAACATTACTAATTTAAATGTTAACTTTTCCAATGATAAAACTTCGATTGGAGTCCATTGCCTGAGTAGAGTAAGTACAATGCTGACATCCCAAATTTCTGTATATCTTGGTTTAGGTGGATTTTTGTTAAAGATTCCTTTCATAAATCTCGATATTAATGGATGTGATCCAATTGATTTTTGATCAGAGATTTGTCCTAAATAGGATGACAATGCACTACGTGCACTATTAATAGCACTATAACTTAAGTGCTGTTCAAAATGCAGCTCGGCAAGGAACTCCAATATGTTTGCAATGTTCACAGTATGATAGGATATATTTGATTGTCTACAAAATATTTCCCATTTCTTTATATGTGTCATATATTGTCTCTGGGTGCTATCTCGCCATGATGCGACTATAATATCCATAGTCCTATCCGACAATCCAAGCTCTTGTAGTGGTCTGGTCAAAACCTGCAGATTAACAAATTCATATAAGCATGTAATGGATGAATTTCTTTGATCACCGGTTTTATTAACAAATCACTACTGCTAGGAATTGACATATATGGTTCTTTAATCATGTTTAACATCAATGGGAACCATGGTTGTGTCGGCCAATTTGGAATCACCAATAATCCCGTGGCAGAATCTTGTTCTATTTTCTTCAGACATTGCTGAACCAGAGCAAATGGCGGAAAAGCATAAAAGAACATATTCCCCCAATGCAGTGAAAAAGCATCTACTGCATCTGGATCTGGTTCCCAAGACACATATTTAGGTAATTGATGATTTAATCTTGATGCAAATAGATCAATGTCTGGTAACCCATATTGAATCACAATTTTACTGAAAATTACTGGGTTCAACATCCATTCTGTGTTATCTTTAAACACCCTTGATCTATTGTCTGCCACCACATTGTA
The DNA here is from genome assembly GCA_035221665.1 of Okamejei kenojei. Lineage (NCBI taxonomy): Eukaryota > Metazoa > Chordata > Chondrichthyes > Rajiformes > Rajidae > Okamejei > Okamejei kenojei. The sequence goes on from CM069143.1 coordinate 8,417,801, forward strand.
TTTACCTGGGATATAATTTGCCAAAATCCAAATTTGGTGCTCAATACACCACTGCCATATCTGATTGACCAGACAATCACATGATACTGATCTGACTCCCCCCATGTGATTAATATATGCAACAGCTGTTGTATTGTCTAATTGTATTAGTACATGCAGATTCTTTTTTGTAGAACAATAGGCTTTTAATCCATAAAATGCCCCCAATAACTCTACATAGTTAATACCATATGTTTGGAGAAACATTTCCTCTTGGACAGTCCATCTGCCCCCACAGCTGGTAAATGAATCTGTCGCCCCCCATCCGAGAGCACTAGCATCTGTTTGGAAAATTACTTCAGGCTGTTGTATCAGCATGTTTTTAGCAGCTTGTGGGACATTTTCAATCCACCATTGCAATTCCAATAAGGCATTTTTTTGTTAATTGCATAGGCCTATCAAAATGGCCTGTTCTCTTTTTTAGAGCTTTTATTTTGTCTCTTTGCAGGTTTTGGAATTTGGTCCATTACATGATCCATGTAATGGACCAAATTCCACTGCAGGAAATGCTGCTACTAATTTCCCAATAACTTTTGCTACTTCCCGGATGGAGGGATAAGGTTTGTGCATAAGACTCCCTGCAGGTCATTATAATATCATCAATTTTATCTGTTGGCAAAGTTACTAACATAGTAACTGAGTTGATCACAAACCCCAAATAGTTAATTGACTGTGTTGGCTGCAGCTGGGATTTAATTGGATGAATCAAGAACCCTAATTTCTCAAATAAGGTTTTAGTTGCTGAAACTGATTTTTCAGCTGATTCCTGATTACAATTGATGATTAAAATGTCATCCAGATAAGCCATAATGATGTGCTTTTTTGCTCTTAATTGTGCTAAAGCTGGTTTCAACAGCTTTGTAAAGAGCCTGGAAGCTGAACTTAACCCATTTGGTAAAGCTTTAAATTGCCACAGCTGTCCCAGCCAATTAAATTTTAAATATCTTCAAAAAAATTGGTGTATCGGTACTGAATAGTACGCGTCCTTTAAATCAATTGTGGCCATATAACAACCTGCTGACATCAAATGTCTTGTAGTATTGAATGTTTCCTTCTTAAAATGTTTATACTCGACAAATGTATTAAAGTTTGTAAGGTCCAGAATAATTCTGCAACCACCATCTTTTTTACTTCTTGGAAATATATTTGACACAAATTGATGTTCATGTTCAACAGTTTTTTCAATAACACCTTTTTTAAACAATTTGTCAATTTCCACATTAATCTCTGCCTCTTCAATTGCAGAAAACATGAAACCATAAGCAGGTTTATTTTGTACCGGAGAGTTAACACCTTCTTTAAATGTTATAATAGCTCCTGAAACTGTTTGTAAAATAAACCGATCAGATGTGATGGCAAGCCACTCATCATAGAACATTTGTAATCTCCCTCCAACTGGAGATTCGTCCACAATTTCTTTAGGAATTGAATACATTTTTTGTACCTCTCCATATGAACGTGGCGGTCTCCTTCTCCCTGTATACGGGTGAACATTAGGCTGTGTCGGATAGTAATATTTTCTTATCATATTCTTGCCTCTGTTTCCGAAATCAAATCCCCTTCTTGACGAAAAATACCTTTTTTGTCCAAAACGAAAGGTCTCATGTGGCTAATAGATTTAGCCTCTTCATCCATTTCTCTTATTTGTTTAGGCAGGTTCTCTCCAAACAGATAACCAGGAGCTTGAACACCACTTGATCGACACAGACCTGCAAATCTTGGATGAAATATGGGCCGAATCGCAATTTTCCTCATACAATTAATTTCATAGAAGGAATTGCACAATAAGCCCAAAGTATCTTTTTGGATTTTAACCATTTCCGACCCTTCCATTTGCCTTCCATAGGCAGTAATGGCAGCTGAAATCAGTTTGAGGATTCTTTGAAATCTTATTTCTTGTCCTCTCATGCCTGGAGACATAGGCGTCCATATAGACGGATTAACCGTAGGTACCTTCAATGAGGTGCAATTATCCGGTGTTTTATATAATTCTGCTGTTTCAACCATCACAGAATCTTGAAGTTGGTGAGATACCATATAGTTAATATTGGCAGCTAGGTTTTCTTCCATAGCCTCACCACTTCCTTCCGGTATAGCAAATTCTTTTGCCACATCAGGCACATCTGGCCTTTTCTTTTTTATTCGTGGTGTGCACTCATAATCCACATCACCACTTGCAGGGTCTGACCTTTGAAGCCCTGATACACTTGGAATTATATCCAATGAGACTTCCTCCGCCCTTAATCCTGGGTCTGGAGTTTCAAATTCCCAATTTGGCACATAGCCATATTCTGGATATTCAAACCCCTCAGGGTAATTTTGGGAAACTTCTGGGTACTGTGACCCTTGTCTCATTATATTCTGGAGTACTTTCTCCATATGCTCCATTTTAAGCCATATAGCTTTATTATCCGGAGGACTTTCATTATCAGAGTCATTATCAGAAACCACGGGCCTCACGGACTTCTTTTTGCTTTTTCTAGGAACATTTTCCTCCGTGGTTTGTATTTCTGGAGAAATTATAGTCTCACTAACGGGTAAATCAACGGCTACCGGTATCGTAACCGGATCCGCACTAAACTCTTGTCCCGACTCTTTAGCTTCACCCCGGGACGATCTTTTTACCCGTGAAATTTTTCTTTGAGACTTCTCCATTTTTCCTTTTTTATTATCTGGCTAATCATTACGCCAGCGTGACTCTGATTTTACTTTCGCTTTTGCTGGTTCTACCAGCGTAGCGTCTTTTTTCCCAGAACGTCCCCTCTTTCCTTGCACTTACCTGCGGGTCCGTTCCGACCGCTGCGAAAAGCTGCGCTCTGCAGCTCTTGCTTCAGCCGTCAGCGTCAACGTAATGCCGTTCTAGCGCCAGGCGGGGCTTCTTCACGTAGTCACTCACGTGACTCCGAAGTAAAATCATTATTTTATTTTAATCCCTATCAATTTAGTTATTTAACTGACATAAAATCAAGATCTGGACCAATACGTGAAAATAACTAAATATCCATTGATTCACATTGAAACAGTTTACCTCCCATTGATATTCTTTCAGGAATCTGCATATGTAATGTCGACATCTGAATATCTTCTGTTCTCTCTTCATCACCTGGCTCCACTGATACTTTCAGTCTGTTAGGAATTCTCATTTTCTGACTGATAGCCTCCATGAAACTCAGATCACAAGATGCTGGACTGGAGTCCATCAAATCGGAAGATGCTGTCTGTTCTATCATGGCAGCTAAAGGACGAACAAAGTAATATTGAAACAGGAGCAATATTTAAATAACTACTGATCATATTACTTGAATACAATTGGAAGAGTAAACCAGTGGCAAGCATACAACTACGGTTATCAAACAGGGAATGAATAGTATCTAGAATAATATTTATCATTGATTCTTGCACATGACCAAGCACTCAGTTTAAGCCAAGGTTGTCGACGGTTAAATTCCCCAAACCGTTTTTTCGGTGTCTTTTTCTTAAAACATCAAATCAGTGGAAAAGTTGCTGTTGTATTAATTTCCTGCCAATATATATTTTGAGAATGCTATAAATGATGTAGTTGAAAGGAACTAGGAACTTAAACACTAGGAACTAGACACGTTGGAAGCAATCTTAGGGACTGTGCCTAGAATTACATACATTTTACATTGCAATTTTATTTAATTTTGTGTGGTACAGATAACGAGTTCAGAAATTCCAAAAAGTTTAGTTCTACATAGTTTCTTTGATAAATTTGTCTTGACTCGGAATTAATTCGAAAGTCACAGAAGATCTCATTCTTGAATGTTTCTTTGATAGGTTGCATTCGTCTCTGAATTCAAGCTATATTCTTTCTACATAATCATGTAAAGCAATAATCTTTTAGGGATATACAGGTCTTTTCAACAACTTAATTCAATACTTCCTGTAAACAACTGTACAGACACAGTCTCGTGTTCAAAGTCAGCTTTAATCATCGTCATGGTGGTGCAGTACAATACATTGTTAGTTCATCTCTACCACCAGTGTAACTACGTAAATGGGAAGTGAGTGATAATATAAAGTGAACAGTAAGGTGGAGCTAGTGTTAGTACATTACTCTGATTGGTGCACATGCACTAACCAATCTACATCCTTCCCCGTAGAGAAAAGAGTTGTTAAGCAGTTGTTAAAACACATGCGGTTAAACATACTCATCGTACCTGCCAGGCGGTCTGCTAACCCGACCCGAACGCGTACGGACAAACCCCTCCCCCTCCGTTCCGGAAAAGTTAGTAGGGCTGGGTGGTGGAGAACGCAGCCGGGGAACCTGGAGAGGAACGGCGGGGCGAGCATGCAAGACTAAGGACACTAGGGGACGAGGGAACCGAAAGACGCGAGGAATACATGCTGGGGTCAGGGGGTCTGGGATGGACAACAGAAGCAGGTGTCTTGAAAACAAACAGCCAGGATGTGATTGTCGCGGTTCGTTCACAGGCAGATGTTGACAGCTGCGCCGGTACAGAACACCATTGACGTTGACAAGGTAGGAACGAGGTTCCTTGGTTGGCCCCTCAATGAAACCCAGTTGGGTATGTCCAACTGCAGTCTGCAGGCGAACCACTTGACCTTGCAGTAACGGTTTAAGTGGTTTGCTCGACTTGTCATAGGAGCGCTTCTGGACATCATGTTTCTCCTGAATGCACGTCTGGACCGCAGCACCTGTGGCTTCAGCTGTTGCTGGGCGACGGGGAGCTGGGGGCCTTGTCGTGCGAGACATCAGCCGCTGGGCAGGAGAGCCTAGAACACCATCCCTGGAAATGTTTCTCAGGTTTAACACCAGCTAGACTTTGGAATTGGCAAGATGCGAACGTTCCGTTAACTATTTCGCGCTCCAAAAATATCCGCAGCGACAGATGTCCAAGGTAGTTCTGGAGCGGGTTGTTGCAGGAGAGGCTGTTTCTGTTGGTGGGGTGCCAAGTTGTTGCAAGTGGAGCAGGTTACCATTTGTCACGTATGTATTTAGTCATTCCTGGCCAATAAAACATGCTTTGGGCACGGGCAAGCGTAGCCTCAGTACCTGGGTGGCCGCTGTGGACATATTTTAGTACTCATCTTGCAGGGATGAGGGAATCACAACGTTGTGACTGTTGACAATGATCCCGTCTTGTATCACTAGTTCATCGCGAACTAAGAAGAATGGCTATATATCTAGTGGTGTGTTGGATTGTTTTGTTGGCCAACCACTCTTGATAATGGAGGAGAGCAGCTGTAGCGTACTGTCAGCAGCTGTGTGTTCCGCAAGGCGAAGCAGTCGTTCCATGGTTTTAAGCACAGCAAGCTCGTCGCATTCAAAGGGATGTTGTTCACAGGACCCCCGTGGCGCTCGAGAGAATGTCGACGATGAGCATATCTTTGCCCTTTTTGTAAACAATCTGGAAATCAAAACGCTGGAGCTGCATCATCATGCGCTGCAAACGTGCAGGCGCTGCGTGAATAGGCTTGTTCAGGATGGTGACCAGGGGTAGGTGGTCAGTTTCAATTGTAATAGTTTTCCCAAAGATAAAGTCTCTAAACTTGGAACATGCAAAAACGATGGCTAGCAGCTCCTTTTCAATTTGGGCATAGCGCTGCTCGGTCTCTGTCATGGGCTAGAGGCGTACGATACAGGTAGCACGGTGCCATCAGCTGATGTTTGCAGGCAGGCTGCGCCTAAACTGTATTGCGAGGCATCACAGGTGATAGTGACTGCAGGCTTGAGGTCGAAATACGTCAAGGTGGCTGGCTAGCTGAAGTTTTAAAGAGTCGAACACTTGTTGGTGTTGCTGGTACCAGGTCCAGGCAGTGTCCTTGTGAGTGAGCTGTGTCCTTGTCAGTGGCGAGGTAAGTTCGCTGAGGTTGGCTATGAACTTGCCCAGATAGTTAACCATTCCCAGGAAATGCTGAAGGCTGTGGGCGTCTGTGAGAATAGGTAGTTCATTGGTGGCTGCAGTCTTCTTAGGGTCCGGCTTTAACCCTTCGCTTGTGAACACATATTCAACATAGGTAACCTCTGAAACACAAAACTTGCACTTCATGGGATTGAACTTTAGGTTGATCTCGCGTGCCCTGTCCAGAATCATTTTTAAATTAGAATTGTGCTCCGCTAAGTCACAGCCGTACAGCAGAATGTCATCAATGATGATAGCACATGGGTAGCCTGCGAACAGCTGTTCCATAGCTCTCTGAAAGACCTCGCTGGCCGAGTTAATTCCAAATGGCATTCTGAGGAACTTGAATCTGCCAAATGGTGTGGCAAATGTAGTGAGGTTTGAGGATGCGTCATCCAGAGGTATCTGCCAAAACGAGTTTTTGGCATCTAGTACTGAGAACACTGGTTCTCATCGGGTAGTGTGGGCGTTTAATAGCTCTGTTCAGGTCTCTTGGGTTAATGCACACACGGAGCTCGACTTTGTCTTTCTTTTTTGCAACGACCATGGTGGAGACCCGGCCTGTGGGTTCATTTATTTCAGCCAGTACACCCATGTACTGTTGCAGTTCGGCTTCAATTCTGTCGCGCATAGCATGAGGTACGTGGTGAGGTGCACAGACTGCTGGGACAACAGTGAACTTGTAAGTCATTGGCAACTTGCCCAGTTTGTCGTCGAACAGATCCTGATATAGAGACAGGAGTTGTTGTATCGGTTCATCAGATAGGCATAGCTTGTGGACAGTGCATCCGAAAGACACTAAACCCAGGTCGTGGCATGCATGGAATCCAAACAAAATCTCAGAGTTCGATTTCACAATATGGAAAATCAGGTTTTTGGTGACATTGTCCACTACACACTTGAAATCAGCTTTTCTGAGAGGGTACAGAACCTCCCCCCCCCCCCCCCCCCCCCCCCCGTAGGCATGCAGGGTAGAGGCATCCTTAGTCAGCTTCGAACTGTTCATGGGAGTTGGAGACTGTTGGGTCTTCCTGCAGCAGGAGTAGATTAGACTTTGAATTTGAATTTGCACTAGGGTTCTCACGAGAACGACAGCATGTGGCAAAATGAATCATTTTCTTACAGTAATTGCATGATTTAACATTTGGGCAATGCTGGCGACCTCTATTATGGAAATAGTTGCAGTTAGCGCACCTCTGAGATGGCTCATTCAGAAATCTTTTAGTGGCAGCTGACGTGGTGCGGTTACTGAAACCGGTCGGATTAACATCATGTTTCTGAGTGCCAAGCTGATCACTCAGAGGGGTTACAACCTCCGACATACGGCAGGAATGCACAGCCTGTTCAAGAGTCAGGTCAGCATTTCAGAGTAGCTCTGTCTTGAGCTTCCGATCACACATTCCGCTAACGATTCTGTCGCGTATTAACTCATTAGTTATCTCACCAAAGCGACATCTCGGGGCCATGTACTTCAAATCACAAATGAAACGTTCCACAGGTTCATAAGGATGCTGTTGGCGTGCGAAGAACTTTGCTCACTCCAGAATGTGGTTCGATGGCAAGTCACATAGCTCGCGGAATTTACGTAGCAGCACATTAGGGTTGCGCATTGTCTCAGCTGGGACCACCACCTGGCCGTTCCCGTCGAGCACAGTTGGCGCAAAGTCGAAGGTTTGCATAGCCTCGGGTCCAGCCAGGTTGAGCAAGAGCGATGCCTTGACTTTATCTGAATCGTTGCGATGGACGATATTGATGTAGTGCTCATAGTGAATTTCAAAGAGCCTCCATCGCTCGCCTATGTCTGAATCAAAGATGAGCTGGGTTGGCTTGCGGCACGAGTGAGCAATTGGGAGCAAAAGATCAAGACGAATAAAATGTAAATAAAACCCGATAGACAGACGCAATGGGTAATTTCCAGCTAATCTGACACCATGTAAATAACTGTACAGACACCGTCTGGTGTTCAAAGTCAGCTTTAATCATCAGTCATGGTGGTGCAGTACAATACATTGTTCGTTCATTTCTACCACGAGTGTAACTATGTAAATGGGAAGTGAGTGTTAATATAAAATGAACAGTAAGGTGGAGCTAGTGTTTGTACATTACTCTGATTGGTGCACATGCACTAACCAATCTACACTTCTTATATTAAAATTTTACGAAGTGTGATAACATGATGAGAAATGTTCTCACAATTATTGATGATAATTATGCTAGGCATAACTAAGATGCATCAAACTCAACATTCACTACTTTATTTATTGCAGACAAGAGAATAGAATTGAAGGGAGGCTCTCTTGTTAGCAATTTAAAGTGCAACATGTACCAAGAGCAGATCTTTAGCAATTTCACTGGATTGAAGCAGGAATGCAACATAAAATGAAGTTTATCTTGCAGCATTATTGATCAACTGAATCAAGAATAAGGTTATTGCTAGACTTACATTATCTCACTTCCATTTTTCAAAAAATAGTAACCATATTGACTGTAAAACCATGGTAACCTGTACATTCATATGTACATATTGCATTGTTCTCACAGAAAAGTTACATGCTGGCACTGGAGGCGTTGAAAGCCAAGCATCTGATGTTGGTGCTCGGAGAGTCACTGAGGATGAAATGCCTTGTTATCAGTGATCATAGTGTTGGGGGTCATTTGCTACCTTAACAAGGTGTTTTTACTGTTTCAGGTTCCAAGAGGAGTATAGGAAAATTACTTATATTCAAGTTTCATGCATTAGCCACTTATGAAAGAGAAAGCTGGAGAGGACAAATGAGGAAAGCACTTTTAGAAGTAAACAGCCAAACGTTTCGCACTGCACACACAAAATTATTTATAATTCAAGTTTGATCCTGATTTGCTTGCATCTAAAAAGTATTTAAGAAGAGCAAAAATCTAAACACTCTCCTAAAAAAATGTCCTTCATTAAAGGGTAAAATTTGCAGAAAAATTGAGCGGTACGTATGCAATGCATGGTTTTAAATCTCAAATAGTTTTCTGCAGATGGTCATTTTGATGATCTGTTTCCATATCTCTCACCACTCCTCCTTTAATGAAAAGTTTCTTCAAGAACAAAGATAAAGAAGTGGGGATATGTACGTCAGCTCCACCATTCAATAGGATCATAGCTGATTCAACCCTAACTTCAGCACCACTTCTGCACTCTTTTTCCATAACTATTGATTTCCCAGTAGTTCAAATGTTTGTCAAATTCTACCTTGAACACATGGAGATTGTGGTTCCATAGTCTTTTGGAATAAAGCATTCCAAATCTTAACAACCCTGAGAAAAAAACAATCCTCTGCTTGTCTTGAACAAGCAACTCTCGTTTCACAAATTATATCCCAGATACCCACACCAGCAGAAACATCCTCATAATATGCTTGGCCAGGCTGACCCTGCAACACCAACAGAACAACTGGCCTTCATGGTCAGATCAAGAACCTTGCATTAACAACTGGGACATGAAAATGGTGCTGTCTCAGTGTACTATTGCTATACACATGTACTGTAACTGAGATGCTTATCTATGTATCTAAGTGCTTATGTATAGTGATACTTGTACTGAACTGTATACAAAAATACATTTCACTGTACCTCAGTCCATGTGACAAATAAAGCACCATGCCATACCAACATCCACCCTGTCAATCCCTCGGCACATACATGTTCAGCCCTTTTCATATATCAATCCTCTTATCCCAGGAATCAACCTGCTGAACTTTCTCTGCACAGCCTTCATTTCTGGTATACCGTCCCTTACATATGAAGCCAAAAAAAAATGCAAATGTGTTGCAGATGTATTTGTAGATGTCTTCTCACCAGCACCCTACAAAGCTGTAGTGAAATTTCCCTACTTTTTATTTCATAGAAACATAGAAAATAAGTGCAAGAATAGGCCATTCAGCCTTTCTAGTCAGTACCACCATCCAACATGATCATGGCTGATCATCCAAAATCAGTACCCTGTTCCTGCTATATCCCCATATTGCTTAATTCCGAGAGCTATATCTAACTCTCTCTTGAATACATCCAGTGAATTGGGCTTCAATGCCTTCTGTGGCAGAGAATTCAACAGATTCACAACTGTCTGGGTGAAGGTTTTTCCTCATCTCAGTCCTAAATGGCCTACCCCTTATTCTTAAACTGTGACCCCCGGTTCTGGTCTCCCCCATCATCAGGAACATTTTTCCTTCATCCAGCCTGTCCAATCCCTTAAGAATGTTATATGTTTCCAAAAGATCCCCTCTCATCCTTCTAAATTCCAGTGAATATAAGCCCAGTCGATCCATTCTTTCATGATATGTCAGTCCCAATTAACCTCGTGAACCTACACTTCATTCCCTCAATAGCAAGAATGTCCTTCCTCAAATTAGGAGACATACCCTTTGCAATAAAAGCCAACATTCTAAAGAAATATAAAGACGTTTCTAATATATGTTGCACCTTTACCTTGAGGCCCTAAACCCTTTTGTGCTGTAGTATTTTGTAATCTAATTTCATGTGACTTTGCAATGTCAAAAACTAAACTGTCAACATATTGGTATTACTCCCAACATCTATTTGCTTGTAATGTAATGTACTTTTGTTATATCACACTTCTCAGCTCCAACTTCAATAATGTAGAGAAGCACAGCAGAAGCTCAGGGCAGATACATAGCCTAGGCACGGCAGTTAAATGCAATCTCTCTGATGTAGTGCAATGTGCGTTTAAAAAAAAAGGGAAACTGACAAGTGGAGTGGATCAATTTACACTGTATACATTTTACTCTTATAGTGGCCTTTTTGCTTCTACTTTGACCTACGCAAAAATGAAAAGGTATGTAAGTACAAGACCCTCATCTTCTCCCTCAGCAGGCAATTCCATCAGTTAAATTCTCTATTAGGTATATTTTAAGTAGCCTCTTCTGGGAAGATAGATGGTTGACAATATCAAATCCATTCAGTTAATTGTGTAGGAAGGAACTGCAGGTGCTGGTTTACACCGAAGACAAAAATGTTCGACGAACTCAGTGAGACGGGCAGCATCTCTGAAGAGAAGCAATGGGTGACGTTTTGGGTCTGAAGAAGAGTCTCGACCCAAAACGTCACCCAGCCTGTCCCGCTGAGTTACTCCAGCATTTTGAGTCCACCCCTTTATGGGCCTGTCCCACTTGCATGCGATTGCGTGCGTTTGGCGCGACAAACCGGAAGCGGAGTTCGTGCTAAAGTTCGCGCGTGACGTCATTTACGTCATGCTTACAAATCAGCTGGGCAGGAGGCGGGCCGACAGAATTTGGGTGTCGCACGGCGTCAGGCGGTGACGTCATCACGCAACGCCATGCCGGGCGGTGACGTCATCATTCAACGCCACGTGCTAGGCGTACTCCGTCAAGACACTGCGTACGACCGAAATGCGCCTGCGTGCCAACAAGCCGTTGGCGCGCGAAGATTTCGGCCACTGCAAGAATTTCGGAGCCCCGCGCTTCTAAGTGGGACCAGCCCCGCGCTTCTAAGTGGGACCGGCCCCGCGCTTCTAAGTGGGACCGGCCCCGTGCTTCTAAGTGGGACTGGCCCTGCGCTTCTAAGTGGGACCGGCCCCCGCGCTTCTAAGTGGGACTGGCCCCGCGCTTCTAAGTGAGACCGGCCCCGTGCTTCTAAGTGGGACTGGCCCTGCGCTTCTAAGTGGGACTGGCCCTGCGCTTCTAAGTGGGACCGGCCCCGTGCTTCTAAGTGGGACTGGCCCTGCGCTTCTAAGTGGGACTGGCCCTGCGCTTCTAAGTGGGACCGGCCCCGTGCTTCTAAGTGGGACCGGCTCCGTGCTTCTAAGTGGGACTGGCCCTGCGCTTCTAAGTGGGACCGGCCCCGCGCGGCCATACGGTGCCTGTACGCCTCAAGCGACCTCGAGGTCGCGTAATTTGCGAGCCAAGGTCGCGTAAGTGGGACAGGCCCTTTACTCTTTTTATTTGGGGTGGGTTAGAGAAGCAACTCGGGCCCCTGCAAACGCGTGATTGCAAAAGCTGTCAATAAGTTCGATGTGTCCGGGGTGCTGATGGCGAAGTGCGAACTCTCTCAGGTGGACAGAGCACCTGTTGCCGGTGCCGCTGGCAGTCCCTGTTGCCTGGTCTGGTCCCCGTGGCCGTGGGCTGAAGCGGTCGCGTCAGATAACACGGCCAACGACTCGCCCTGCAGGCCAACTGTGTGTTGTGTGTGTCTGTGAACGTGCAGCTGAACGTGACTTACACAGTGAGAGAGCGCCGGGAACGCTTGCTGCCGCCGCCGGCCACACATTACTCACCTGTGCAACGCCTGAGTGCCTCACAAACATCGCTTCGTCAACGCCGTTCGTGTAGGGTTGGCGTCACGTGCCAGGCGCTCCCACGCACCCCCCCCCCCTAGCTCACAAGCGCCCTTCCGATTGGGCGCCGGGCGCTCACGTGTGCCCCGCGAAGCCCCACCCCCTGGCTGGGCGGGAGCGGCGGCGCCGCGACGGTTGGCGGGCGGGCGGCGCGAGGGGAGCGCGCGGAGCGTCGGGGTTTCAAATCGCAAATCGTTTCAATTCGATGGTAATTATGACGATCTGTTTCCATGTCTCTTCCAAAGGCTCCTCCTTTAATGAAGAAATGTCTTCAAGAACAAAGAAACAAGAGGGAATAGGCCCATCAGCTCCACCATTCAATAAGAATAGATCATAGCTGATTCAATCCTAACTTCAGCACCACTGCCACACTCTACTCTCTCCGTAGGTCGTTCAAATTCTGTCTCCATAGTCTTTTGGAATAAAGCATTCCAAATCCTCACAGCCCTGAGATGTCGTTGCCTTTGAACTGGTGGTAACTCGACGACGCCACTCATCTCATCATGGGCGGGAATCCGGGGGGGGGGGGGGGGGGAGGGGCGCAATCTCCCTCCATTTTTTGTAATCCGGATTTTGAAATTCGGTGAAAAACAAAATCTATTAAAACATCTCCGCTTTTCTCGAAGGCGCAGATTGGACGAGAGAGACGTTGGTCAGCAGCAAAGATACTAGAGGGAAGTGCTTGCTGCTTCCTTGCAGCCGGCAATAAGAATTGCGCAGCATCCAAGGTCCCCCCACCAGGGCGCTGGGGAAATGTATGGGATGCCGCTACATACTGCAAATCCTGGCAATCTGGGATAGAAAACATTCCCAATGGGGAGTGAAACAGTTACCATTGCATGCGTTAATCTTTCCTTTGACCAACAATAGATTCACACAAGTTGCTTTGCTATCCAACCGTGTCCACTATTCTATAAGAATATGAATGATCTTTTACAACTTATGAATGATCTTTTACATCACTGCCACTCTTCTCACATTAACCTATATTCTGTGATTCCTTCGTCACGAATAAACCTGGCAAATGTGCCTCCATGATCTCTGGACAGAGAATTTGAGAAGCATATATTCTTGGTGAGGAATGTCTTAATCATCTCAGTACGTTTATTGCCGTTTATTATGAGGTCAAGACTGGTTGCAGACAGCATGGCCAAAGGAAACATCATTCTTTCAATTATGCTATCGAATCCTATGTGAATTTTAATATTTCAGTTAGATCACATTTAACCTTCTGAAAACTATAACAACCAGTCTGCTTCTTCACTCCTCATGGGACAGAACCTTTAACTGAGGAACTAATCTGGTGAACTTTTTTAGTTTAGAAATACAGCGTGGAAACAGGCCCTTCGGCCCACTGAGTCCATGCGATCAGCAATCACCCATACACGAATGCTGTCCTACACAGAAGTAAATGAATCTACAAACCTGCATATTTTGTAATGTGGGAGGAAACCGGAGCACCCGGAGAAAACCCACAAAGTCAAAGGGAGAATGTACAAATTCCATACAGACAGCACCTGTAGTCAGGATCGAACCCTGATGGCGATCCTGTCTGTGGCGACATGTTGCAAGCAGCACAGCAGAATATCATCAAATATAGTAGTTCTGACTTACCTGTATAAAAGAAACAACACAAATCAGTGCTGTAACTAATAAGCTGCGAATGCATTTAAACGCATTAGAGCTATTGCGATCTACCGACAGCAACGCAGCTGCCGATTGTCAAAGGGGAGTCCTGATCGCAGAGGAATCCCAGACCTCACGGAGGATCGCAAGAACAGTGAGTACCTGGAAACACCGGGGAGGCTTCCATTGTGTCGCCGACCCCCGGCAGGACTACAAGTCAGATTGAAGCGCAGGGGGCAACGACCATCCTACTCGCTAACGTTCAGTCATTGGAAAATAAAGTGGAGGACAAGGTCAAGGCTGCTTTACCAAAGGGAGCTGAGGGAATGCTGTGTGCTCTGTTACACAGAGACATGGCTCACCCCAAGCTCCCCAGATGCAGTCATCCAGCCTGAAGATTTCTTCATCCATTGTATGGACCGAATCCAGGCATCGGGAAACGGGGTTGCGGGTCATCTGCCTCATGAACCCTCCGTGGTGCTCAGATGTGGCAGTTCTGTCAAACGCCTGCTCCCACACCTGGAACATCTGGCGGTGAAGTGTCACCCTTTCTACCTCCCGAGGGAATTCACCTCCATCATCCTGACTCGGTCTACATCCCACCCCTGGCAGTCAGTCTAGCACTGGAGCAGAACGCCGTGGTGAACAAACACCTGTTAGCATACCCAGAGGTCTTTACCATCACAGCAGGGGACTTCAACAAAGCCAACCTGAAGAAATCACTCCCTACCACCAACACGTTTTCTGCAGGACCAGAGGATTAAACACCCTTGTCCACTGCGATATGACCATCACAGATGCCTATCACTATCCCTCTCCCTCACTTCGGGATATCCGACCATTCAGCTATGCTACTTGTTCCTGCATATAGGTAGCAACTGAAGAGCGCATCCCCAGCGATGAGGACTGTACAGAGCTGGTCAGAGAACATAGAGGAACAACTGCAGGACTGCTTGTACTGGGCAATGTTCAAGGACTCCGCAACAGACCAGAATGAATACTCCACAGTTGTGACAGACTTCATCAGTAAATGCGTGGAGGAGTGTGTAAAAAACATCCGAGTGTTTCATAACCAGAAGGCTTGGATGAATCAGGAGATATACATTCTTCTGAGGACCAGATCCTGGGCAATCAAGCCTGGCGATGCAGGGGAGTACAAGAAGTCCAGATACAACCTTGACAAGGACATCAATAGAGGCCAAAAGGGACTTTCGCTCTAAGCTGGAGGATGAGGCGGATGTTCAGCAACTGTGGCAGTGCTTTCATCGTATGACTGCTCTGTATTTTTGTTTATTTTGAATAAAAGCATTTAATATTATTATTTTTTAAATTGGTTCCCACCTGCTTTAAGAGGGCACCAATAATACCTGTGCCCAAGAAGAGCAAGGTGAGAATGCCTCAACGTCTATAGACCGGTGGCACTAACATCCGTGGTGATGAAGTGCTTTGAGTGGTCGATTATGGTGCATATCAACTATCTCAACAAGAACCTCGACGCATTACAGTTTGCCTAGTGCCATAACAGGTCAATGGAAGATGCAATCAAACTGGCTCTCCACTCTGCTGGACCACTTGGGCAATAAAAACACATGCGTCAGGCATCGGGGACCTGGGGTGGAGGATACTGCACTGAGGAGTCCCCTGCAACCTTTTTCTCATGGTTCACAGACTCGCCAGCCGCCTGCCACTTTTGTGGGCTGGAAGAGTCTGTGTACCATGTGTATATGGAGTGTGTGAGGCTGCAGCCCCAGTTCCATTATCTAAAGGGGCTGCTGCTTGCCTTCTGGCTGCACTTCTCACCCACCATCCTCATCTTCAGACACCCTGTGCATAGGGGAGAGGGTAGGGCCGAAGATGTCCTGGATGGGTTGCTCCTGGGCCTGGCCAAGCTGGCCATCCGCGAATCACGGCGCCGGGTGGAAGAGGGCTCTGCCTGAGCCGGCTGCTTGCCCCTTTTCCGGGGTTAGGTCTGTGCCCGGGTAGTGTTAGGCAGGGAACGTGCAGTGCACAGGCGCCCTGGGGGATTTCCGGGATCGCTGGGCACCACAGGGGTCGAATGCATCCTTGACAAGGAGTGTAAGATATTTGTATAATAGTTTATCGTTTGTCGTGTATGATGGCAGTGGGTTTTGTTATGTTTTTTACTGTATATATTATTTTAATATTTGAATAAATATTTTTGATTAAAACATTTTTTTTTAAAGCTGGTTACCCAGCTCACGGAACTGGATCTCTGCTTATCTCTCTGCAACTGGATCCTCAACTTCCTCATCAACAGACCACAGTCTGTTCGAATTGGCAAAAACACTTCCTCAATAACAATTGGTAAGGGAGCACCCAAAGGCTGTGTGTTCAGCCCCTGCTCTAGCCACTCTATACCATGACTGTGTAGCTGGACACAGTGCGAACTTCATCCTCAAGTGCACTGATTACACCACCATTGTTGGATGAATTACAGATGGTGATGGGTCAGAATATAGAAGTGAGACTGATCAAATGGTACCAGCACAACAACCTGGCTCTTAATGTCACTAAGACCAAGGAACTAGTTTCAAACTTTGGAAGAGGAAAGATGAGGACCCATAAACCTATCTATATCAACAGGACGATGCTGGAGAGAGTCAAAAGCTTCAAATTTCTGGGCATGCATATTTCTGAAGATCTTTCCTGGACCCAGCACACTGATGCAATTATAAAGAAAGCACATCAACGCCGCTACTTCCTGAGAAGATTGCGGGGATTCAGTATGTCAGAGGATTTTCTTGAACTTCTAGCAGCGAGCATATTGACTGGCTGCATCACAGCCTAGTTCAGCTTCCTGTGAAGATTCTGGAGATTTGGTATGTCAGTGAGGATTCTGTTGAACCTCTACAGATGTAGAGAGCATATTGACTGGTTACATCACAGCCTAGTTCGGTAACTTGAATGCCCAGAACGGTAGAAGACTGCCAAATTGTGAGCACTGCCTGGTCAATAATGGGTTCTGACTTCCCTACCATCAAAGGGATTTACCAGAATCGCTGCTTCATAAACACAGCCATCATCAGAGACCCACACCACCCTGGTCACACTCATTTCACACCTGCCATCGGGAAGGTACAGGAGCTTGAAACAGGTACACCTTCCCTACTGCCTTTAAGCTATTAAACACTACAACCTCAAATAAGCTCTGAACTACATAAACTTTTATTGCACATTATTATTGCAGGGTGGTGAATCTGTAGAATTCTTTACCACAGAAGGCTGTGGAGGCAAAGTCAGTGGATATAGTTAAGGCTGAGTTAGATAGATTATTGATCAGTACAGGTGTCAGAGGTTATGGGAAGAGGCAAGAGAATGGGCTTAGGAGGGAGAGATAGGTCAGCCATGATTGAATGGCTGAGGAGACTTGATGGGCCAAATGGCCTAATTCTACTCCAATCACATGATCTTATGATCTATTATTGTTTGTTACGTGTACGTATGCTGAGCTGAACTTTTTCCCCCCATTTATTATATTATTCTCAGTGTACTATGTTCACATATTCTGTTATGCTGCAAGTAAGAATTTCATTGTTCCATCTGAGACTTATGACAATAAAACACTCGACTTCTCTGGAGCTGTATGTAAGTCAGCAACTCTACTGCTGTGGCACTGCTGTTCAATTCCCCCCCCCCCCACCACAAAAATCTGCGTATCCAAATACCTTCAACTATTCATGTTATGTAATTCCATAAGGTGGGGAATTTTTTAGTACTTTTATAAAGGTTGTGTTTTGATACAGTTTGTATTAATTCTTTAGACTGTAGACTTGAGATAGTGCTCCAAAGGACCTATTTCTGGGCTCTGAGCCTGCACCGACCAGCGATTCGCGTTAATATTTGTAGCGCAGAAGGTTAAGAGGGGACTTGATAGAGGTCTTTAAAATTATGAGAGGGATAGACAGAGTTGATGCGGATAAGCCTTTTCCATTGAGAGTAGGGAAGATTCAAACAAGAGGACATGATTTGAGAATTAAGGGACAAAAGCTTAGGGGTAACATGAGGGGGAGTTTCTTTACTCAGAGAGTGGTAGCTGTGTGGAATGAGCTTCCAGTGGAAGTGGTGGAGGCAGGTTCGATTTTATCATTTAAAAATAAATTGGATAGGTATATGGACGGGAAAGGAATGGAGGGTTATCGTCTGAGTGCAGGTAGATGGGACTAGGTGAGACCGTGAGTAAGTGTTCGGCACGGACTAGAAGGGCCGAGATGGCCTGTTTCCCTGCTGTAATTGTTATATGTTTATAATTCAATACCTCTGCCAGTTAAACAAGGGTCAGAAAATTCATCGACTAGTTGGACAACAATAATTTTATAATAATGTTTATTCTTTTGCATTTACTGAACCATTGTATAAAATATGAATAAAGCAGAACCGTGGTAAATAAAATCTGTCACATTTTATGCAACACATCTACAACAAACAGTAAAAAGCACCATGTTCTCAATTACAGGGATCTACCACTTTAGGAAGCAAAAGCACAGAGTTTATGCTCTTAGTGGGGCAATAAGGTAAGTAAGGCACTAAAATAAAATTCAGGCCTCACTGATTGAGATATAGATCACAAATATATTCCACATGAGACTTTCATTTCCCTTCTAAACATTGCAAGAACTTACTTTTTCAGACTAGTATTAATGCACTACCTATACAAACATCTACATCTGCGTATGCACAGTGGGAAAATCCAGCAGCCACATGGCCAATGGAAATGTTACAATAGCAACAAACAAAGAAAACATTTCAAATTGTATATTCCACATTCAATTTGCTAGCTTTAACTGCCACAATCATATCCTTTGGCCATGGTACTTTGGATTAACAGCCTATGATCCAATTCTGTTTTTAAGTAACTTTTTCCACCAAGGCATCACACGATAAATGCTGAAGGCTGGGAAAAGAAATATGAAGGTTTTTTTAGGAAAACAATGAAATAAATGACATAGCCCAAAAGCAAAATACTGCAATGTTGTAAGTTTGTGGAGTGTGAATTAATTTATTTCAACTCCTGGTGTTAACAAATAAATAAAGGACATAATTCATTCATTTTCTATTCTGGATTAGTTTCATTTTATCAGCATGTTGTTTGTTTCAGGCATTTCTTGAAATTCATTGATCAAAACAATGTTTGAAAAAAAAGTTTATTTGTGCTTTCTTATTTGCTGGTTTGTAGTGACTTGCAGTTGTACTCTAAATACATTGCCATCTCACTTTAAAACATCAAGAAAACAAGTTTGATAGAACAAAAATATTTTCAAAGTAGTTTCTATTGGTGGTGTATTTTATAATGTAGCTCTGAAGGATTTGGAAAATGAAAAGTCATTATTTTGTATACAATACCAACTAATGTTAAGAAGATGTGCATAAATGTTGTTCTTGTAAAGTTGGTGAATTTACTTTCAATATACTTTGTCCGCAATAAATCCATTGAATGTTGTCGGAGGAATACCAAAACAATACAGAAAATATTAAACACAAATGACATTGACGAACCGTTCAATTTGCAAATGTGCTCGTCTTTTTACACGTTGACATATCTCAGGAAAATCAAGCAATATTAAGAGAATTAGGAAAAAATTATCACAACTGATTCACCCAAAATATTCCAGTCAAATTTTTTTTGGTAATACATTGCTTTTCATTGATTTTCAAACAGATTCATAAATAGCCAAACAATTTTTGTGTGCTTGAACCAGCCAACATTATTGAGAATATTTTGACAACAAAACTGCAGCAACCTTTACAGTTCCAATCACAGAGATGCCAAGTGTCCCGGATTCGCCGTATTTTGTCCCGGCGAAATAACCTTATTACGGTGTTCCGGCAGCCAAACATGTTGTTACGGGAACGAGCGGCGGTTGGACACGTGCAGCGGGAAGGGCGGGAACGAGCGGCGGTTGGACACGTGCAGCGGGAAGGGCGGGAACGAGCGGCGGTTGGACACGTGCAGCGGGAAGGGCGGGAACGGGAACGAGCGGCGACACAAAATGCTGCAGAAACTCAGCGGGTGCAGCAGCACAAAGATGGGTACAGGATGATGCTACAGACAGAGATGGTCAAAAGGCTGTTAAGACATTCATGTGCAAGGAATGCATAATGCACAAACAGAGGTAACTATGAGTGGCATTAGCATTGTGGGGCTAAGGGCCCATTGCCTGTGTTGTATGTTTCAATAGACAATAGGTGCAGGAGGAGGCCATTCGGCCCTTCGAGCCAGCACCGCCATTCACTGTGATCATGGCTGATCATCCCCAATCAGTACCCCGTTCCTGCCTTCTCCCCATATCCCCTGACTACGCTATCATTCAGTGATTTGCAACTTTATAACTGAATTGTGTTTAAACACAGTTTTGTTATTGTTAGCTGTGCCTGAAGGCTAAAGCATTAAAGACTCATCAAAATATATATAAGTACATCTTTTAAGTGATACTGTGTATACTAAAGGATGTTTATGTGTGTTTAATGAGTTTGTATATAGTACTAGTTGAAAAAAGGAAGGTTGGATTCAACGCGCGTTGCAGATTTTGGGTCGTTGCCATGCATATTTCTGGTGCCGCAACATGTTACTGAGAGAAATGCATTTACCCCCATTTGTTACTGACAAATGGGTTGAATGTTACTGTGAACTAAATTTAGGGTTGGCATCTCTGCAATCATATTCCTTCATTGAGTGAACATGCAAAATAAAGGGAAAATTACTTTCCTGCAATCTCCCTTTTCCCACAGGTGGAGATTAACAATGATTTACTTAATTTCTAATGATTTAGTGGAAAAATAAATGGTGCATTGCTGCACCTTTTAAATATTGTGGAAGAAATGCGCCTCAGTTTAACCTACTTGTTCTGTTGTGTAGCCGGGATGTACCCTCTCTTAATATTGGCAAACAATCAAAAGCTGAAACAACTTACGCAGAATTATTCTCATTCATGTTACATGTTTTGATGTTTTAGTCTGAAAGTGTGAAGAGCTTATTATTTTATTCTATTAAACTAAAAAAAGCTTTCAGAATATTCTAAAGAACCACTTCCTGTGCTAACAAGTAGCTGTTTTGCTACCTGCAACAGAACAAAATCTACAAAACCAGGCTGGATCAAAAACAGTTTGTTTCAAGGAGGCAGAAGGTGTCAACATTACTGTATATCAGGACATGCTCAGAGAATAATTTGAACCATCTCATTCTCCTTGTTATATTTACTTTCTATATGATGGGATTGTTTTTAGAAGCAATCGAGATGGAATAGAAATTCCAGCTATAAATCCAGCAGAAATTAACTTTGTCATGGAAGGTTTCCATTCCAAACTAGAGGCAAGAAGACGAAAAATGCTATAAATGTTCGATTCAGATTAGTTTGTATAAAGCCTTTAAAGTGAAGAACGGTTGAGGGGAAAGTGATGAAGCACAGTCATTGTGTACATGGAGAAGTGGTATGTACAAGTACAAGTAGTTTGTTTTCAAACAAATGAAAGACCCTAACCGTACTAGCAAGTAAAATAATCTGATATTGAAAATTGGCTGAATCCTTCATTTTGAAATTGAATCCGTAAGATTTGTGATGGTTACAGTACAGTAAAAAGAAAAAAATAATTATACCAACAATGTGATACCTTTATATTATAGCATTACATGATGTCACATTGGAGCAAATGTCAGAAGCTGCCAGTTTGGTTGGAATCGTAAATTTGAGTATCCTAAAAGACAACGGTAAGTGTTTCATGAGGAAATCTGATATCAAGCCAAGGCAATATGGCATAGCCACCATTAATGAAACAATGAATGCTGGAATGTATAGGAGGTCAAAGTCAAAGAGAGCAAGATCTCAAAAGATTGTGGAGCTGGAGCAATTTTATGCAGATTGGGAGAATTGGGAGAAATTTTTAATTAATACACGGAAGGACCAGAACTATCATAAGGCATCCAATGTGGAACTGGCAGTACGTCTAGGGTGGAGGAAATTAATTTCAAGTAACCTCATCATTCCCTTTCTCTGCCCCTCCCCCACGCTGGTCTCCCTGCCAGTTCCACTGTCCACAACCATACATCCCTTCGTTATCACCTCTTCCAAGCCAACAATGGACCATTGTGGACTCCACTTTTCCTTGGTGATTGGTGCAGGCTCTGATTTGTTCTGAACCTTTTCATACCTCTAGTTTCCCTTCTCCCCGACTCAGTTTGAAGGTTTCGACCAGAAACGTCACCTATTCCTTTTCTTGAGATGATGTCTGACCCATTGAGTTACTCCAGCATTTTGTGTCTATCTTACTGAAAACGATTGCCAGGAAAACAACAAATAACAAGTTGGAGATGTTCTAATTTTAAAAAATGTGAAAGCAGTGTATTCACTTAGTGCTTTTTCCAAGGCCAATGCAATATGTTAAACTATGGCTACTGCTGCACTAATCACATTTATCTCAAAATAATGTTGTATGATATTTTACAGCTAGTGGTGAGCAAATCGGGCCTTGATTTAACTTCACGAGCTTTGTATTGTCAGATCTGCCTTAGATTGTATATATAAATAAACAGTTTATTTTAAAGATTAAGGTTGTTAAAGTAAAAGGCATGTTGTGAACATGGAGGATACCTGGATAATAGTGATCAAAATATAATTGGGTTTAAAGCAATTTTCAAAAGAAAAATAGCTAACTAGAAGCAAGTCAATTTCAGCGAACAGCACTAAAGAGAGTGAAATATTGACTATGTGAAGTTACATAGACACATGCTGGTACAAATGATTTAAAAGCCTTGTGGACTCAAATTTTAATACTTGGACGTTCACAAAGAGAATTAAATTTCAAACTATTGGAGAAAGGCAGAGGTATGGGAATAAATCTTGCATCTCTTTCAAAGGGTCAACAAAGACGGGCTCAATGGCTTCCTTCTGCAGGAATACTACAGTGATACTGCATTAGAAATAAACTTATCTTGACCACTGTATGGAATAAATATATTGGACTTAAAACTGAAGAGTTGCTACAAGTTGCAAGATAATGTTAGGTTGAGAAGAGGAGTTCTGGGATTTTGTCAATCATACTGTAGGATGGATTTAATAAATATGTTCAATACTTATGTCAGAGCAATTTTTTTCCTTTAAGGACACTACTATGTGCTGCAGAGAAAGGAACATAGCAATTGATTTGTCTGAAAATATTTGTTAATACACAGTACTAACAATGCTCTGTTGATCATTATTTTGTGCAAAATTATTTAATATGAACCACATCAAAGCAAAATCTACTTTTAAAAATTGGGGCACAAAACTGCTTGAATATTTTCCTGGATTCCAATACTTTTCAAAATGGAGACCTTGTGTGAATCTTATGAGTTCTCTTGTACCCAATGATAAAATATATTGTATTTAGCTGGGCTGATCAATAGTTAAATTCTAAAAATTGAATCAACCTCAAATTCAATTGAACAGGAGAAAATTGATAAGGTACATACCACTAATCTGTGTGAATGAAAGCTCAACGTAGATGTCTTCCAGAACACTTAAAAAAACTCCAGGCAAAATAGGAGACTATTAAGAGGCCTAACTCAAGAATGGCTGCTGCCAAACATAACCAGTGTGTGTTGTACACGCACATGTACACAAAATAGACACAAATGATTGGGTATCCCATTGTTCAAATCCTTGAAGACTAACAAAGGTGTATGATTTGTCCATTATGCCTCTAGTTGATGGTAAATAAGTGCATAAGTAAAGCAAGATTAAGCAATTCTATAATTTTTCATTAGCTTGCTCCCTTTCTTTAATGATATCTCCTTCTCTCTTTGCACATTTGCTGTCAAATTATTAACCAAATTAATTAAAAACTCTGATCCACCAGCGTGAGTCTCCAGCCCCAGATGTGGATAGACCACAGTACTAAAGTAATAAATATACCGCTCCAATACTACCCTTGGGCGTATCTGCTATTCCATAACATTTTGACTGATTCTCCATCTTCTTCACCCTTGATTGTCAAAAATGAATCAGCCTCAGTCTTGAAATAGTTTATAATCAACCACACATATACTTTCAAGGTAAAGAATTTAAACTATGTAAACATCTCTGAAAAGATTGTTTATGTTTTAAATAGTCAATCTCCTAAACTAAGACCATATCCTTTTGCCCTACACTCTCTAAATAACCTCTTGGAATCTACCTCAATCTTTAAACATTTGTGTCTTTCAATATAATTACTCCAAATATCTTCTAAACCAGGTTGTATAAGACAATCTTAGAATAACAGGAGCTTCAATTTATAAACTGTACTTTATGCAGCAAACATATCCCAACATACCTCACAGTAAAATGCGAAGCCAAAATAATCAGATTTAATTCCAGGCGACAAGACTTGAATAAAGATGCTTGTGGTCATAATAGGGAAAAGTGAACAAGATTCCAAGAGGGAATTTCAGAACTTAGGATATCAACTGAAAGCAATGCCATCAACAGTGGAACCATTCAGTCACAGAAGAATTAAAATCATTGGAGACTGGATATATGAGGGTTTGAAAATCGAGGAGTTACTGAAATAGGAAGGGGTGAAACTACAGAGAGTTTTGAAGACAAAAGTATTGTTTCTTTGGTGCCAATGAAGTGATCAAGCAGAGAGGTGATGGATAATCGATGAAAGTGGCAATTAAGGTTTGGATGCAGAAAATCGTATTTGCAGAAAGTAATTCAAAGGAGGTCTGCCTGGACTATGTTGGAATAGTAAATCTGAAGCTAACAGAAGGATGGATAAGAGTTTTGGCAGCAGGTGAATGGCTTCAAGACCACAGTCAAGCAATATAACATGGAAGTTGGTGGTCCTAGAATTAGAAAGTCAACTCTGTTGAGTTAAACATAACCCAATTCAGATGGTTATCAAAGAAAGGCATGAAGTCAGTGGTAAGGGAAGAGAATTTGTACTGGTGACTGAAAAAATAAGTATTTCTAATAATTATCTGCTCCTGCAGTCCTGGTTGTTAAGCAGAAAGCTGCCATTTAGAGTCAACTTTGATATGAACATGCTCTATTTTCAGATGCTGCTGAGAGGTAGCAGTTATGCGCTACAATGCTGAGGACCATATTTTGCACTGCATCTTCCCCTTTACTCTATCTCTGGTACTTGAGTTTGACCTACAAAATAAACCAAGAAAGGCAGCTCGGGAAGGATAGTCTTTGACCTCAAAAATGCCATTAGTGGCTACTCAATCTCTCCTCAGAAGCCTCCCAATTAAGGAATCAATATCTTAGTTGGGGTAGTTATTAGTTTTGTCATAGAAAATTCAGTTTGCAGAGAGTTCTGAGGAAAGGGTACATTATGCAATTGGGGACTGCCTGTACAAAGTACAGTGCGCGAGGGTTTTTATACGTACACGGTTATCAGTTTTCCATAATTATTGAATCTCTCCTCTACCTCATCATGAATGCTGTTGGAGACTTTTGAACATGCAATTAAAAGTAGTTGCACAGATCAACAAGCAAGAGATGTACACGAGAAAATGATCCCTGAAATGAAAACAAAAACATCATCCATTAAAAAGAAACCTAAAATATATTGCTTGTGAACCCTCATAATTGCAACCTTGCATTTATATTTCAGCATTTTAAGTTGGGGGGGGGGAAGAAAGATACTTCAGTTTAATTAGATAAAACCCTGCATCCGCTCAGCTCCATGGATCAAAAGTATGATGACCTGGGTTCTCTCAATGTAGAGATTGCATGTTCTCCCTGTGATCACTTGGGTTTCCTGCCACTTGACAGACATGCTAGTTAGTAATTTAATTGGGTACTTTAAAATGTCCCCACTAGATGGGTGGTCAAAGAATAAGAAGGTAGTTGATGGGGATACAAGAGGATACATGTGGTTTTTGACGGTGACCATTTGATGGTCAGAGTGGAAGTGATCAGGCAAAAGACCCATTCCCAATGGCGAAGCAACAAGCAAAAGTTACCAATATTTTACTTATTCATTTTTCAGGAATTGCATCTAACAGGCAATGCAGTATTTAGTGCCAATCAATAATTGCTCTTCAAAAGATGGTGATTAGCACCTGCTGTGTCCTTCTGATGAAGATACACTGACTGCTACTGGAAAAGAGTTCCAGCAACATTGAGCAGGAACAGTGATATAGTTCTAATTGTTAATTGGTCTCAAGATGCAGCATGACTTGGAGGGGAACATTCAGTTAGTGGTGTTTCATGCACTGTTGTCTTTATCTCCCTTTCTGGTAGAGATCATGGGTTTGGGTGGTACTGTCAGAATAGTGTAGGTTAGATACTACAGTGCATTTCGTAGATGGTACTCACCTTGATCATTATGTGCCACCGGTGGAGGCAATGAATGTTTGGAATAGTGGATGAGGAACAAAGCAGACTGCTTTATCCTGCATGGTGTCACATTTGTTGTTGGAACTGCACTGGACAGGCAGAGTATTCCAATTTGATTTGTGCCTCATAGATTGTGGAAAGACTTTGGGATGTCAAGAGATAAGGCAAACACTGCAAGATACCCAGCCTCCGACCTGCACAGTATTTATGCAGTTGATCCTGTTGAAATTCTGCTTGAAGATGCAACAATGATAATGTATTGCCTGGCGAGAGTGGATTTTCTTTTGTTGGAGATGGTCATTACCTGGCCTTATATTGTGGCATGCTAGTACCAATTATCCATTTGTGTGAATGTCCATTCATTTGCTGTTACAAATGTCTAGAGTGTTGGAAGCAGAGACAATGACAGCATTTAAGTGTCTAATTGAGCATTTAAATTACCTAGGCTTTAAAGGATGTGCGCTGAAAATGGGATTGATAAAGATAGGCTAACTAGTAGTAGGCCTAATAGTCTGTTTTTCCAATCTGTATGACTAAGTCTCAATGTTTTGCAATCATCCCTACTTACAACCTTTAGAATTGCCCTAAAATCCATCTCTAAGAAAGTGAGGAATAACATGAAGCAAAAGTGCAAAATTCCAAAGTATGTAATCTAAATGAGTAAAGATGCATTGTCAGCAGCTTGAAAGAGTGTGAGGGCAAGCAGTCAGAAAAAGTGCCAGGATCTTATAGCATATCAAAAAAAAGGTTGCCGCTATGGAGAGGGGTGGTCGTGCTGTGAAGGGATTCAAAGATACAAATTTTAATTAAAACGTAAATTACTGTGTTTTTTTGCTATCAGTGCTGAAACTTCCAATTTGAATACAATCCAAAAACTAGATACATTTCATTAATAAGATGCTTAGAAACTCAATCTGTGATCATCAGTAGTTGAACAACATCAAGAACAGCATTGTAGGACGAAAGAACACACAGAACATGAACCTTGGGTGGCAAGAACCTTTTCAAAGCTTCAATAAAATACATATCAAAGGAAAAGTAATCATTATCCTAAATTACAGATAACCTTTCCATTGATTAAAATCTGGGTAAGTGACCTTATGTCAAAAATCGTAATGCGGTTGGCAAAACAGATTGTAACGCTTTACGCTGGATTATGTTTGAAGGGAATAATAACCCTTCAAACATAATCCATTAGACCAAACTAACAAATATCACTGGTCCATATATGGGAACCGTCAACCCTTTCATGAGCTAAAAAAATGATTAGAATTTCTGTATAATAATTTATGGAAAAATTGGGCATCACCTCAGTAAAAATTGACTTTGTTTCTATTATTTCCAGCAACAAGAACAGGTGTAGAAACTCAATATCACCTCTTCCAAACATGCAATCCACTGTTCCAATTACAACAA
Organism: Okamejei kenojei; assembly: GCA_035221665.1. Lineage (NCBI taxonomy): Eukaryota > Metazoa > Chordata > Chondrichthyes > Rajiformes > Rajidae > Okamejei > Okamejei kenojei. The sequence continues at coordinate 8,445,430 of CM069143.1, forward strand.
TGCTTAATAAGCAGACACTTGTACTTTCAGTTTTTTAGTTCAATGAAAATGCAGCCTAAAGAAATTTGAAATGGTTTACTCGTTCAATAAAAATTTCTTTAGACATCCAATTCACTAGTAAATTACTTTTCAAACAGCACATCAATCATGCACATTGTACCTGCCAATTGATAAATCGCTAATCACGCTAAAAACAACGTGAGAGCTTTCAAACAGCTCCCATATTTTTTTTTCTGAACTTCAAAACACAGCTGATCAGAGAGAACATTCCCCCTTGATCTGATATTGGGAGGGTTGTGGGGGTGGGGTGGTTCTGGTACCTTGTAATCTGATGGCAGCAGCAAGTTTTAGAAATGCCAGATATGAGAGCTTTGTCCCATTCCCTGAAATTTATTTCAAGTATAAACTGAGGAGGCAGCAGCCTGCTTACAAGGCATACCTTCTCTTCTGTGCTTTTAAAACAAAAATTACATTGCAAATCCCAAACAAAGTACTAAGCAAGGCCACTGCATCTTTTAGGAATCCTACATCTTTTACTCTTCATGCTTGGGTAGAAGCCTTTGAGTAAAATGAAAATGTGACATAACTGGCAGTGGTACTGAATTAACAAAGAAATAAGATCAATCGTATATCAATTTGTTATTTACCACCACAGTGGTAACAAATAATTACACTGCTGATTCCAACTACTTTTGAATTTAGTTTTAGTTGTGTATTTTCACAGGTTAAACACATTCTTTACCCGACATAATAAACTGGAATATTCTCTGCAAGGTATTCAACTAGAATGATGCAGTACAATCCAATTTTATTCAGAGCTTTACCGACCTCATTGTACCATGCCTCTGCTTTACTCAAATTCAATGGGCCACCTGAACATGTGTGTTCTGGAAGTAAATTTTACCCACGTAGTAAAAGGTAGACAGTTGTCTCAAAGCAGGAGGTCTCTTACTTCAGCATGCTACCATCACTGAATCAGTAATTTCCATTAGATCACCAGCCAGTTATTTGTTTATGATATTCTGCCGTGATACAGCCGGATGTACTCTAACAATCTCTTCATATTTTGGTGGTGGATCACTGTATGGCGTAGTTGTCTCCTCCCCACTGCTTTCAACATGTCCAGTAACCTCTTCATACGAAGGTGGCGGGGTTGCATTGGACAGTCTCGAAGACACAGACGCAGATTGTTCCTGCGCATACAGATTTCTATTTGATGGCTGCCCACTGGGCTCACTAGGGTCTGAAGTGGGCCTGGTACTCTGCTGCTCATGATGAGATGGGTCTGTCTGAGCATGTGGCGTCTCCCGATGCACAAGAACGCGAGGGAGGCTTCGTGTTGTGCGGCTTGTCAGGTACCTACTCTGAGAGTACGTTGGCCGGCGTCGAGTTGCTTTTTGCAGCTGGCACCTCCAGATCACAAAGAGTGCAATAACAATTAACAGTGCTACACCCAGGAGAGGGACGACAACATAGATTGCATCAGTGCGCTCTACACGGAGACCAGAATTGTTGCTTGGCGTTGTGTACGGATTTTTATTATATTCCTTCCAGAATTCCATCTGTTTAAAGAAAAACAGAAAAAATATGCAGATGTGAAACCAGACCCAAGTTTCACCATTCAGATATTACAGTAACTACTTCCTGTATTTTATTACAAATCCAGATATCACTCACATATCATGCCAAATGTGAATTGTATTTATTTACATCAGTAATGTTTTAACTCTGAGTTGATAATACTGCAAAATAACACCCCCTTCCCAAAGCAAAGGAAAGATAGACAGCCAATAAACCCACCCACGGATGCACAGAACACTTGTTTTGCATGAATAGCCAACAGAAGATGCACGAGTGTTCCGTTACTGGTCGATTCTTTCACAGTAAATTCCTCCACAGCTGCATATGTACTATTATAATGCTGTTAGGGAGAAAATTCCAGGATCTAGACAGCTACAATAAAATATCAATTTCTTTCTACATTGGAATGTGCAACTTGGAGGGAAACCTGCAACTGTGGGATTTCAATGCACGGGGTGCCCTTTTCTTCCTTGATGGTAGAGACCATGGGAATAGAAAATGCTATCAGAGTAGCCTATGCAAGCGTATTTTGTAAATGGTACACAGTGCTGTCACTGTGCACCAGTTGGGGAAAAATTAATGTTGAGTTGGGACCTGAAAAGCAGGCTGCTCTCTTCCACAAAGTGTTTAGCTTGTTCGGTGTTGTCAGAGCTGCAGTCATTGAAGAAAGTGGGGAGTTTTCCCATCACACTCCTGTTTTAATCCTTTCACCAACAGGATGTCAGGAGGCAAGTCAGTCGTTGCAAAAATCCAGCCCCTGCGTTAATGACCAGTAGTAAAATCATAAGATATTTATCATCGGTCAATATTAACATATGTATATATGATGCATGTGAAAGATTTTCATTTGAAAATTATTTTTAAATGATTCAACACTAAAATCAATATTTACAAATCTCACATCTTTGTACTCACAATCCTATCTTCATATTCCTTTGCTACAAACTGTACTAACCTTCACAATTCATCAATACATTCCTCACCCGCATGCATCACTGCCATTTTCACCAATAAACTCTAAAATCTGTTGGTGACAAATTCCCACCTAAGCCACCAATTAACCAAAGTCCCAAAGACATAGGTATCAGTGGATTTGACATTACCCTGACTCTTCTACCCAAAGTACTCATTGGATAACACAAGTGACAGAGAAGAGGCAACGTTGCTATTTGTGCCCTGTTTGTTGCTGTTCTCAACAGATCTTCATCGAACAGGAGGATGGGATACTGTTTCTGTGCCCAAAATATTAATGAGGGACACCTTTCAGTCATACATATTGTACCACTGGATCGTCAGCTCCTCTTGGCTCATGAGGATCTAACAAAAAATCATGACCCCTTGCCCACACTTGAAAGGTCCTTATTAATCAAAGAGTGAAGATCCAAGGGGGAATATAAAACATGGAGGTTCAAGGCTTAAAATGAGATAGGAGGGAATAAAACGAGTGACATGCAAAGACCCAAAATTTCACCGATCAGCTTATATGTGGCTCATAGCATGACCATCTCTCCCCAACCCCTTTCTCCCCAGAGATGCAATAGCAGACTTGTTTTCCCACCATAAGTGCATGCACAGAAATAGTATTTCAATGACTGAAGAAAAGCTAGCTTTGTGAACGTATTTAATGCGAACTGAAAAGCAGCAACGAGTTTCAACTGTAGCATTAAGAAACAAACATGCGTGTGGATTGGAATGGAATTCAATTTGCTAGGCAAGATAAGGAACCACACCTTGCTGTTTTCTGTTGCTTTTGGTATAAAATGGCAATCAAAAATACATTTTAAAGTTCATAAAGTAGGCATTGTCAAGTCCTACATTGTCAAGTAGGCATTGTCACCGAGACTCTGACCAGTTCTTGTTGCCACAATATTCGTGCAGCAAGTTCAGTTGAATATCTGGGAAATGGGATCCCAGATGTTGAAGGTAGGAGACTACTGTTAATGCCAATTGAGCAATTTTCTCAGGTGGATGTAAAAATTTCCCATGGCAAAAAAAAGTTGAGCATGATAATTATTATTATTATGATCCTAGGCAAATTTTTATCCCCCAGTCATCCGATTACTGGTTGGAGCTTTCAGTGACATAACCACGTAACATTCTTCCAATAGTGTTTAATTCCAAAAATATTTAATAGGCTGTAAAACTCATATCTTTCTATATACCTTTCTGTGTATGGAGTTGTGTGTGGGGGGGGGGGGGGGGGGGGGGGGGGGGGGGGGGGGGGGGGGGGGGGGTGGAGAGAACACGACACACCGTGCTGGTTATTTAACCAAGCTGCCCACCCAGGGAAGGCATAGTATTCACGGTTTAGTGAGTCGCGTGGGAAAATTTGTCACCATCCCATTTAGAACACAGAAACAGGAGTACCCAGTAACCATTCAGAAATTCCAGTTTTTATTGCCAATTGTTATATGTTCAAACAGAAAACAAATACTTCTGTATCTGGTGATATCATTTCAACATTTAACCTTGTACTAAATAACATACAGGAATTCCTGAATATTTTAGATTTCCAAAATTTGCCGGGGTTCTTTTATTTTCAATCACTCAGAAATGTTTAATGCAATGTTCCCTCAAAACCATTTTATCAATCACTCTCATTCAAGTATGGTACTTATTAGTTGCAGCATAATCTCTAAAGACTCTGTCCATTTAAAAAAAAAAAACCCTTGTTAACTACAGGACAGGTTGTAAGATAAAATCAAGCTTGTTATTTCAATAACAGAACAGTGAGTGAGTAAGTCAGTTTATTGGCCAAATATTCACATTCAAGGAATTTGCCTTGGTGCTCCGCCCACAAGCAACAACATGACATACAGTGACAGTTATGAATGACTCAGAAAACACTAAACATTAATAATAACAGATTTTTGGCTGTTGAGTAGAGTAACTACTCGTGGATAAATACTGTTTTTATGTCTGGCTGCGGCAGCTTTGACAGTCCGGAGTTGCCTTCCAGAGGGAAGTGATTCAAAGAGTTTGTGGCTAGGGTGAGAGGGGTCAGAGATGATCTTGCCCGCTCGCTTCCTGGCCCTTGCAGTGTACAGTTCATCAATGGGGAGAAGGTTGCAGCTAATAATCTTTTCTGCCGATCGAACGATTCGCTGCAGCCTCCATGTGTCTGTGGAATTCTCTGCCTCAGAGGGCGGTGGAGGCAGGTTCTCTGGATGCTTTAAAGAGCTAGATAGGGCTCTTAAAAATAGCAGAGTCAGGGGATATGGGGAGAAGGCAGGAACGGGGTACTGATTGGGCATGATCAGCCATGATCACATTGAATGGCGGTGCTGGCTCAAATGGCCGAATGGCCTACTCCTGCACCTATTGTCTATTGTTGTGCTTGGTGGCTGAGCCAAACCAGACCATGATGGAGAAGGTGATAACAGACTCTACGATGGCAGTGTAGAATTGGACCATCATTGCCTGTGGCAGATTGTGTTTCCTCAGCTGCCGTAGAAGGACATCCTCTGTTGTGCCTGTTTGACTATAGCCCCCCACTTAAGGTCCTTGGAGATGATGGTTTCCAGGAACTTAAAAGACTCCACAGATGTGACTGTGGTGTTGTTGATGGTGAGTGGGGTGAGGGGAGGGGGAGCTCTCCTAAATTCTACAATCAATTCCACTGTCTTAAGAGCATGGAGCTCTAGGTTGTTGCAATGGCACCAGGACACCAGCTGTGACACTTCCTGTCTGTAGGCAGATTCCTCCCCATCCTGGATCAGTCCAATCAGGACCCCGCAAACTTGAGAAACTTGACAGAGGTGTCTGTGGAGGTGCAGTCATTGGTGTAGAGAGGAGAGGAGAGAGTACGCAGCCTTGTGATGCTCCTATGCTGAGCGTTTGCAGGCCCGAGGGGTGCTTTCCCAGCCTCACATGCTGCTTCCTGTCTGTCAGGAAGCTGGTGATCCACCGACAGAGGGGTTCAGGCTCAGTCAACTCGGAAAAGTCAAAAAAACGAGATAGTGAATATGCTTGTTTTCAAGGCAATTTCCTTTAACAAACTATTCCAGAATGATCATAAGAACCATATTCAGCAATGTAAAGAATAAGCCATGTGACATGAGCTGGATTCTGACTTCACACTTTAACTCTTCAAAATGACAATATGGAAAGAAAAGATGAGGTACGAAGGTAAGCTAGCCAAGAATATAAAGTAGGATAGTAAAACCTACTTTAGGTATGTGAAGAGGAAAAAAAAAATTGTTAAGACCAAAGTTGGCCTTGAAGACCAAAAAAGGTGAATTTATTATGGGTAACAAGGAAATGGCAGATGAGTTGAACTGGTACTTTGGATCTGTCTTCACTAAGGAGGACACAAACAATCTTCCTGATATAGTAGTGGCCAGAAGATCTGGGATGACGGAGGAACTGAAGGAAATCCACATTAGGCAGGAAATGGTGTTGGATAGACTGATGGGACTGAAGGCTGATAAATCCCCAGGGCCTGATGCTCTGCATCCCAGGGTACCTAAGGAAGTGGCTCTAGAAATCATGGATGCATTGGTTATAATTTTCCAATGTTCTATAGACTCAGGATCAGTTCCTGTGGATCGGAGGGTAGCTAATGTCATCCCACTTTTTAAGAAAGATGGGAGAGAAAACAGGGAATTATAGACCAGTTAGCCTGACATCGGTGGTGGGGAAGATGCTGGAGTCAATTATAAAAGATGAGATAGCCGAACATTTGGATAGCAGTAACAGGATCGGTCCGAGTCAGCATGGATTTACGAAGGGGAAATCATGCTTGACTAATCTTCTGGATTTTTTTGAAGATGTAACTATGAAAATGGACAAGGGAGCGCCAGTGGATTTAGTGTACCTGGACTTTCAGAAAGCATTTGATAATGTCCCACATAGGAGATTAGTGGGCAAAATTTGGGCACATGGTATTGGAGGTAGAGTGCTGACATGGATAGAGAAGTGGTTGGCAGACAGGAAACAAAGAGTAGGGATTAACGGGTCCCTTTCAGAATGGCAGGCAGTGGGGTACCGCAAGGCTCGGTGCTGGGACCGCAGCTATTTACAATATACATCAATGATTTGGATGAAGGGATTCAAAGTAACATTAGCAAATTTGCAGATGACACAAAGCTGGGAGGCAGTGTGAACTGTGAGGAGGATGCTATGAGAATGCAGGGTGACTTGGACAGGTTGGGGGAGTGGGCAGATGCATGGCAGATGAAGTTTAATGCGGATAAATGTGAGGTTATCCACTTTGACAGCAAAAACAGGAAGGCAGATTACTATCTAAATGGCGTCAAGTTGGGATAAGGTGAAGTACTATGGGATCTGGGGGGCCTTGTACATCAGTCTATGAAAGTAAGCATGCAGGTACAGCAGCCAGTGAAGAAAGCGAATGGCATGTTGGCCTTTATAACACGAGGAATCGAATATAGGAGCAAAGAGGTCCTTCTGCAGTTGTACAGAGCCGACTTGAGACCATACCTGGAGTATTGTGTGCAGTTTTGTCCCCTAATTTGAGGAAGGACATTCTTGCTATTGAGGGAGTACAGCGTAGGTTTACAAGGTTAATTGCCGGGATGGCGGGACTGTCATATGCTGAAAGAATGGAGCAGCTGGACTTGTACACTCTGGAGTTTAGAAGGATGAGAGGGGATCTCATTGACACATATAAGATTGTTAAGGGTTTGTACACGCTAGAGGCAGGAAACATGTTCCCGATGTTGGGGGAGTTCAAAACCTGGGGCCACAGTTTAAGAATAAGGGATAAGCCATTTAGAAAGGAGACGAGGAAACACATTTTCTCACAGAGAGTGGCGAGTCTGTGGAATTCTCTGCCTCTTAAAAATAGCCGAGTCAGGGGATATGGGGAGAAGGCACGAACGGGGTACAGATTGGGGACGATCAGCCATGATCACGTTGAATGGCGGTGCTGGCTCGAAGGGCCGAATGGCCTACTCCTGCAGCTATTGTCTATTCCTCATAAGGCATACTTTATTTCATACAAATGCATGATGGATCCCTCTAGTCAAGTGAAAAAATTCCAAACGTATTAACTCATAATCCCATAATTATTTATTCTAGTAATATCTTGATAATAAATGTTCATCTTTCTGATCTTTAATTTTCTGGTTTCCTCCACTGCTTACCTTATTTTAAATACTATTGATGTGCACAATTTTCAACCCAAATGTAATACTTCCCAAATCAAGAAAATTAGCAAATGTTCTAATTATATAGAACATTACAATGCCCTCACCTACTTATTTTAAAACATTGAGATTGTTCTATGAGATTATCTATGGGATATATATTTTTTGGTTATTATTTACTTTATTGTTATAAACTCTTGCTGAGACCGTACACACGATTCAAAATCACCTTGAGATATCATTTTACATCTTCCTGGACAGTAAATAATTCCACAAGTTAATTACTTAAGAGGTTTGTCATGTCTTTATTTAATTTACACAATCAACGTTGAATTTTCAAGCAGCAACATTACAACAGTCCAATCTTGTTACTTTAAAATACTTTAGATTTTCATTCATAATCATTTTGTTACCTTTATCAGGTTTCTTTTCATTTGTAGTTATAACAACACATTTATTTCCATTTGGTTTTCTTTGAATCCTTCCACATCACCAGAATCTCTATGTACTTTACATGACTTAAGTCAGTAATGATACTACTTGTCTAGTATTATATTATTCCATGCTTGGTTAGTCACAGTTCTACTTGTAAAAAATAAAGCTGATATCAAGAAATTCTTGTGTTTCTTAAAAGGTGGATTCATTTGATGTCATTGAGTTAGTGGTGGAAAATGGAGGGATACAAATGGAAGGGACAAGCAGATAGCAGAGATTGGGGGAATGGGTAAAAAGGGGGCAAGGTCAAACCTTCAACTGAAAAGGATCAGATGCGTAGTGGGCAGGTCATCAGGGGTATGTGGTTCAGCACTGATCATCGGGGATTTGGAAAAAATGCACTTGGTTGGGATGATGATTGGGAATATGATTAGATCGGCTTTTGATAATGAGGGGTCAAGGCATCTACACATCAAGGAGAGGGGGAATTTGTAGTGAAGGTGTTGGTAAAATCCTGTAAAGTGACTTGGTTGCAGGAGAACTCTCATCAGACCTTCTGGTGACATCTGCTTTGGAACAGTGGACATATTGAATTTAAGACAAGTGCCATCAAAATGTACATTGGGGACCAGTTGTGCATGCTTCCAGAAAATTCCATGCACAAGTGCTCCGAATGCCCAAATCACCAAGAGCAATTTTAGGATCAGATGCAATGTGAATTACAAGCAGATTCGAATGAGTGCCTTCATGTTGTGCAAAAACACTAACTTCAGGAAAGGCTGGGCAAAGTGATGAAAGAACTTAAGTGATGAGATTAGACAAACAGAAAATCAAAAGGCAGTGCGCTGAAATTTTTATTGAAGTGGGATAAGCAGAATAACATTTTCCCTTTTTTTGGAATGGAATGGAAATAATTCTAGTATCTTTGAACACTCACATTGACCTTGTGATTTTATAGTTAACTGATCTGTGTCTAATTACATGGAAGTTAGCCTTTGATATATTTAGTATATAAATAAAAGTTTTGAACCTCTATTTTTAAACTACTTTGGACTTTTATGATTTACTTTTATATAGATACATCATTAGCCTAAATCTGGCCGATATTCTCGTAATTATGATAATTGTTGATTATGGAACATATTTCTCCAAGACCTTCAACTGCTACGTAGATTAGTACCAAATAGTTCTGTTCATATTAGTATAGTCACAGTGCGAATCTTCCAAAAGCTCAGGATGACATTTAATCGCAGTGGAAGCTGTAATAGTATGTACACAATAAGGTGGTGCACATTAAAGTTATGTATACTTTACCAACAAATTAAGAAGTGAACTAGGAAGAATATCCTCACCGTTTTCTCTTTATCCTCAAACACTTCTTTTGCCTCTTCATAGACACAAATCTCCTCTCTACATTCCCGTTCAATACTGCCTTGCCGAATCTCTTCTAGAAAACCATTTGCTCTTGGAAACCGCTTCAGAATGGAGTTGGCATCTTTGGATGTAAGAAACACTACAGGGGCAATGAAAATATTTAAACCTTGTTGGTACATTTCTGAATATCTTTAAGAAAATGTTATAATACATAGAGAAACACAAATAATAATGTACAAATTCAAATTAATGGAAAAAGTTAATGGTCTCAGATTCTAGAATCATAAAAATCATAATTCTGCTAAATCATGTAAATCTCTATTTGTCACCAAACAGCTCATTGAGATTGCCATTTGTGAAGGAGGACAAAATGAAATAGTGCAAAGGACACCTATGCACTGACCAAAAAAGAACCTGAGCTGAAATTCATGATATGGATCGAGGAGTAGCCTTCAATTTAGATATTCCAACGGCCTGACTATTTAAAAAAATCTTTATAGTTTGGTGGAGTAGCTTTTTAAAGAACCCAATTGGGTCTATTGAAGTAAGCAAACTTAATTTTCTGTAAACAATATACAGCTAAACACACTAAATGCCAAGTAGTTTAGAATTAATCAATTGCTATCTGAAACAGAATATAAGTCACCATTTTCATCAAGAACCTTCACGATAACAGCAAACTAGCAAGGGCACATTTTTATGTAAAAGATATCAAACATTCGGCATTTCTGGTCAGGCTCATGATCCCATGGGTTAAACCAGTACCATGGCTCACTGAAGTTTGAAATACAAATTCATTGTGATGAGGTGGAGATGCCAGTGCAAAGGAAGGTTTCTCCATGGGAAAGCAAAAGATTAGCTGCATTAATCCATATGGTATGACTGCAAGATGGCTAGAATGGGATAGCCCAAGATAAATTACAGTATTGAATGCTGTATTTTTTAAATTTCATCCTCATCCCAAGAAATTAAAAATTGTTAGATATCAAGTACTTTGAATCAATGGTTTTTAACTCGTTTTCACTGTTGACCATGAAAGAACTTGAAATGGAGCAGCAGAGCCCTCTGGAAAACTATTGTCTGTAAAGCAGACTTAGGTAGATGGCTGAACCATGCAAGATGGCTTTGTTCAAAGGCTTAGTTTTGCATGCTATTCAAACAGATCAGATATGCCATACATAAATACAAACTCAAGTACAATAGATAGAGCAAAGGGGAAGATAACAGAGTGCAAAATATAATTCTCATAATTGTAGTGTATCAGTTCCAGGGACAAAGTTCAATGTCCTCAATGGAGTAGAGACGAATCAATCAGTACCTTAGCTTATGGAAGGATCGTTCAGAAGCCTGATAACAGAGGGCAAGCTGCTGTTCCCGAGTCTGGGGATGTGTGCTTTCCTTCTTCTGCTCGACGGGAGCAGGGAGAAGGAAGAATGATGCGGGTGGGACAAGTCTTTGGTAATTAAAATGATAGGTACAAAAGATCAACTAATCCACCCAGCTGGATGACTCTGTCATGAATTCATGATCCACAACACCAGACCCTCAAACCATCCCTCATATCACTATGCACGACATCGCCCAGAACAGTCAAATAAGAAACTAACAACTCAGGACCAATTTAGAAGAAAAAAGCTCAGAAAGTTTTAAATGATTCAGACTAGTTCAGCAGATCATTTGACAATTAGGCTTTTTTTTTTTTAAGTCACTCATCTCTAGTATCCCATGATCTTCGTCATAGGCAGGAAATGGGTCTAGCTTTCTATTAATGGTATTCAATGAATCCTCAAAAGCAATAACTTGGTCCATAGGTGCATTATCATCTGAAGAAGAACCCTCCCAAAATGTACTCTAGTCTTGCTTGGGGTAATTGTATGCACAATTTCAGTCATCCCTCACCTAACTATTTAAACAACCTGCAAATACAAATAGTGTTCCTTAAACTATACTCAGTACCTTCATTATCTTCGCTGAATTCTTTAGAAGTAGGAAATAGATTCAGTTTTTTGTGCTTATCTGTACTTTAAGTTGGGTATCATTCTTATGACCCTCCTCTGAAGCTCTTTCAAGACATCTGCGCTACCTGTCAGATCAGGGGGTCATAATTGGACATGATTGTCCAAGCAAGACCTAAATATAATCATACAAAATAGTTTGCTTTATATTAATTGTCTGGAAATTTCTAACGATGATAATGGTACAGCGTTCTATTACATGATTCATATGCATTGTATGTTTCTTTACAAGTTATTTAAAAACAGACCAAGGGTGTCAATTCCCTCCCCCCCCCCCCCCCCCCCCAAGAAATCTGGGACATTTGAGGCAACACTTTATAACAGGAGAAACAGTTTTAAACTAAAACAGAAATAAAATCATAAAATCAATGATTTACTCACTTCTTGCTGGCCTGGAGTAGTTCCTCCCTGTGTAGAACACATATGCCTGTCAATAAGACAAAAGTTATTATTTTTTTCCCTAGCTTACTTTCCTTAATTGAAATGAAATACTGGAGACTTGCTCCAACTGTACACAACATTTATATATGCAGTTGGAACAAACCTTCCAAAGGTGACTTACACTGGAGTGTGTATCAGCATTTAAACCCTGGAGCAAACTGACCGACAGGAAGAGTAAGTTAATAACAGTCCACTAAAACTTTGATTTATTCTTCCGCAGAGGTTTGTAAATATTAGACAAGTATTTGAAAACTGATTTATAACTAGAGCTTGATTATAAATAAGAAATCATTAGGCTAAATCATTATCCTGTGTTAAAATATTTAGAAGAACAAGGGGTTCAAAAAGAGATGCAACACAAAAAACAATTGAAGATAAATGCAAAGGTATTAAATCCATTCCGTACTCCAGAAGGCTTGCAAACAGAAAAATGTTCACGATTGTTTGATTGCAACTTAATAAATTGCCAAATACTATCAGATTGCAAAACGGAATAGCAAGAGTACAGTGGAGTGGGTGGGTAAGTCTTTTTAGCATTAGTATATATATCCCAAGGACCCACCTGAAATCCAGGGATTTGAAGTCTTTATGGTGCAATACATTGCTGAGTTAACGTGTAAAACTGACAAAACATAGACAATAGACAATAGGTGCAGGAGTAGGCCATTCGGCCCTTCGAGCCAGCACCACCATTCAATGTGATCATGGCTGATCATCCCCAATCAGTACCCCGTTCCTGCCTTCTCCCCATATCCCCCGACTCCGCTATCTTTAAGAGCCCTATCTAGCTCTCTCTTGAAAGTATCCAGAGAACCTGCCTCCACCGCCCTCTGAGGCAGAGAATTCCACAGATTCACAACTCTGTGTGAAAAATTGTTTCCTCGTCTCCGTTCTAAATGGCTTATCCCTTATTCTTAAACTGTGGCCCCTGGTTCTGGACTCCCCCAACATTGGGAACATGTTTCCTGCCTCTAGCGCACTATGAGTTTCGATGAGCTGGTGGAGGAGATCCCCTCCGAGAAAGCTGCGAGGGTGAGTTACCGCAACGGCGGAGGAGACGTACCCAGGGCACGGGGAGACGGGGCCGCCAGTGTCACAGAAGTCGGGCGGGGGAGAGGGCGAGTGATGAGGGAGAGAGAGACGGGACCAGGGCCTCCACTGAAACCCCCCACCTCGGCTGCTGCTGGTGGTGGGAGAGACGATAGACAAGTTACTGTGAGGAGGGGAGAGAGGAGTTTGTGAGTGAGGCGGGACAGGCTGCTGCCGGTGGGGCTGGAAGGGGCATCGCCATCCCAGCCGTGGCATTGACTGACAGGAGAAAAGACCAATCCGTGTGGCGCTGACTGAACGGATCTGCACATGCGCGGTTTTTAAGATTTTTTAACCTCGATAACTTTTACCATATACCACTGATCGGAATGAAACTTGTTGCACTCGCAGCACAGGAGAACGGTGAGTAGCCTTATCGCATTCCGTTTTTGCGCAAATAGCAAAACTGCGCAAACCCGAAGTGCACATGTTTTAGTTATGTATAGATATAAGAAGTTATCCAATAGTCCCATGGATAGGTTGGGCCATGGCAGTAGGTGATTTGCTATGGATTAAGGTTGCCTGGGAGGCTGGAGTTCATCTGCACTGTGATCATCCTCTCAAAGCTCATGATTGTGGATGTCAGAGTCATCAACATGATGTTAAAATTGACAGGGAAGCTTGTCATAAATTGTTTCCAGGAGTGGGTATGTATTCCCTGAAGTAGAGTATTATTGGAAGAATAAGCTGTGAGAATGCATAGCAAAACCACCCACTCACTGAAAGACAGAATAAGGGCGCTCAGCAGGCCAAAGTTAATAGCACCAAGGAATGGCAGATGCTACTTATAACCATACAACCATATAACAATTACAGCACGGAAACAGGCCCTCTCGGCCCTTCCAGTCCGTGCCGACCATTTGTTTTCCCCTAGTCCCATCTACCTGCACTCAGACCATACCCCTCCATTCCCTTCACGTCCATATACCTATCCACTTTACTCTTAAATGTTAAAATCGATCCTGCCTCCACCACTTCTGCTGGAAGCTCATTCCACACAGCCACCACCCTCTGAGTAAAGAAGTTCCCCCTCACGTTACCCCGAAACCTCTGTCCCTTAATTCTCATGTCATGCCCTCTTGTTTGAATATTCCATACCCTCAATGGGAAAAGCTTATCCACGTCAACTCTGTCTATCCGTTTCATCATTTTAAAGACCTCAATCAAGTCCCCCCTTAACCTTCTGCGCTCCAAAGAATAAAGACCTAACTTGCCTCAACCTTTCTCTGTAACATAGTTGCTGGAACCCTGGCAACATTCTAGTAAATCTCCTCTGTACTCTCTCTATTTTGTTGACATCCTTCCTATAACTAGGCGACCAAAATTGTACACCATACTCCAGAATTGGTCTTACCAATGCCTTGTACAATTTTAACATTACTTCCCTACTCCTATATTCAATGCTCTGATTTATAAAGGCCAGCACACCAAAGGCTTTCTTTACCACCCTATCTACATGCGATTCCACCTTCAGGGAACTATGCACAGTTATTCCTAGATCCCTCTGTTCCACAGCATTCCTCAATTCCCTACCATTTACCATGTACGTCCTATTTTGATTTGTCCTGCCAAGATGTAGCACTTCATAAAAAAAAGACGCAAAGTGCTGGAGGAACTTAGTGGATCAGCCAGCATCTTTGGAGATCATGACTAGGTGATGTTTTGGGTTGGAAGGGGGAGAGAGGGAGAGGGAGAATGCCATTCAAATTGGGTTCACTGTGTTTTACTTTCCCTTGCCAGAAACCAGTAGGGACAGTCGGGATTTCGCTGAAACTGCAAACTTATTCTCAGTGCCTTTTAAAAAAAAACATGCATATTACCTTTCATCAGCTCTGCGCAATGCTAACTAAAAAAACATGCCATCTCAGCTAGCAGTTGACAAATTGTACAGGCAGCTGTTATGATGTTTTCATTCTGCAGCAATGCACCGTAACATCTGCTTTTAAGCCACCTTGGCAACCTCACTGGGTGGCTACTGTTTGAGAAGGCTGCTACATGAAATTTGATGTGCTTCTGCTCCCTGGATTTGTCTAGAGAAACCCAATCGTACACAGTAGAGTGGATGTCAAGATTCATAGCGATCTGATAGTTTATAATATCACAATAACGACAACTTTGCATCCACCTGGACAGCAGAGTAGATTAGGAAGAGGAAATAAAAGGAAAAGATACAAATTGGATAGCCCCTCTGCCCAGGTTGTCATTAGGAAATTGCTAAATTAGGAATGTAATTAGGAACTTACAATATTACTAAACAAAGGTTCTATTTCAAATTCATCAACCTCTCCGTGATTGTATTTGCCTAGTCACTATGCAAAAGTAAAAGCCAATCCCACCAAAATATTCCAAAGCACTTAAAAAATAAACATTGATACATTATCAATGCATCAATTAATCACCCAAATGCTTTCCCGGGGTAGTCCTTTCTTACATGCCATTGACAGTGCACAGTGCAACAATTGTGGACTAATTGTGAATCTAGGAGTGCAGGTGCATGGTTCCTTGAAGGTAGAGTCGCAGGTAGATAAGGTGGTCAAAAAGGCTTTTGGCACATTGGCCTTCATCAGTCAGAGTATTGAGTATAGAAGTTGGGAGGCCATGTTGCAGTTGTATAAAAGACGTTAGTGAGACCTCATTTAGAGCATTGTGTTCATTTCTGGGCATCACGTTATTGGAAATATATTGTCTTCAGAGAAGATTTACGAGAATGTTACTGGTACTAGAGGGTCTTGAGCTTTCAGGAGTGGTGTAGTGGGCTGGGTCTCTATTCCTTGGAGCACAGGAGGATGAGGAGTGATCTTATAGAGGTGTATAAAATCATAAGAGGAATAGATCGGATAGATGCACAGAGTCTCTTGGGGAATCGAGGACCAGAGGACATAGGTTCAATCTTGAACGGGAAAAAATTTAATAGGAATCTGAGGGATAGCTTTTTCACACATAGGGTGGTGGGTGTTGGGAAGAAGCTGTCAGAGGAGGTAGTTGAGGCTGGGACTATCCCAACATTTAAAAAAGTTAGACAGGTATATGGATAGGACAAGTTTGGATGGATATGGACCAAACATAGGCAGTTAGGAGTAGTGTAGGCCGGCATGTTGGCCGGTGTGGGTAAGTTGGGCCGAAGGGCCTGTTTCCACACTGTATCAGTCTACGACTCTAACTGATGTTATAGAAATAATTCACACCCATTGATAACTAGCTTTCCACCAGGAAGCTCTTAGGACTCCAAGCTTTCTAGCCCTTCCTATTCCGTGTATGATCTTTCCTTTAGATCTGCTAACACCTAGGCCATCATTGTTCCTACCTTCGGTAATGATTATACCTCAAAATCATTCGCTGAATGAGTTGATCTGGTGGCTGCCACTATGAAGTTGGGTTATAGTGCGGTTTTATCCACGATACTTTCTGGCTGTTCCTCCGCTGCTTGACTACAGTGGACTTAATGGGTGTTCAAACTTAGAAACGACAAAGGGAGGTAGAGATAAGTAGAGGGTCGTTTCCACATCACTGGTCATCAAAGCGTCAGCAATAAACATGCAAACTGTGACCAGCTTGCAGAGGTGGCAGATCCCTCTGATTTGTAATGCGTGTCTGCCACTATTATACAAAATACATTTTAAGTGTGCATTAACAGTTGTGGAAAATGTCATGCACAGTTAGACAAATCTTTATTTGTATAAACTCGTTATGAGGCTTGCCTCTGTAACATATTGCTAGATAGGACGATAGAATCTACAATTGTTTGTTTGAATTCTGATTAATAAGGAATATTAGGGTCTTAGTGATGAATGACGAATTAGGTAACATCCGAGTCTAGCTATACAATTGATAGAATGAGGAATGTGAAGATGCAGCTGCAGAGCTTGACATTTTTGGATTTCTTTGGATTTCTCATGGCCTTGCCTTTCAGTGATCTACTAAGATCTCTAGTTACTTCCAAACAAAAACATGTAATCCACTTGCAGCAACATTACTCAGTTTCCAAGGCAAGATTCACTTCACGTACAATGTAACACCCCTTTATATGGGCCCAATCTTTGTTGAAGCAGCCACTCTTAAAATGTAATCAATGCTGGTGCATCAACATAATGAACAGTGAAGTGGCACTAACTGAATGAAAAATGTGCCTTGTACAATAAAATATTGGCATTCTACCTGCACTGTAATCAACAGGTGCTGGTTAACTGTGAAACATTGACCCCTGCAATTTTTCAGGGGCTATCTAATTTAACTTAATCTGCATGATTCCATGCAAAATTAATAAGCACTGGAAAACGTTTGTACCCCAACTTCATATATTCCTGATCCCTTACCAACTAATTAAAATAAACCCTGAGAAGATCCCAGCACAACAACCAAAGAGGTTTGTTTTGTATTCCTCCCAATGCTTCATTCAAGTCCTTTCAGTCTGCGTGCTTGTATTCGTAGAAGCAGAGCAGATGCAGCACACAGTGAAGACAGCTGAAAGTACCATAAGCTTTGCTAGTGTTACACCATTCTAAAAATACCCAACAAGCCATCGTGTGTGAAAACATCTTATTTTTAAACACAGTATTATGTCAGTTGCAAACTTATAATATGGCATGATATTGCTGTTGATATATTTTTTAATACTACAATTAATCAAATCACTATCATGATTAATAGTCCACATTTTTTCTAAAACATTGCTGTATATTATTCATAATTGACATATTGTGTATTAGTTTTCCTCCATGTGTAAATGTTTTTCGTAAACTATTATTGTTAATGATAATTTTTATAAATGAATTATTTTAATTTGATGGCATTTTACGCCCAAAATTATGACCTAGCCTTCCCTTTCAGAACAACAACTCATTTACTGCACATCTTATTCTTTCATTTTAGATCTGCAACATTAATCTCTCCCACCAAACTACTGCAGTTTTGCCCTTATGGCGACATGCCAACACCTTATTGATATTATGCCAACACTTTATTGGTGTTGTGCACATTTTAAGCAATTTTCTGGAATTCATTTTGATAGCAGGGAAGAGGTTGGAGTGAGGAGGAAAGTGCAATTGGAACATACTTCTAACTCCCCAGCCATCAATATTCCCAATAATCATTAGGATTATAATAGCAATAATAAAAGGATGCTTTCACACATGCACTCTGTGGTTTTAATATGCCCCTCAAATAATCCAATTTTAATTCCAGTACATATCCCTCTCAGATGTTACAAATAGTTATATGTTTTATTATTTAAATAGCTGTGTTCAATCTCTCTTCGACCAGCTTCAGCTCACAATCCCAATGCTTTTTGAAGTTTTTTTTTCCCCCCTTTCCTAACCCAACACCCAATATTTATCTCTGGCTCTCCCAATTCTATTTACATTCCCAAGTCTGTCCAAATGCAAGCCGATATTGTCAATGGTTCACTTCTTTACTCCCTCCAAAACCGGCATCATCACTTTGATGTCTTTCAGGAACAGCTGTCAGCTTTTTAACCCTCCACAACAACTTTAGACGATGGCTGGCCATTTTAACTCTATCTATCTTCATTGATTCTAAAAATCTTTATAACCTTCCCCCCAAAAGTTGAACTTTGAATTATGAATAAGTCTGCCCTCAACAGCTTTTTAAAGGAAATTAGTTCTAGAGTTCCACTAACATGTGAAGAAGCCCCACCTGATAGAGTCACTGAAAGACAAGCTCCAGTTTTAGGGTTATGCTTTCTTATTCTATATTCTACCATTTTATTTTACGTTTTCTTCCTAATACTTTAATTAATTATCTTAAACATCTTAAAGAGAATGCCTTAATTTTGCACAGATTGCAATGTTATTTTGGTTCTAATCCTTATTGCCTGGATTCCATTTGCATTAGACTCTCTCCTCCCCGAAGTGTGGTACCCACAACAAAATGTAATACTACATGTGGAGCTTAATTGGCATTCTATTCTATTCTATCCTAAGCCAAAAAGAATTAGTATGTTTTTAACACAAGATGTTATTATCTGTATAACCAAAAGCCCCAAACTTTTAATCACTATCCTGCATTAAAAAAATGTTTGCGATTTCATGTAATTTTCGCATAATTTGTTACAATTAAATAATGGTCAATAAGTTGATCTATTTTTCTATTGATGCTGATTTACTGAATTTATTGCTTTAGACACCAACACAAAAAATAAAGTATAATTCAAGATCAAACCCATTTAATTTTGCTAATGGACATCATCTTCTACTTATTGAACACTTGGCTAGTGTATCATGATCTACAGATGGTCCTTGGAAGATTGGGAGTCCTTCCACACTCAATACTAGGCAAGCAGATACACTGCCGTTCACATCCCTAGTTAGAAGATGTTAAAGAAATTATATCTGTTTGGATCTAATTACATATTGTTTGGAGTGTAGAAGAATGAGGAATGATCATATTGTAATGAGAGGCAGTGACAGTGGTGCAGCTAGTAGAGCTGCGCCTCACAGCATCAAAGACCTGGGTTTGATCCTAACCTCGGATGCTGTCTGTATGGAGTTAGCATGTTCTCCGTGGGCTTCCTCTGGATGCTCTGGTTTTCTCCCACATCCCAAAGACATGCGGGTTTGTAGCCCTCTGTACATTGCCCCTAGTATGAAGGGAGTGGATGCAAAGTGTAATAGAGAACAAGTGTGAACAGGTGATCTATGGTTAGGTGAATGATTATAGATGGTTGACTCGGTGGGCCTAAGGACCAGTTTCCATGTTGTATCTCTAATATCAATACTACAAAATGGGAAAGATGCTTCGAGCAAGGCCTGGTGAATATTGATGTTTTCACTGGTGAGAGAACCTCAAATGAGGGCTCATGGCTACTAGAGGCCAGTGATATACAGGTGAGGGGCATAGGAGCCACTTCTTCCACATTCTCTGCCCAAGATTCCTGCAGAGGAGGAATTCCAGTGGAGGTACTTAAAGGATGTAAATGTTTTAAAGATCAAGAAACTGAAAGTTATAGAGAACTGGCAAAGATGAGACAAGGACAACAGCAGATCAACAACAATAATATTGAAGAGTGGGGGAGGCTTGGGGGATAAGCAGTTTATTCCGGTCCCTATTTTCTTACGTTCAGCTGCAGTAATATAAAACTCAGCCCTGGCGCCTGCTTTTAATCACCATATAACTTCGGTAGTGAAATGCATCATGAAAATAATGTTAGAATAGAAACAGGTTTGATTGTAAATAGCCTATAAACACCACCTGATCTCACCTGAGGAATGGCTACACCTGCTCTCACCCAAGTCCACTGAATTCTTCACAAGAGTATGAAAAGTACTATCAAACCATATTGTTGTTCTAGGGACCACACAATTATTTTCTGCACCACATCGCTTACATACCAAACTCATGATCACAGCTGTGTTAATAAAAAGAGCACAGGTCAAATACTTCCAAAGGGAGTCAGAAAGAAAGAATCTGCAAGAGAATCAGATTCTCTTACCCAGTTCATAAATATAGTTTACAATGGCCTTTGGCAATGAAAAGAGGACTAACTCAATGGGAAAACAAAACTTTTCAACATCAGTTTTGTTTTTAAATGATGTCTATACCTCATACTTTGATTAATAGTAAATAGACACGGTTTTATTCTGTCCTTCATCACTACTGCCCAGTATCTCTTCTGGACTTGGAAGCTTTTTTCACTTTGTGGTTCCATAGTGCAGGCTTGATAAGGGTGTTTAAAACAAAAAGCTCAATTTTTCTTCAGAATATGTGTTTAAGGTCACTCCATCAAAAATTGACAGTAAGTTACACACTTCAAATGCTGCAACTTAATTTACTTATGGAGAATTATTTATTTATTGCCAAATTTGGGGAGGGACAAACTTCATATCAAAACTGAAACTGGCAACACTAAGAAAAGAATGTGCTTATTAATCCAATTTATTTCAGTTTTTTTTAAACTGAAGTGAGTTATCTTCAGCTATATGAATAATGGATAAAGTACAGGGAGAACTGCTGCAGACAAGCAAAGAAAAAACATTATACTCATTGTTACACTTCAACCTGTTATTCAACAACATGATTAAGCTTGAACAGCAGCCATTCAAAAATAAACAGCAGTACACAAGAGGGCTCCTCCACATCCAGCTTGCAATGTCATTGAGGCCTTTTTCAAGAATGCACCCTTCCAGTGTTTGTTCTTTTAAACAATATGCAGTGTTGCGTCAGCTGCTTGTGATTAAAAGGAATACACTTCTAAATACCAATAAACAGCACGTGTGAAATGGCTGATTCCTAGAAGCATTTAGTTATCAAGATAATTTTTAGGGTGCATGTAATCCACATTGTATCTACGCAGCACCTTCACCTAAAAACCAGCATATCATCTACTGGCCAATTTTTAAGCAGTTATTTTTTTATTTTATTTTTATTTTATTTATTTGTATTTTATTTATTTATTTATTTTTCTTTTCTTTTTTTGTTGTTGTTTTTTGTGTGTTTTTTTTTGTTAGAAGTACAATAGTGTGGTACTTGAGTACCTAATACATAAATACACATTTCCATTCTTGTACAACTTCGTATTTTTAATTTAATAATAAAAGAACAGTGAGAGAAAAAAGAAATATAGAGTGTCGGAATAGATAGACAAGCGAGTAGAAACAGATAGCAAAATAAATAAAGGACAGAGATGAGAAGCTAAAAAGATTGAAAAAAAAAGGAGAAAGTAGAGAAAAGAGATTAGGAGAGATTAACAAGGATAATTTGTTTTGTTAGTAATACCTAATCTTAAAACAATTTATGCACAATGTAGAAGCAGGATATGATAGATTCATACATTGGAAAAAAGCCATTGGGCTACAAAATGGCCCAGAACAGTGCTATTGCTTCACAGCTCCAGCAACCCTGGTTTAATCCTGATCTGGGGTGTTGTCTCTATGACTGCATGGGTTCCAGTTTCTTCCCATCTCCCGAGGATGGGTGGGTAGGTTATTTGATTCCTTAAATTACTTTTTAAATTGTAGGTTAAAGGCAAAAATACTAAAATGGGAATTGATTGGCATGTGTAAAAAAAATAAGGGTAAGGGCACAGGGACATATGTAGTAGGTGAATGGGTTTAATTTGCTTCTCAGGAGCCAGTATGGACAAGATGGGCTGAATGGGCTTCTATGTTTATATCAGATAAGGTAGTATCAATCAGGTTCTGAAGAGCTGTTTAATTAGTGCCATTCATCTAATCTCATTATTCTGATTTTGTCTCATCTCAAAATTTATGTTTTTCCCTGAGATTCAATTCCATTTTGTAAGTTAGTAGTGTACTTGTTTTAACTGTCCTTTCACACTGTGCACTATAAATCATGATAACTTGGTGAATTAAAAATATTGTCAAATCTCCCAGTTTTTCTCTTGTCAATTATCTTACACTGCTTTGGTTATTGCCGTCACTTGTAAAGCACCTTTCCCTTTGGTCAACAAAGAGGGAACTATTCACAGTAGACCACTTTCCAACACAAGTAAATCCCATCTATTTAAATTTGAAAAGTACGCACAGGCTGCCATTTCTTCAAATAGCTGACCTTTCGACTGATTATTGTAGAATTCCAATAATAATACATGCCACTGAACAAAGGCAAAGTCCACTTTTCATTTCTTAAGAATAACCTTTTGCTATTAGACATAGGTCAGTAATACACGTCAAATGATGTTGATCTACAAGACAGCACCACACCAGACTCTAAAAACAAATGCAATTATGAGCAAACCAGCTTTATGCTTTTCCAATGATGAACACAATATGAACCAATGTATTTCAAAATGACACAATAAAAATGTTACCATAAAGGCTGGCCCAAAGAATCTAACTAATTTTTCAGAAAAATTTCACACAGAAAATCCATAGTCCTCATTGGTCAACCTGTGGCTTACCCAACTTTCAAGCCAGGTTAAGGAGTAATGACATGTAATTTGATTAAGATTACTTAATGTGGCCAGATCCAATGATATTCTAGGTTGGATATATACTATCCAGCATAACAAAATTAAGATTAATATACTATCCAGCATAACAAAAGAAAGATGGCTGGCTAGATTATCCTTAATGAGCCAGCTGAGCAATAAAATATTCAACATTTGCCAAAGACACACGAATTTAATCACAGGGAAATGAAAAGAATTGAAAACCTATCTATTTCCTGCGTTATTGAATCTTGCAGGGATTTTCTGATTGTGGCCATCAAAATTAGATGCCAATGGGAGGTGAAAATGTAGGTAAAGATTGGAAAGCAGAGGCCAGCAGCATGAAGGTGTGGTTCAAAGCACAGAATGTGGTATTCTTAACATCTTGAATGCTTCTTTGAAGCAACCCAATCCCTTAATATCAAACAACACTATTGGGCCTATTCTCACAGCACAATCAATCTTTCATTTTCTTAGAAATTATCTCTTCTTTTTACTAACTGCTTTCATCTTCCTCCTCTCTATAAATAATTTGATCTCAATTCTTTTGTCCATCTAAACAACTGCTTCACTTCCAGATATTCTCAAAGTTTGTCGTGTCAACAAGAAATCCAACTATTGCCTCTCAAACCACTCATTGCTTCAGCATCTCCAAAATGGTTTAGAAGATCACATTCAATGTCAAAGATATTCCATGTGATACTAGTATTATTTTGCCATGCCCTTGAATTTCCATATGGTCAATAACTATGTCACAATGCTTTCTACTTCCAACACACAGCATTTCTTTTCCTTCAGATTCACCTTCTATATATGCATAATTATTACCATTAATTATATCCATGGCCTGCTCTTATTCCTTTTAATTACATCCTAATCCTGTCACACAAACAAACATCACAAGGTCAGTGGGTTTTTTTCCCCACTTTGCCACCTCTCGCCAAAATTCTTTGATATTTAATTATCTCTTCCAAACTCTTTTTGAAGCCATCGTGTTTGGTTATTCCCATAGCTTATAACACAAAACATTGCGTCTCCATGTATCCAGTCATACATATGTTCCCAAGGTCTGCAAAGCCTACTCTGATCATGAGCAACGCTTCAAAGCTCATATTATTCCATCACAGGACAATATGCGGTCCCCTCTTGAATATCAGTCATCTACAAACTTGCCTAATCATTTTGCCTCAATGTAATCAATAGCTTGTGTTCAATTTCTCTATTATTCTGCCAACTCTCACAAAATCAAATATACAGAAGCCACAACAGATTACGAAATCCCTTCCTCAGCACTTCTCCTGCCTTCCACACAAGATAATTTTCAATTCCCTCATGTTCCGCTTCAAATCCATTCACTTCACTTTTTCAATCTATTCCATTCTAGTCCCTCCATTCAAACTCAACTTCTCTGACGCTCTTTCACCATTACTCTCATCTCCTACTACTCCACCATTTGCAATAGTCATCATATTCTTACATTCTACAATTCTAAACTTTTCTCCCACTCTTCCCAATTTTGAATGATTGCTCAATTCCCCATAGTTTCTGCTCAGACTTCAAAACTGCAATTAAACCAAAGCAAAAATATTGCTTTCAAAAACAATAACCACGGGATCTTTATATTTGATAGTTGTCTCTGCCTCGGTTATGTTCAAGACATGCAGTTCTCCACATGACATCTCTACCTTAAAGTCTCACTCTACCCCTCGATCTTCCCAATTCTGACACACCTTGCTTCCTTCCCCGTAACATCCGACCTCCACCTCTGCAGCTAGTCGTAAATGAAAGCCCGAGGATTCGGTAGCAAGTGAGATAATAACCTCGAAAAAAATTTCACATTTGAGCGTTTTATTTAATGTATAGACACTTTACTATGCATGCTGGCAAATATTGCACAGCTTTGATAAAATAAAGCTTATTTAAGCTCATAATGTAGAGCTGTAGATTAATACCAAAGCTTATACGACCGGGTCAATGTCTCGAGAACCACCCACAACTCTCGAGTGTCTAGAACAGCTACACTGCAGAAAAAATGTAAAAAGAGAAATACAATCCTCAGTTAGATATCTTCAGGCAAAGCAGAATACTAAAAACAAATACAATGACAATCCTGGAAAATGAAAACTGAACACACGGCTGATCAACAGAGTGTGGGTGTTTGCTCCACTTGAGGTTCTTGTTAAGAAGGCTTAATATTTTAACATTTATTTATAGGAAATACCAGCTGATTAAAATAAGATTGCTGAGGGCATCTGATCATTTCACCCTTAAATATTACACGGGGTTTCCATAGAAACGGGAATGTGAGGGCGGAAAGGAAAAAAAGGTACCAAGTGAGTGATGCTGCAGCGGGGAAAAAATCATCACCGACAGGAGACACCTTGGAAATTCACTCAGTTTAACACGTTTACTCGCGTTAAAGATAAATAAAATAGCCTTTAGACGTTCATTAATGAAGACAAAAGAGGGCCAGACACACACACACAGACAGACGGTACGTACCTCACACGCCACGCCACGCCTCTAACTGCGCTCCGAGTAAACCCCGCACCGCCGCCGCCGCCCCGTGCAACCCAGCCTGCTGCTCGCCCCGCCCAGCCCCGCCCAGCGCCTTGACTGGCGGCCGCAGCGGCCAATCCGCTCCACCCGCCGGCCGCCGTTCCTCCATCAAGTTTGGTTTATCGCCCCGCCCTGTCGCAAAGCCTGCTGGGACTTGTAGTTTGTTCCCCCTCTTCCCCAGCAATGAGTCACGGGGTGTCTTCGTTTATAAAATCAAACACTAAAATGACCCACACCCCGAGTCCGCCTCTGTGCTCAAGCGGTAACGTTTTTAAGCTTCTCTTGCGGTCTGTCAATGGCGGCCACGCCTTATAACGGGACTACATGTTCCAGAATGCCCATTGTGTTGCGAGCAGTCCCCACCCTTCACCAACAGATAGTTGTGTCTGGGATCACACCAGCTAGCTACACGAAATGGGAATGCAACACCTACGCAATCCTCCGTATCCGTGGAAACAGCTGCTCACGGGCACTTTGATGCATCACGACTTTGCAAAACTTGGGTGAATGTCACGGGTGACTGCATTTGATTTAAGTGGCAGTCAAATGATTGCTTAATCGTTACATATGTAGTGTTTCTACACTGAGAGGTAGAACTATTTGAATGAAAATAGTTGGAAGAGGTATTATGAGACATAATGACAGTTAAAAGTAAAAAAAATAGTAATCAAGTTTTGTGGACAGGAAATTCTATAACGAACAGAGCTAACTGCAATCATACATACCCTTACTCATCGTTAAAGTGGTGACTGTGCAAGTGTATTGTCAGGAGGAAAAATACATATCAAAAGTGTTATACATTTGGTGCTTCCATTATAATAACCCCAGCACAAGAACTCTCCATCTAGGATGATGCATGTTGACATGCTGTGATCCCACGATTCTCAAGCCACATCTGAATGGCAGTACAGTAAACCCTTGTTATTATGGACTCTTTATAACAGATTTTGGTTAGAGCTGACGGACCTTTCGACAATCGCCACCGCCTTCCCCGTACCAATGATTTCGCTGATCCTCGCCTTTCCTCCGGCCGCCAACTCACCTGGATTCCAGGCCCAGTTCCGGATTGAGAGTTTGAGAAGGGTCTTGACCCGAAACATCACCTTCCCATGTTTTCCAGAGATGCTGCCTGACTTGTTGAGTTACTCCAGCACCTTATGTCCTTTTGTGCAATAACCAGCATCTGCAGTTGTTTGTTTCTACTGCTTTTACAATGATGATCCTTACTCGGTTATAGCGGACGTTAGGCAATAACCAACACCATACCCCCCCCCCCCCCCCCGGTTCCGTGATAGGGACGTTGCATGGCAGTCTAGGTCGCGGTGAACGTCAGGTAAGCACTTACTATGGCGGCCAGTGCAGACAGACTTCTTCTGTCCGAGCATCCGGACTCCACGCTGACTGGTTCTGTATTTGTAATACAGTTTATTGTGTATTATATGTCATAGCTGCTTTCTTGCATCTCTCTCTCTCTCTCTCTCTATGTTGGCTGCAGCCACCGTCTGCTTCAGTAAGGGAAGCTGGTCAGTGAATGGTCGCAACGCCCCTCGGAGACTGCGTTAGATTGGCCACCGAGTGACCAGTGCATTATGTGATTGGACACCATGCCCTTGGGGACAGCGGCTGATTGGACGGGAGGAGACCAATTTGTTGATTGGACGGGGGAATTTTAAGGGAAGCTGGTCGGTGATTGGGCGCAACCCCCTTGGAAACAGCAGTTGATTGGCCGCCAAATAATCGGGCACAAAAAATTTACAAATAGGAAAACAAATAAATCGGAATTCCGACCATGCCTGGTCTGCAGTTCCTTCCTATTGAAGAAGAACCCTGGCCCGAAACAACTCCTAATCCATTCCCTCCACAGATGCCGCCTAGCCCGCTGAATTCCTCCAGCACTCTGTGTTTTTTATTTAACTCTGAAATTGAAGATAGACCTAAAGCTGGAACAACTCAGCAGGACAGGCAGCAACTCTGGAGAGAAAGAAAGGGTGACATTTCAGGACGAGACCCTTCTTCAGACTGAACTGAACTCTCGTCGGTGAGAGAACTTGTGATTGTCTGAAGAAGTGTCTCGACCCGAAACGCCACCTACTCCCTCTCCCCAGAACCACTGCTCATCCCGCTCAGTCACCCAGCCCCCAGTATCCACCTTCAACTCCAGAGTCAAATAAAAAACAGAATGCTGGAGGAACTCAGCGGGCCAGGCGGCACATGCGGAGGGAACGGACCAGTAGCTGCTCTGGGCCAGGGCTTCCCCCCCCCTACAGGAGGGAACCGCAGATGGAGCAGTCCCCGCAAAAAGCAAAATGATTCCGGGAATGCCGAGGCGAGAAAGGGAGCGAGAGACGAGATGGGGAGCGGGAGAAAGAGAGAGGGAGGGAGGGAGGGAGAGAGTGAAAGACAGAGAGACACAGCGAGAGGGAGAGAGAGCGAGGGATGGAGGGAGAGAGAGGGAGGGAGAGAGAGAGAGCGAGAAAGAACGCGAGACAGAGAGACCCCAGTCCCTCAAAAGCGGAAGACCAATGCCCACAAAAACAATCATCCAGATCTTGATACCCAAAACACCAACAGATTTAATCCGTTACAATCCCCAGAGGTACAGCATGACCCCCCACATCCCTGCATTTTCCAAGCAGCAAGATCCCAAGTCAACCCCAGCGGGCCACCACCCCTCCATTGCCGAGTGGCATGGCAACGAAACAGGAAGTCAGGCCGATCCCGGCCGCTCCCACCTGCCCGCTGCACCTCGTTGTTACGATTATCTATGGTCGATTTTGCGTTGTTAAATACGGACTTTTTAAAAATCCGTATTTAACAACGCAAAACCGTACATCCGTATTCTTATCGCATTTCCGTAAAAAATACGGAAAATTCGTACTACTTGGCAGCTCTGGCAAAGATACTAGAGCCTTTGGTTCAGGGTGCTCAGTCACCCTCCACAATTATTTACAGCGCAAAAATTGACCATTTTTAAGAGTTAAGAAAGTACGTGTTTCGTGGGTTAAGTGTATGCCGGAGGCTGCCATGTCCTCCAGAAGGATTGAGCTGCACCGTGCGTCACTTCTTTTGACCCGATGACCTTACGTGCAACCCCCCCTCCCCTATAATGAAGGTTCACAGCACTACTTTTCAATATACCAAGAAAGATTATGGGAATTCAAGCTATTTTCCATTCATCTTCAGGGTGAAATACACCTTCCATAAATGGACATCAGTTCACATAATCCCAAATTTACAAGTTATTTATGATATGAAGGTGAGCATGATGGACCCTCACTGTGAGGGTGGAAGCCAAGCGAAAAAACTATCTCTGATAATTTGCTTATGTTTGTATCGAAACTAGGCTTTTCTGCTCTAAGGTCAGCCATCAGTAATATCGACTTAGTTTTCCATCTAGACTCTGCCTGATCTCTGGGCATTTCCAGCATCTGCTTTTGGTTTCTGATTCCAGCAACAGGTTGACCTGTATTTTAGTTTAAAGATGATGTTTTTCTCTCTCTGACAGGCTTCAAGAATCAGTGAGCTCAGCAATGTTGACCTCACCCTATCTAAAATAATCTCCTTGTCCCCCACCCTCTGCAAAATAAACTTGTTTGCTTATTTTTTTCATTTCCAATGAATGATCTTCAAATTGTAATGTTAAAATCCATTTTTATTTCCAAAGATGCTGCCTGACCTGCTGATTGTTTCCAGCATTTCCTATTTTTACTACAATCATGATAGTCACAGAAATAGTCACAGAACACAGAAACAGGCCGTTTGGCTCGCGCATCTATGCCAACCATCGAGTCCCTATCTATACCAATCCCATTTACCAGCACTTGCCCAGTATGCATAGACAATTCCAGTGCTCACACAGATGTCTCCAAAATAAGTGTGCCTGCTACCCTAATCTGGCATTCTGTTCCAGATTGTAACCACCTTCTGGCTGAAACAATTCCATCTCAGATTCCCCTTGAAGCCTCTTAATCCTCATTTTAAACAGGTGCTCTTTGGTCTGAGAGATCCCCACTAGAGGGAAATAGATGAGACATGGTAACAGGGAAGAACTTAACAAAAGTAATAGGAGTATTGAAAATAGAGCAAACAATGGGAGTGCAGAGAAGGTTCACCAGACTGATTCCTGGGATGTCAGGACTGTCTTATGAAGAAAGACTGGATAGACTCGGTTTATACTCTCTGGAATTTAGGAGATTGAGAGGGGATCTTATAGAAACTTACAAAATTCTTAAGGGGTTGGACAGGCTAGATGCAGGAAGATTGTTCCCGATGTTGGGGAAGTCCAGGACAAGGGGTCACAGCTTAAGGATAAGGGGGAAATCCTTTAAGACCGAGATGAGAAAGACTTTTTTCACACAGAGAGTGGTGAGTCTCTGGAACTCTCTGCCACAGAGGGTAGTTGAGGCCAGTTCATTGGCTATATTTAAGAGTGAGTTGGATGTGGCCCTTGTGGCTAAGGGGATCAGAGGGTATGGAGAGAAGGCAGGTACGGGATACTGAGTTGGATGATCAGCCATGATCATATTGAATGGCGGTGCAGGCTCGAAGGGCTGAATGGCCTACTCCTGCACCTAATTTCTATGTTTCTATGTTTCTATGTTTATGATGGACAAATCTCAAGACTTTGATGGGGGTCTCCGCCTTGGCCAACAGAAACAACTGGGAAAGAAACTGCAGCTGCTGATGTTCTATTGATTTTAAAATTCAGCTTGAAGAGTTAAAATGTGCAAATATTACATTATTTAAGAATAAATGAGATGAAGCACTTTTACAAACAGAGATAGCACTGGGTCAATTGAAGTTATCAAGATCAAAATCAATCGACTTGGTAAGTAGGGACATCAAAGGATAAAGTTCAAAGACTGATAAAAGTTACTGAGGTACAGATCTCATAATTTAACAGACTGAGGCTGAATGGTCTATTCTTATTCCTTTTGACCTGATAGATCGCTGGTTCCTACTGGGTCATTCTCTGAATGGAGGCACGCATAATGCTCCTAGATTGTCATGAACTTGAATGTCAAGGGATCAAAATGACGAATAATTAAAGTTAGCTTTTGCTTTTCTAGTTTCAAATCCAACGAGAATTTTGTTTCTATTTCCTTTTCAAATTCAGCCTCTGGAAGTGAGGAATTATCTAATAGATAATTTTAGGCTTTTCAATATCTTAATGTATCCTGCTATTTGCTGAGCATTTTTCCCTTTGGTATCCTTAATATGTTACTTGGCTCAACATAAAAAAACCCAAATATAAACACATACAAATGGACAGTGGATGACGTCAGATTTCAAAATCGCACAGGCACATTAGAGAATGTGTAACTAGACAATATAACATGTACATTTATTGTTTAGGATATTTCCTATTTTAGCAACAGGATTTGAGTATAGGAGCAGGGAGGTTCTACTGCAGTTGTACAGGGTCTTGGTGAGACCACCAGTATTGCATACAGTTTTGGTCTCCTACTCTGAGGAAAGACATTCTTGCCATAGAGGGAGTATAGAGAAGGTTCACCAGACTGATTCCTGGGATGTCAGGACTTTCATATGAAGAGAGACTGGATAGACTCGGCATGTACTCGCTAGAATTTAGAAGATTGAGGGGGGATCTTATGGAAACTTACAAAGTTCTTAAGGGGTTGGACAGGCAAGATGCAGGAAGATTGTTCCCGATGTTGGGGAAGTCCAGAACAAGGGGTCACAGTTTAAGGATAAGGGGGAAGTCTTTTAGGACCGATATGAGAAAAACATTTTTCACACAGAGAGTGGTGAATCTGTGGAATTCTCTGCCACAGAAGGTAGTTGAGGCCAGTTCATTGGCTATATTTAAGAGGGAGTTAGATGTGAGTTATAGTTAAAGTCAGCATAGAATACCTTTATGGAGGCTACAACACAATTTGTTATCTATTACTTCGGTAAATCCCATAATATCAGAAGTTATGCTTCACCTGTATTTCAATGCCCATGAATCACCTCAATTAGCTCTTAGCTGAAAGTTCCTATTATTATATAAGGTTATATTATTAATCCTGTTTGCAATGATATCCTGAATAATTGTGAACAACTTTTCAAATTAGCTCCCCACTTTAAATCATTTTAAGCCATTCACAATCATTTTTTTAAATGATTTATTGGTGAGCCAGCTCTTGATGAAGCTTGATAATAGGCAGGCAACATCGGCACATTCTGAAGCTCATTACATTCTCACATTTCTAGTGCTAGTGTGTAAATAGTTTCATAATTTATTGGAGAGTTGCTCTGAGTCGCAAATTGGCACAAGTTACCGTACAATTTGCACTGCTCCACTCTTGGCATAAACAACACGGCTTGTGAGCACTTACACACAAGTTATCAGATATTCCTGCACTTGCTCGCTTCGAACAAATTGAGCTCACTGCAAAGGTTAGGCCTGATGGTTAACAACATAAAGATCAATTAATAACGAGGTTTATGTTTCAGAAATGCCACACGTCTGTATGCCCCCAAAAGGGAATAAATTAAACTAGAATTCCATTCCTCTGTGCAATAAATTATTCCTGTGTAAACAATGGTTGAGAGGAATGCAGCAAAGGAAATGGGTCCCATTCTTGAGCACGGTACCAGGTGCTCCATGTTCCTTGCTGATGTATTCCTATTCCATTCCCCCTCCTCTGCTTATCCATATTTTGGCTAACCTTTGCTGATTTCTAAAATTATCCCAGTCCTCAGATTTACTGTTTATCTTGGGGATATAATTTTATTTTCTATCTACAACATTCATAACCTCTACATGTCTTAGGGTGGATCACTTTCAGTGGCAACGAAGATCTTAAAAATCATCATCGGCTGACGGAGGGAAAATAGAATGATAAATCAGGGAGGAATACACGGTTTATGAGCTTCTGCAAGTAAAACGACTGCAGAGAATGCAAAATTACATCTTCGAGGCTGTTGCAGGGGAAATGATGGAGCGCAGGAAATAACTATTTGGAATGTTGGTAAGCCAAATTATCCTGAATAATTCATTAAGCACATTTTATTTAAGACCATTCTGAGGGATAAGATATTAATTCATTTGGAAGAACAGGGATTAATAGATATAGTCAGCATGGTTTTGTGCATGGATGATCATGTTTTACGAAATGATTTTTTTTAAAAAACCTAACCAAGAAGGTGAATGAGGGCAGGGCCGTAGACAGTCTATATGGACCTCAGCAAGGCCTTTCATGAGGTTCAGCAAGGTAGACTACTCTACATAGGATCCAGAGAGCTTTCGCAAACTAGATACAGAATTAGCTTTATGGTAGCAAGCACAGGATGGCGGTGGAATGTTATTTAACAGACAGGAGGCTTGTGACGAGTGGTATGCCTCAGGGGTTGGTGCTGAGTCCATCACTGTTTGTCATCTATATGATTTGGGTGAGAATATACAAGGTATGATTAGTAAGTTTGGAGATGATACCAGAATAGGTAGTCAATGATCATGGATATCAGGAATTACAGGAGGATCTTGATCAACTGAGCAAGTCAGATGAGGAATGGCAAGTGGTGTTTAATTCAGATAAGTGTGAGGTGTTGTACTTTGGGAAGTCAAACCAGGCAGGACCTTCACAGCGAACACAAGGGTCCTGGGTAGTGTTGTGGTGCAGAGGGATTGAGGAGTACAAGTACATGGTTCCTTGAAAATTGTGTCACTGATATATAGGGTGGTGAAGAAGCTTTTGGCAAATTGGCCCTCATCATTCAAAAGTTGGGATATTTTGTTTTAGATTTGCAAGATGTTGGTGACCCACACTTGGAAGAAATTGTGTTCAGTTTTGATCATTCTGCTATATGGAAGATATCATTAAGCTGGAAAGAGTGCAGAGAAGTTTTACGAGGATTTGATTTGATTTTGATTTGATTAAATTTATTGTCATTGTCTTCAATTAGGAGACAACAAAATTCTCTTTCACTTAGTCATACAAAAAATAAAATTATTTATTTATTTTTTTTAAACACAAAAAAGCAGTAGTCCACAACACACACATCCCCACAGCAGCAGCAAAGTTCCCCACTGTGAGGTAAGGAACCAAAGTCCAGTCAACCTCCTCACAGATGTTCCCCAATGTTCACCCATGGTCGGGGCCTCCCGATCCCTCCGCAGTCACGGCTACGTGCGGCCCAATTTTCTGGACCTCCAGCCGGGAACGATGTAACCCCGGCGTCGAATGCGAAAACATCCTCAGAGGCCTGGACCTCTGAATCGGCCACCTTCCACCGCAGTCTGCGGCTCCCGACGTCCACAGGCCGTGCTGGGCGGAGATTCGCGCTGGCGACCCCCGGCAAAGGGTCCCTGGACTCCGCGATGTTAAAGTCAGCGTCGCCCCCGTTGGGAGCTCCGCACCCACAGCTCCGCGGTGTTGGAGCAGCGGCCCAACACTCCAGAGCTCCAAACAGCGATCCCAGGTAAGGCCTCGCCCGCTCCACGACGTATCGAGCGCTGCGCTGCAGCTGCTGAAGCTCTGGTCCGGTCCCGGCAGGAAAGGCCGCGCCAATCCAGTTGCTGGGCCGCGAGGGGGGGAGGGGCGAGAACGCAACTTGGATAATAGCCGCATCCTCGCCACGAAGCGACTGAAGGACGGTTTCCCCCTTACCCTACCTTCTTCCCTCACATAAAATACCAAAAAAACCTAAAAAACTCTAAACATAACAACAACAAAAAGACAACCAGACTGTGGTCGGAGGTAGCCAGTAACAGCGCCACCGGATATTGCCAGGACTTGAGACTGCGCTATTAGGAGAGGTTGGACAGGCGAGGACTTTATTCCTTGAAATGCAGGGAGCTCAGAGGTGATATTATAGAGGTTTATAGAATTGTGAGGGGAATGAACAGGGTAAATGCGGTCCTTTTCAAGAACTAGAGGGCGTAGATTTAAGGTGAGAGGGAAAAAAATAATAGGAACCTGAGGGGCAGCTTTTTAACACAGGGTGGTGGATATATAGAAAGAAGCTTACAAAGAAGTAGCTGAACAATAACAACATTCAGAAGATATTTGGTTATTGTAGATTTAAGGGGATATGGGCCAAATGCCTCTTCAACCTCATTACTGAGATCTATGTTTCCCAGCTGTTTTAATAGGGCATCAATAATATCATTGCCCAAGGAGAGTAAGGTGACATGGCTCAATGATTAGTGACCGGTGGCACTAATGTCCGTGGTGATGAAGTGCTTTGAGAGGTTTGTTGTGGCGCAAATCAACTCCTACCTTAGCAAGAACCTGGACCCACTTCAATTTACCTACCGCCACAATAGATCAATGGGGGGGGGGTAATTTCACTGACTCTCCACTCTGCACTAGACCATTTGGACAATAAAAATACATATGTCAGGTCGTTGTTCATAGACTACAGCTCAGCATTCAACACCATCGTCCCCTCCAAATGTTAACAAGCTCAAGGAACTGTGTATCTGCACATCCTTTTTCATCTGGTTCCTCAACTTCCTCATCAATAAAATACAATCGGCACGAATTGGCAACAACACTTCCTCCTCGAAAACCATCAGCACACGGGCACCTTAAGAATACATTTAGTCCCCTGCTCTACTCACTCTATACCCATAGATCCAGCTTTATCATTAAATTCTCTGACATGACCACTATTGGACAAATTCCAAATAATGATGAGTCACTATTATTCCAATAGTTGGAAAGGGTGCAACATAGATTCACATATTACCTGGGCTTATGTTACAGGAAGAGATTGGATAGACTAAAAATGCTTTTTTATTTGGAATGTAAGAGACTAAGGGATCATCTTATTGAGATGTACAAGATCATGAGGGGCATGGATAAAGTGAATGCTCAAAGTCTTTTTTGCAGGGTAGAGCCATAACCTAAAATTAGTGGAGAGATTTAAGTGGAACCTCAGGGGCAACTTCACTCAGAGGTTAGTCCGTGTCTGGAATGAGCAATCAGAGGAAGCTAAAGAAGCAGATACAATTACAGTTTTTAAAATACATTGGATAGATATATGGATAGAAATAAAGAGATATGGGCCAACTGTAGACATATGGAATTAGCCCATATGCCAGTTTGGTCAGTATGGAAAATGGGGGCCAAAGGGCCTATTTCCATGCTGCATAGCTCTATGTCTCTTCACAAATTCTTCACAAATTAATTACAACCCTGCACATATTAAATTCTGTAAATGTTTCCTTTGATATGTATTTTTGATTCCATTTTATTGCACAGTTCCATTTTATACCTCATGATGAGGACTGGTCAACATTGTCATTTCTCCCAATTGACAACATTCATATCACAAGTTAGCATCCCACTATTCTAATAATATGGGTTCTAACCCATACAATCTATAAACAAAAAATCAGTTCAACTATTTCAAACATTTGTGGTTAGCAAGCCAAAACCTCAGCTCAGTATCTTGTTCTAAAGATGCTGCCTGATGTTACATGTTCCAATTTCTAGTGCTCACAGATATAAGCAGCCTATGTTTGTAGTTGGTTTCGTAACCTGGGTCTATATTTTACAATGCAAGGCATATTAATTTCAGATTAAGTTCATCTTGATTTAAGTTCCCATTTAAAATATATTAAATTAAATATATTTACAATTTCTACAATCGATTTAAAAACTGCCAAAGCCCAGATTTATTCTCATTCGGTCATGTGGAAAATTCACTCAATAACCTGCCAATAGGTGGCATACGAGACTGGTCTTTTGAAGATTTTGGACTTTTCTCATATTCATATGTGGGAGAATAAAATAAACATTAAATGTTTAAATGGGTGTATCTCAGAAGATTAAACTCAATGCAAGAGCAGGAACCTGCAATATGCTGGGCACTAATGTTAAAATATATATCTGGTATACAACATGTAAATAATTCAAATTTAAAAATTATGTAAACATTTTTATTACATAATGGAATGTTATATATCTGACACAATTAAACGATTCCTGAGAAAACAGATCAATTGTTTAAAACAATCTTATTTAAAACATTTGTTTTTTTCAATCTTCACATCAAAGATCAAATTTTTCTTCATAAGCACACATGCACGAGGCCCTCTGACTGTCTAGGTAGGGTTTGCATCCCAAATGCATTATTGCATTGAAAAGCAGTTCTACAGCATTCTCACAAGCTATACAAAAAGAGAAAACAAAATTAGGTTTGTTTCTTTGGTAAAATTGACTGGTATTATTAAATAAGCAACCATCAATACATTTTGAATTTTTACTTTAATTATATAGATGAAGATTTAAAGAATTATAGCTAGTTCCTGTATTGAGTTTTCATGTTAGAAACATAGACAATAGGTGCAGGAGTAGGCCATTCGGCCCTTCGAGCCTGCACCGCCATTCAATATGATCATGGCTGATCATCCAACTCAGTATCCTGTACCTGCCTTCTCTCCATACCCCCTGATCCCTTTAGCCACAAGGGCCACATCTAACTCCCTCTTAAATATAGCCAATTAACTGGCCTCAACTACTTTCTGTGGCATCGAATTCCACAAATTCACCAATCCACAGATTGACAATATAGCTTTCAATTAGGTTATTTTTCTTTTTAAAAATGGATATCTGCTGCGCTGAAAATATACTAGCACAATTTTGCAACCCATTAGAAGAAGAACATGATACTTAGAAGTTGCCTTTGCGTTTCTCAAGCCTACTCGACAAGATCACGACTAACTTGGTCCTTCCTGCCTGATCTCTCCAACAATCGAATTCCTCTGGTTTAAAAAAAACCCTCAAAAATCTGTAGTAGACAAGCCAATGGGTCTAAAGACAGACACATCTCCTGGAGCTGTACTCTAAGCCTTAACAGAAGTGGTTGCAGAGATACTGGATGTGATGTTTGTTATCCACCAAAATTCCCTGGGTTCTGTTTAAAGTCCCAGAGCATTGGAAGCCCCTAACAAATGAAAGACCACTATTCAGGAGGAGAGACAGAAAGCAAGAAGCTATA
Organism: Okamejei kenojei; assembly: GCA_035221665.1. NCBI lineage: Eukaryota > Metazoa > Chordata > Chondrichthyes > Rajiformes > Rajidae > Okamejei > Okamejei kenojei. The sequence goes on from CM069143.1 coordinate 8,482,893, forward strand.
ATAAACCATACATGAATTAGGAAAATGCTGAATTCAATTATGAAAGGAGATAGTAGCATGGCATTTAGAATGTCATCAGACAAGCAGCACCATTTAAAGAAAGAGGAATTGACAAATATTTTCAAGTTCTCAGAGGATGTATCAAACAGGGTTGATAAGGACAACCAATGAAAGGACCCTATAAGGATAATGTAGTAAAGAAGTCGGAAAGTTTTAATGCAGTGTTATAGTCTGCTAATAAGACAGCATAAAGTTGTGATGTCTTTATTTCAGGCTTGCATTGGGGTACGTTCACTAGGCTGATTCATAGATGAAGAGGTTGATGTATGAATGGTTGTTTCTACATTCACTGGAGTTTAGAAGAGTGAGAGGTGATCTTAACAAAATATAAAACTGAAGTTGAGAGGATATTGTGACATCTCAAATAAGGGGTCACCCAATTCAGACCGTGATTAGGAAGAATTTCTACCCCAAACAGGTGGAGGAGATGATGAATACATGAAAAGAGTAGAAAAAGATTTTAGGAACAAGACTGGTGCAACTGTAATCCTATCATCTCCAAGTCAAGTACGTCCTTCCTTTCATAAGGAGATCAAAAATGAATACAATGCTCCAGTTATTCACAAAAGCTTTACAGTTAGGAGCACAGAACAGCACAACAATGGAACATGCCCCTTCAGCCCAAGATGTCTGCGCCAAACATGATGCTAAATTAAACATCCTTTCTACTGGAAAATGATCCATATCCTCCATTTGTTGCATATTCATGAAAATCTAAAATCCTCTTAAATGCCACTAGTCTCTGCTTCAACCACAACCCCAGACACCTACCACTCTCTATGTAAAAATGTGCCTCACACAACTCCATTAAACGTGTGAGACATTAACCTCTCATTTTAAAGTTATATCCTCTAGTATTTGGCATTTTTATCTGAGGGAAAATGTTCTGACTGTCTATCTTATTTGTATATACTTCTATTAGGTCACTCCACTAACCTCTAGGGAAAGCAATCCCCGTTTGTCCAACCTCTCCACAAAACTAATGCCCTCTAAACCAGGCAACATCCTGGAAAACCTCTTCTGCACCCAGAGCCTCCACATCCTTCCTGTAATGGGTCAACCAGTATTGCACACAATAATCCAAATGTGGTCTTACAAAAATGTTATAAAGTTGCAATGTGACTTATTGACTCTTAGACTGAAACCCCCAATTGATGAAGGCAAACTTAACACGAGCCTTTGTTTCCACTTTGTCTACTTGTGATGCTACTTTCAGTTTGTGTCCTACCATTAACTATACTTTCCCCTCACATTTTACCTCCCTAAGTGCAACATCTCACACTTGCCCTGATTAAACTCCATCTGCCCATAATGTGTAACTGATCCTGTTGTATCCCTTGACAACATTCAATTCCAACTGTCTGCAATTCCACCAATTTCTGTGTTGTCACCAAACTTTAACCACCCCATTTACATATTTGTCAAAGTCATTGATATATAGCAATGTATATATATCACAGAGGTCTAACACTGATCCTTGCAGAACACTGCCAGTCAGACTGCCAGTAGAATAATACCCTTCCACCACTACTCAGTATTCTATGGGTAAATCAGTTCTGAATCCAAAGTGCCAAGTCACAATGAATTCCATGCATCTTAATCTTCTGGACCAGTCTACCACAGAGATCATTGCCTTACTAATGTCCTTGAAGACAATATACACTGCCCTACCCTCACTGATCTCCTTTGTCATCTCCTCAAAAAACTCCATTAATTATCTGCCCTAGACAAAGATATGTTCACTGTCCCCAATCAGCCCATTTTCTTCCCAAAGCAAGAACAAAAATGTATCCTCAAAAATCCTCTCAATGGCCCAAATTTCCTGGATTATGCCTATTTCCCTTTTTAAACTAAGGTACACATTGTCTATCTCGAGTACCTCACCCAAGGCAGATGCAGCAAGACTGCCTAACCTTTACATACCATTAGAGAAGGCTAACATTTTATTTACGTGAACTATTTGCTATACTCATATCATGATTTTGCGTTTCTTGCATGAGGACGCTGGAACCCATTAGGTTTACATAATTTAAATAAAACGTTGCTTTCCTTTTTTAACCAAAGTGGACAACTTTCCCCTCATAATATTCCATCTTTTTTTGCTCAGTTACGTGACTTATCTACACCCCTCTGTTGACTATTTGTGTCTGAAAACTTACTTTTAGATCCATCTTTGTATCATTTGCAAATTTGATACAAATTTGATACAAAGGACATTACACTTCCTTCATCCAAGTCATTAATATACATTGCACTGAGCCCAGAACCAGCACCAATCCTGTGAATAAATGCCTCCCAGCACAGGGAATTATATCAATAAGACACAAAATGCTGGAGTACTCAGCAGGTCATGTATGATATACATATATGTGTGCCAAACATGAAAGATAGCTGGTCTGCATAAAATGGAATTGGATGATGCTAGCAGAAATGTTACCACACAGCTCTAGAAATACAGGTTAAATCCTGTCCATGTGCACTGTCTATGTGGAGTTTGCATATTCTCCCAATGATCACATGGGTATCCTCCGGGTATGTTAATCAGCCGTTGTACATTGCACCCTGGTGTGTAGACAAGTGGTAGAATCTGGGAAAGTTTGATGGGAATGAGAACAGAATTTGTTTTAAATGGGATTAGTATTGGATTGATGTAAATGGGTAGTTGATGGTTAGCATGGATTCAGAGGGTTGAAAGCTCTGTTTCGTGCCGTATGTCTCTATGAATGCATGATTGGACGTGCCCAGACAAATTTCAAGAGTGTGCTTTGACATACAAACCATCATGATCAGGTCTACTCTCGGGGAAAAAACATTTTTTCAAAGGCATGGTGGTGTTCAAAAATTGAAATTTTGTAGTTTCTGAGACCCTAAATGCTCTTGTGTCACACGTAACAAGGTCACTATTAAAAGATGCACTGAATATTGTGTTTTGAACCTTAAACATAACCCAAACTATTTGCTATTTGTGAGACTCTGCCATGAGCAAATTGGCTGGCTGGTTTAAGTTCCATAAACCTTGACTCAGCTTTACAGTCCAGCGGCAAATATTCTCTTAGGGTGGTAATTTGTCTAAGGCAAGAAGTGGCTTTAGCATCAACAGTGACTGTTCGTCTTGCACAGCAATTGGACCCCTTACTTTCAATGTCTTCTACAGCCCCTTTGATCACTCTCGCTCAATCCTTAATGATTCTTTAACCTGCCTCAACCTTAACAATGGGCTGGAAGATTGCAACCTTCACGTGGTCCGCCCTGTTTCGACTAATGCAATCAACTCGACGTGCACAAACGGAAGATCAAATAGAACAAGTTGTCCAACAACTTTAGGCTGTGCACGCCTCACGAAAGAAGAAGAACCTTAACAATTGTCTTCACAAAGGCATTAACAGAAGAAACCATCACAGTGGATGCCTTTGCTATATTTAAGAGGAAGTTGGATGTGGCCCTTGTGGCTAAGGGGATCAGAGGGTATGGAGAGAAGGCAGGTACGGGATACTGAGTTGGATGATCAGCCATGATCATATTGAATGGCGGTGCAGGCTCGAAGGGCCGAATGGCCTACTCCTGCACCTAATTTCTATGTTTCTATGTTTAGTTGTCTGGGAAAAGTCTACTGTGACAATAATGTGCAGATTAAAACCCACTTTGAATATTGAATTGAGTTCAATTTTTCAAAATAAGAGCTTTAACCTTTGGCATCAATGCAAAAAGCTCAAAGCATATCAAGGGGATTAATTCAACCTAGTAAGTGATCATTTGAGACTGGCATCGGGAAACGTTCATCACAGTAACAGCGGTGTGTACTTTAATCTCTCTGATGAGGCAGTAGAGCCAAAAACAATGCAGTCAATTAATGGCACCAACTAGGGTATGTTGGAATCACCCAAAATGAATGGTTTGATAGATAATGATGAGCCAAATTGCTTTCTTACTCATATCTATTTTATGATATACTAAACAAATTAGCGTTCAGTATCTTCCATTGAATGGAACCAGGAGTGCCATTGTTCTAGAACTTGTTTATCAGTTTTCATGCTGTGGTATAGTATGAACATGGAGTGAGCTCATGTTAAGGCAGCTTGTTATTCCTGTTGAATGGGAGCAAGGAAGAGACAAATCATTATTGCATAAAATCTGGGTTATTGCTCCGATATACGGCATCTTGTGGTCATAAATCCTCATGGACAATGTCAATGCTTCATTAGCAGTAACGTTTCAGCCAAATGTAATTAAACAACATGTGTTACCTACACTTACCCTGTACAGTTGCATCCATTCCTAATGTTTTTTGCACATTTCTGCAAATGACGGAAAGGCAGTACTGAAACAATTCATCACACTCCTGTTTAGTGTTACCACAAGTATCATAACAGCGATCATGTTGATTGCAGCACTTTGTCATGGAAGGAATTCCTACGTCTAACTATTCAGAAAAATATACATAAATATTAGAAATGCAAAATCTTCACAAATTGTGTTTTAATCTCATGATACAACTTGCATGTAGCATTTGGGACAACGCTGAAAGTTAGCAACTCTTGACGCTGGTGTTTTGCAGCTTTTGAAAGCTATTCAAACAAATTGCTTATTGGTTACCAGCATAGCTCACTATCAGTTACTGTGGGCAAATTTAGATTCAACTTTTTGTTTTGATTTATTCAACTGACATTTATTCAATTTTAAAAGTAGGTTCCTACCTTCAAATTGGGACTGTCTAGGGAAGTGCACCTCCAAGAGGTTTGTTACTTGATGCCTTCTTGGAAGACTAACAAGAAAAGGGACCTTTTTTTTCACACAAAGAGTGGTGAATCTGTGGAATTCTCTGCCACAGAAAGTAGTTGAGGCCAGTTCATTGGCTATATTTAAGAGGGAGTTCTTGTGGCTAAAGGGATCAGGGGGTATGGAGAGAAGGCACGTACAGGATACTGAGTTGGATGATCAGCCATGATCATATTGAATATCGGAGGGCCAAAAGGCCCACTCCTGCACCTATTTTCTATGTTTCTATACACAAATGACTGAGACGACCTCTAGGGAGAATGGGACAGTGGTACGGTCTAAAAGTAGCAACACAGGCTGATAAGATGGCTAGGAAGACATTTAGGATACTTGTCTTCATGAGCCACAACCGAGTATAGCAGCAGGAAGGTATGGTATAATGTTGTAAAACACTGATTAAGCCACTGCTGCGATAGAGTATGCAGTTCTGGACATCACAGTACGGGAAGTACACAATTGCAGTGGAGAGGATGCAAAGGTGATTCATCTGGATTTTGCCTGGGATTAAACATTTCAGTTATGAAGAGAGACTTTATAGGTTGGGGTTTCCTTGGAGCAGTGGGGGCTGAGGTGAGACCTGACTAGGGTATACAAACAATGAGTGGCATTAATAGTGTAAACAATACATTTTTTTCCCCACAACAGAGGTGTTTAAACCCAAAGGACATACATTTATGCTGAGGGATTGGAAGGGTTGGAGGGCATTTAAGAAGTATTTCTTTCACCTAGAAAATAATTCTGAAATGTAGTGATGGATAAATGTGGGTGAAGTGGATGAGACTGAAGACTGTAATAAGATTTACAAATCTAATTGAGCAATCAAATAACCAGTGATTGAAGGCTATGGGCCATTTGCTGGAGAATAGCACTAATATGGATTGGTATTTGATGGCCAGCATGGACGTGTGGACCAAATAACCTGTATAGTTGTGGAACTATAACAAATAAATTGGACTGAATACCAGAACTAAAACACTTTGAGTGGGAAGGCCAAAGATAAGTCTTCTTTCTTCAAAAGAGCAAGAATGTACAAATGTATCTCAATGCAAGAACTACAAAACTATTTGGACAATCAGAGAAAGGGCAGACATGTCTATGTAAATTGTGTTGAATCCTGGTGACACGACTGAGAGAGAGCGAGAGAGTAATAATTAATATTAGCATTTGGTGCCCATATTGAAGTAGAAATGTGAAGCAAACACTAATAGCAGAATAAATCCTAATCCTTGTGTTATGTGTCTGTTAGTAATTAACTAGATGAATGGAAGTATTGATCATGATTGCAAGAACCCATTCTGAATGATAAAAAGTAATAGGTGAATGGATCATAAGAAGGGCTGATGAAGAGAGAAATGTAGCCATTTTTCTCTCTTCCCTTCCTCACTGGAGCTGCTTGTTAGAGTCTAGTTCCATGGGAGCCAGCAATCATGCAGTACGTCCCTCAAGTGGCAATTCTTCATGAGTGGGCCCTGCCACAGTTATTCAATCGTAGGGAAGTTACAGACGAGTCCAACCTCGAATCATATTCTCTCCCTTTTCATGGAAATACTGGACAACCAAGGCAAAGAAAGCTGACCTTATACCAGAAGCTATAGATTCAAATGTATCAAAGTCAATAACATAAACAAATCTGGGTTTCTCCAATATTTATTGCTCAAGATAATAAATTTGAAACAGGAGGCCATAAGAAAACTTGTAATAATGATCCAGTTAAGGACATGCTTTACTGTCATCCTTTATTAGAGTCCCCCCCCCCCCCCCCCCTTAACCTCTTCATCCACAGGTTATCTACAATACAATTTGCGTCTCTTTTTGCTCTCAATGTTAGGGATTGTGTGTATTGGGCAAGTAGGCACTGTTTGATCTCAGCTAAAAGGTTTTGCAACTAACTTCTCCTTCCCCAATTCCCTTTTGTTTATTGTGGGTGAAGAGATTGCCTTGAAAATGTGATCAACTTCTTAACAATAACTTACATTTACAAAGCATCTTTTACAATAAGAAAAAAACTGAGATGTACTTCATGGGAGAAAATTGAGTCAATTGGGATTTTGGAGAGTTTTCTACAAAAAAACTATAAATGTAAGGTGGTTTCTGGAACATCAAGGAAATGGCAAGAAAATAGATTTATTCCGTGCATACCAAGGAGGACCAAGATAACTAAAAAAGTTAGACCGCCAAGTGAAGAATAAGGTGTGATGGGGCTATATCCTCAACTGAATTATTATAGCAAATTGTCTTAATGGCCTACTGCCTAAAAATTACTATCTTGGGCAATAAACATTGGAAAAACTCAGATATATTCATCAGCTGGAGGTGATGGGCACAGTGTATGAAATCAGACTGGAGAAGGCTGGCGTCATGTAATGGAATTTATAGATAAGCGTGGAATTTTTATGAAGCAAGCAACCACGGAGCAAGCACAGCTAAGTCGCAACACTGATGAAACTGGCATAAGTGATAGTCTTTGTGGGCTGTTTGCAACATGTGCAATAAGGCAAGATTTGATTTGAAAAAGACAGCATATAAGAGAAATTTGATAAAGATGATGTGTTGACCTGAGATAATGAGCCATATTCATTGAGTCTATTAAAAATGCAAAACCATTTTCAGCAGTCCAATCTGGTGATGGGTAACTCAGAAGTTTATATTATAATAGATGGAAAAAAACTATAAAATCTTAAATTAATTTACTTTTACTCCAGCTATCTCAAAATGAAAAGACAAATATGATAAATGTGATTTTATTTCCCTTCCTGTAATGTGGTGCGGATTTAGTACGTGTAATAAATCACGATTGCTAGTAATATTGAGGAACGAAGGCTCGGGATATAAATGAAAATTGTAACCTTGACTAGCGGTAAAATTAAATATCATATTGATCTTTATATTTTAATATAAAAGAGATAAAACTGCATAAAACTGCTGTTTATGCAATTTTGCAAGAAGCTTTTCTGTTATGGGCATAATTAAGGTTCTCTGTTCCACAAGTTTACATTTTTTATTTATGAAAATACTGTAGCAATACATGCAATATTACTGAGCTTAAATGAAATTGGTAAGAATACAATATTCCTTACATGAACTCCAAACACAGGAGAGCCACATCCATTGGGCGGTGGAGGCTTATAAGCATAACGAGGAACTGGCTTGGATCCTGGAAAAGATGTTCATAATGATCAAAGCATTTCCTGGCATTATCAAAAATACTAATGGCATTAGTTGGACAAAATATAAAAAAGGATAAGGAAGGAAAAAATATCACCCAAATGACCGTCCACTGTGATTTTATGATTTGTATTCCATATCCATACTCTCGCAGTTAAAGACCGGATTATATCATTTATGTTACATTATGAAGTGAGGAAGTACTGTACAAGATATGCATCCCAGCGCATCTAGAAGATGTATCTTTCACACAAGATATGCAGATTATGCAACATAAAGGCCCATCCCTAATAAAACTTAATAAAGAGCAACAAATGTCACCAAAATGTCACCAAAGGAAGGAGCAAGGTGCGGGTCATCCTCGACAACTCCGGGCACCCCCTCCATGTAATTGTGGAGGGTCAAAAGAGCACTTGGGTGTAATAATATTTTTATTAGAAGTAATCCATCATAACAACGGTATAACCATTTTTCAAATACACAACCAACTTATTTCAATAAGTGTACGAATGTTACAAGTAATTCTTATAAACTTCTATTTTTTAGGTAGAAAAAGAAAATAATAGATTTTAATCAATAAGAGTAGTGATTAAATAATAATTTTGATTATATAGAAAGAGAAGAGAGAGAGGAAAAAAAATATGTATATATTCTTGTTATATGTATTTAATTAAAACAAAGTATTATATATATATTAAAAAAAAGAGATTATAGTATACATCTTAATAGTGAATAACACAATTTCAAATAGCGATATCAATAGAGACATGTATACAAATCAAAAAGAAAAACAGAAAGTTATTTTCATCTGATCCTGCCGGGTACCCATTGAGTTGTGATGCCAAGAACAGCTACCCCTTCAAATATTCTAGGGTATATGGAGACCATGTCTGTTCAAAGAGTTCGTATTTGTCCATTAGGACAAATCTGATTCTTTCCAAATGCAAAGTCTCCAACATTTCCACTGTCCACATTTTAATTGTGGGCGATAACGTTCCCTTCCAAAATTTCAATATTAATTTTTTCCCTATTATCAAACAGTAATCCAAAGAGCACTTGGACCAACAACCGGCTCCTCTCCCTGCGCTGTAGAACGGAGCGGTTCTGGAGATCCTTCACCCCTGCAGCCATTAGATTTTATAATACTGACCGCTAGGCTATATGGGGATGCTTTGCATTTCTAACAGTTAATTATTGGATCTTTTTAAGTATTTATTGCTTCCATGTATTGTCCATATTGTATTTTATGTATTTTCTGTCTGCTTTCGTTCTGAACGTGTGGGTTTGTTGGTTGTTGGCTTCTGGACATCTGAATTTCCCTGAAGGGATCAATAAAGTATTTATTATGATTACTAAATCCAAATTCACTTAGATCAGCATAAAAGATAATGGATTTTTATTAATTTAGAATTGTATGCAGTCATTAAAAAAAAAAATTAGGCTCAACCATTTCAAAATTCTCTGTAAATAGTGTCCCCCTTTTGGTTCAGAGTTTAGTAAATTTGCAGCGTAGAGTGCACTGCACTGTGTTTATCATGGTCACTGGTTCAGAATTGGCTACTTTCTGCCATGACACTACATAATGGCCACAATAAGCATGGTCTAGGGAGGAGAGTGGCCAACCACAGGTTCCTGTCATTAGTTGGCCCCCAAATTTTCCCTACCAGAAAGGGTTCCCTTGTTAACCAGGTGCAAACAGTTTCCTGCTCAGTTTAGTTACATTGCAATGATAAGTAATCTATTGACAGACACAAGTAACGGCAGATGTTGGTTTACTAAAAAAAAACACAAAGTGCTGGAGCAACTCTGTGGATCAGGCAGCATCTTTGGAGAACATGGGTAAGTCACGTTTCGGGTCATGTCCACTCTTCAGACTGATGTGGTGGGGAGCGGGCAAGCTGGGAAAAAAGGGAGAGCCGGGACAAATCCTGGCAAGTGATGTGGATATGGGTGAGGGGGTTTAGACTGGCAGATGGGTGGAATGTGATAAAGGTTACAGATAAAAAGACCAAAAGGGTATGAAGGAACTGCAGATGCTGGTTTAAACCAAAGATAGACACAAAGAAGGAATGGATGACGTTCGTGTCATGAGACCCTTTCAGACCCTTATTCCACCCTTCTTCTAGCCAAGAATATAAAGGAGGATAGTAAAAGCTCTTTAGGTATTAGAGATTGGGCCCTTGAAGAACAAGGAAATGGCCCTGGTTGACACAAACTCCTGATATAGTTCCCTGCCAGGCTGCTATAAATCCCCATCCCTTCTGCACCCCACTACTTTGGTGGGAAGTGGCTCTTCCTCAATGTTCTACAGACTACAGACGACAGGATCAGTTCCTGTAGATTCAAGGGTAGCTAATGTTATCCCACTTTTTAAGAAAGGCAGGAGAGAGAAAACAGGGAATTATAAACCAGTTAGGCTGACATCGGAGGTGGGGAAGATGCTGGAGTCAATTATAAAAGATGAAATAGCTGCACATTTGGATAGCAGTAACAGGATCGGTCCGAGTCAGCATGGATTTACGAAGGGGAAATCATGCTTGACTAATCTTCTGGATTTTTTGAGGATGTAACTAGGAAAATGGACAAGGGAGAGTCAGTGGATGTAGTGTACTTGGACTTTCAGAAATCATTTGATAAGGCCCCACATAGGAGATTAGTGGGGAAAATTAGGGCACGTGGTATTGGGGGTAGAGTGCTGACATGTATAGAAAATTGGTTGGCAGACAGGAAACAAAGAGTAGGGATTAACGGGTCCCTTTCAGAATGGCAGGCAGTGACTAGTGGGGTACCGCAAGGCTCGGTGCTGGGACCGCAGCTATTTACAATATACGTCAATGATTTGGATGAAAGGATTCAAAGTAACATTCGCAAATTTGCAGATGACACAAAGCTGGGTGGCAGTGTGAACTGTGAAGAGGATGCTATGAGATTGCAAGGGTGACTTGGACAGGTTGAGGGAGTGGGCAGATGCATGGCAGATGAAGTTTAATATGGATAAATGTGATGTTACCACTTTGGTATAAAAAACAGGAAGGCAGATTACTATCTAAATGGCGTCAAGTTGGGAAAGGGGGAAGTACTATGGGATCTGGGGGCCCTTGTTCATCAGTCTATGAAAGTAAGCATGCAGGTGTAGCACGCAGTGAAGAAAGCGAATGGCATGTTGGCCTTTATACAAGAGGAGTCAAGTATAGGAGCAAAGAGTTCCTTCTGCAGTTGTACAGAGCCTTAGTGAGACCACACCTGGAGTTTTGTGTGCAGTTTTGGTCCCCTAATTTGAGGAAGGACATTCTTGCTATTGAGGGAGTGCCTAGGTTTAGAAATTAGAAATTAGGTGCAGGAGGGGCCTTTCTGCACCGCGGCCTAACACACAAATGGCCTACTCCTGCACCTATTGTCTATTGTTAATTGTTTTAAGAAAATTGTACACGTGATTACCATGGTTTAATTTTTTTTAACTACTTATGTATTTAACTGAATAAAAAAAATAATGACTGAAGATTTTACTATCACTGCATTTGTACTTGCAGAGCCCATCCTCTCCACCAAGAGTGCTGCATTTAGATACGTATCGCTTACAAGGTTAATTCCCGGGATGGCTGGACTGTCATATGCTGAGAGAATGGAGCGGCTGGGCTTATACACTATGGAGTTTAGAAGGATGATAGGGGATCTTATTGAAACATATAAGATTGTTAAGGGTTTGGACACGCTAGAGGCAGGAAACATGTTCCCGATGTTGGGGGAGTCCAGAACCAGGGGCCACAGTTTAAGAATAAGGGGTAAGTCATTTAGAACGGAGACGAGGAAACACTTTTTCTCACAGAGAGTTGTGAGTCTGTGGAATTCTCTGCCTCAGAGGGCAGTGGAGGCCGGTTCTCTGGATACTTTCAAGAGAGAGCTAGATAGGGCTCTTAAAGATAGTGGAGTCAGAGGATATGGGGAGCAGGCAGGAACAGGGTACTGATTGGGGATGATCAGCCATGATCACATTGAATGGCGGTGCCTGCTCGAAGGGCCAAATGGCCTACTCCTGCACCTATTGTCTATTGTATAATTTAGATTAAGAAAATGTACACGTGATTACCATGCCATTTAATCCATGTTTTAATTCTTTTTAACTACTTATGTATTTACTGAATAAAAAAATAATGACTGAAGATTTTACTCACCATCACTGCATTTGTACTTGCAGAGCCCATCCTCTCCACCAAGTAAATCCAGTGCTGCATTTAGATACGTATCGATCTTATGAATTCCATTCCGAATTGTTTTCAGTTTTCCCCGCCAATCTTTGTAGTCTGCATCTTCTGAATGGCACCCACAACTCCACAAAGTAATTCCCACAAACACACTGGTCAGCAAATGCATGCTCAAAATTATTCTATAGATTTTCAGCTGTGATGCAAAAATCTTTCTTCTGTGTTTCTCTAAACGGATCAATATAAACTATTTTTATTGCACTTGAAGAGAGGTCCAAATCAAAACCATTTGTTGGCGCTGCATACCAAAAGAAAAACGAGTGCCTGGGTAAACTGGCTCACTCTGACTTCAGTTAAGCTATTAAACTTTTGACTCTAACTCAAATATGAGAACATTGGTGACATATTTCTATTGGTTTGATAACTGCTTCAGTGCTGTTACAGTGCACAAACATCATTGCCGGTCACATAGATGAGAACAGCGTCAACCTTGATGGAAAGATCACACGTGCCATAACCTTGTGAACTAGAAATGGAAAAAAAAAACAAATCTGAATGAGTGTAACGAAAAAGTGTGCAAAATATATTCTTGTAAATTAATAATAGACAATAGACAATAGGTGCAGGAGGAGGCCATTTGGCCCTTCGAGCCAGCACCGCCATTCAATGTGATCATGGCTGATCATCCCCAACCAGTACCCCGTTCCTGCCTTCTCCCCATATAATACTCCACATGGATTGAATATACGGTCTATATAGCTGCAACCACATTTACCCTTTGGGTTTTTCTTTACATGACCACTACAGTTCAGAGTAAAAAGTTAAAAGATATCCTTTCTTCGAAAGGGTATAAATTTTACAGCAATTATAGATAATCTTCTAAACACACAGCAATGATATATGTAGACATGTTAACTACATGGTTTTGGACTGAACAGACTCTCAAATATCTAGAAATGTCTAGCAATGTCCATATAGCCAGACATCAGAGGTCTCATGATTTATCGTTAGTTATCCACCCCCACATAACATAATATGAAAATGTACAATTATATATTTAAACGTTCAAGAATGCCACAACTCACAGTCTACTCCCTGTTCAAGTATGGAGTTATCCTGTTTCATTTTCACTTTCATGCAAGTAGTAAAATAATAAACATTCCCATTTCCACTGGTCTACTTTGCATTCCCTTCGGTTCTCTATTCTTAAGCACACCCACAATCTAAATTGTTATGACAACATTTATTGGCCTTGCTGAACCTCGTACCCTCTGACAATTATTGTTTATAACTATTTTTCGACACAACTCTTTATCCTTCTCTGAAGAGACACTCAATTGGGAAACACCTTAGCATTTAAAAATGTTAAAAACAACACAAATCCAACTTAAGAGTCATAGCATCATAGTGCATAATAACAAAATGTTGTAGAGACACAAGGAACTGCAGGTGTTGGAATCTTGTCTGGAACACAAAGCGCTGGAGTTCTCTTTCCTCTGCCCAACTCACACTGGTGTGCATCCATTTGTCCCACTCCTTCGCACCCCCCTCCCCCTCCCCCTAACCTCCACCCCCATCCATCTATATCCCTCTCTCTAGCTTTACATTTCTCTACTCTGGCCGCCTTTGTTACCTTTGTCTTCTTTTCATTTCTAGCTTTTATCCACCCATCTGCCAAACCTTCTCGCATGTGTCTATTTATCACTTGCCAGGCTCTGCCCGCCCCCACCTCTTCCCAGCTTTCTCCCCCCCCCCCCCCCCCCCCCACTACAACCAGCCTGAAGGATTCTTACCCAACATGTCGCCTACCCATGCCCTCCATAAATGCTGCCTGAGTTACTGTAGCACAAAATGCTATGAGTTTACAGGTCTCCATTATGCCGTCAGGCAGATTTGGTTCAGATCTCTTGCCCTCTTGATTTGAAAAAAAAAAGTACAGATCTGTGGGATATGTCAGGGATTGGTGGGTTAAAGCCCAAAGCACATAGCCCATACTGGCATTTGTGTAATACTGAGTACTGCACTATTAGAATCACCATATTTCAGAAAGTTTAAATATTAAACCACACATATATATCCATCTCAGATGTACAACATTCTGAAAGAAAAGGGATGGATCCCCGATTAATGCTTTGCCTTCACCCAATATCAATGTATTCTTGCCCATTTGGTGTTTTGTGGGATGCTGCCGTCTTATTTCATACAATAATTAATGTACAGTAATTAACATGTACTTCAACAACTTGTGGGGCGTCTGAGGTTATGAAGAGGCCCACACAAAATACAGATTATTATTTTACCCTAAATCTCCACCACGTTTACAACATGACATCATAATTAATTTGAAGGTGGGGTGAGATATAAGGAGGGGACACAAAGGGCTGGAGAAACTCAGCGGGTGCGGCAGCATCTAAGGAGCGAAGGAGAGAGGCGACGTTTCGGGTCGAGACCCTTCTTCTGAGATACAATCCCCGGTTCTAATAAATATAAACATCCAATATTTCGGATTGCATGCGAGCTCAACAGTGGGCAATCTGGCGTCCCCGAGATCAATGCAAACATTGCTCCTCCTCTCGTTGCTTTCCGGGAGAGAAAAAAAAAACACAGCTTTAAAATGTTGTACAAAGGTTTAAAATGTATCATGTGTGCGAGATGTCGCAGCAAGCGAGTGGGCGCTTCACAACACAGAGGGCAGGCCACGCACGGAGCAGGATGGGGTGACTGCGGAGTTTGTGTCCCCGGGCTGTGCGGGAGAGCTCCAGCCAGACGGTTACCTGCATTTCCTGAACATGACACCTTGTGTCGACGTGGCCGGCAATGATGTATGTGCACAAACAGCTGTCTCACCCTGTACACCGCCCCCTGTTCCGGGTGACCACAGCACACACACTCACACACTCACACACACGCTGCATCTCTATACATGTCATTGCCTGGGGACACAAAGGGCTGGAGAAACTCAGCAGCATCTAAGGGGCGAAGGAGATAGGCGACGTTTCGGGTCGAGACCCTTCCTCAGACTGGTCAGGGATCAGGGAAACGAGGGATATAGACGGTGATGTGGAGAGATACAGAACAATGAATGAAAGATATGCAAAAAAAGTATCGATGATAAAGGGAATAAGCCATTGTCAGCTGTTTGTGGTGTGAAAATGAGAAGCTGGTGCGACTAGGGTGGGGGAGGGAGATAGAGATAGAGGGAATGCCAGGGCCCGAGGGCTGAGGGAGAGGTGGGAAGGGGAGGAGACAGCAAGGGTTAACAGAATTGAGAAAATTCAATGTTCAAGCCCAGGGGATGCAGACTCCCCAAGCGGAATATGAGGTGCTGTTCCTCCAACTTGCGGTGTTGCTCACTCTGGCCGTGGAGGAGGCCCAGGACCGAGAGGTCGGATACGGAATGGGAGGGGGAGTTGAAGTGCTGAGCCACCGGGAGGTCGGGTTGGTTATTGCGGACTCTTTTGGGAAGGGTCATTCTGTCCTTCTTCCAAAGGTGCCGGCCAGTTTACCATTGCAGCAAACCGATTCACAATACAAAGCAGACTATGCTAGTTATACCTCAGCATTTTCTATTGTTATTTCTGATTTCCAGCATCAGCTATTTTATCCATTCCATATTATGTGGGGAATTAGTCAAATACTTTAAGCCAATGATAGAAACATGGACAATAGGTGCAGGAGTAGGCCATTCGGCCCTTCGAGCCTGCACCGCCATTCAATATGATCATGGCTGATCATCCAACTCAGTATCCTGTACCTGCCTTCTCTCCATACCCCCTGATCCCTTTAGCCACAAGGGCCACATCTAACTCCCTCTTAAATATAGCCAATGAACTGGCCTCAACTACCTTCTGTGGCAGAGAATTCCACAGATTCACCACTCTCTGTGTGAAAAATGTTTTTCTCATCTCAGTCCTAAAAGACTTCCCCCTTATCCTTAAACTGTGACCCCTTGTTCAAGACTTCCCCAACATCGGGAACAATCTTCCTGCATCTAGCCTGTCCAACCCCTTAAGAATTTTGTAAGTTTCTATAAGATCCCCCCTCAATCTTCTAACATTCTAGCGAGGTAGTATTGCTACCTTGTGATGATGCAAGCATCTGTTCTGATTAAAAAAATCAGTCCAAATCTGTCCAACATTATAAATAGGACCAAAAGTTTGCAGCCAAGATCAAGCTATCTCTGCTCTCTCCATATTTTACTTTCAGGTGCAAGAGTAGGCCATTCAATGAGCCACCATCATTCAATCTATGAATTAATTCTTCATCTTATGAATTAATTATAATCTATAGTTCAATTGAGGTCCAACAAGAATCCTTGGTGCTAGAATCCAGACTGTCAAGGCCAGGTAAAATTATGTAATTACAACAGGGCTGCCAAAAGTTCACGCATTTCCACATTCTCATGCTCTCCACGCCGATCTCTCCACGCTCTGTCGTGAGAAATTCTGTGATCAACGAGAATTTCAACACCATATTAACTGCAGTCTTGGAAGCAAAAGCAGCAATGGGGACCTTGGCGACTGTATTTTGCGGCCGGCGACTGGTAGTGTTTGCGGGGTGGCGAGTGTTTGCCGTGGTGTTTGCGGGCTGGCGAGTGTTTGCCGCTGGCTGGGCGGTGTTGCCAGGCTGGCGAGTATTTGCGGGTGGCGGAGTGTTTGCCGACCTGGCGAGTGTTTGCCGGGCCGGCGAGTGTTGCCGGACCTGGCTGGCTGGCGGTGTTTGTAGGGCTGGCGAGTGTTTGCAGGGCTGGCATGTGTTTGCCAAGACCAGCGACGAGTTTGCGGCTGGCGTGTGTTTGTAGGGCTGGCGAGTGTTTGCCGGGCTGGCGAGTGTTTGCCGGGCTGGCGAGTGTTTGCCGGGCTGGCGAGTCGCTCGCTGCAGCTCCGGCCACGGAGCAGCCTCAGTGCAAGAGTCCCGGGCCGTCGGAGTCGTCGGAAGCGTTGCGCTGCTGCCGTTAGAGTCTCTGTGCCGAATTCGCCCTGGAGACCGGCACGGATCAGGCATCGCGTCTGGAGAGAAGGAATGGGTGATGTTTCTGGTCGTGACCCTTCCAAAGGTCTCGACCCGAAACCATTTAGAAGGGTCTCAACCCGAAACGTCATCCAGTCCTTCTCTCCAGAGATGCTGCCTGTCCCGTGGAGTTACTCCAGCATTTTGTCTGTCTTCGATTTAAACCAGCATCCGCAGTTCCTTCTCACACAATGAGACCCAACAAAACAACTTTGCAGCTAGAACCACTCGGGTGGCAGAGGGAACGGAGAGAGAGGGGATGTTAAAGAAATCGATATTCATACTCACTTGGTGAAATTAGTTGATATCTGTCTTTAAATTGATATTTTGTCTGGGATTCATGTATCGCGGGAACAAATCATCAAAGGCAAGATGGTAAATATAAACTACAAATTAACTTCAGAAAATGAAACTTGTTGGGATGAACTTTGCCCTTCATTTTACAAAGAATAACCTCATGGACTATGCAGTAAATGCCATTCAAATACTCTGCAACCTTGGGATAATATTGTTCACGTTCAAATCCGATAGGTCAAATCTTGATGTGTTCAATATTATAATTATAGACAATAGACAATAGGTGCAGGAGTAGGCCATTCGGCCCTTCGAGCCAGCACCGCCATTCAATGTGATCATGGCTGATCAGCCCCAATCAGTACCCCGTTCCTGCCTTCTCCCCATATCCCCTGACTCTGCTATTTTTAAGAGCCCTATCTAGCTCTTGAAAGCATCCAGGGAACCTGCCTCCACCGCCCTCCGAGGCAGAGAATTCCACATACTCAGTGAGAAAAAGTGTTTCCTCGTCTCCGTTCTAAATGGCTTACTCCTTCCTCTTAAACCGTGGCCCCTGGTTCTGGACTCCCCCAACATCGGGAACATGTTTATTGCCTCTAGTGTGTCCAAGCCCTTACCAATCTTATATGTTTCAATGAGATTCCCTCTCATCCTTCTAAACTCCAGAGTGTACAAGCCTAGCTGATCATCCACAATCAGTACCCCATTCCAGCTTTCTCCCCATATCCCCTGACTCCGTTAGCCCTAAGAGCTAAATCTAACTCTCTCTTGAATACATCCAGTGAATTGGCCTCCACTGCCCTCTGTGGCAGAGAATCCTACAGATTCACAACTCTCAGGGTGGAAAAGGTTTCTGCTCATCTCAGTCCTAAACGGCCGACCCCTTATATTTAAACCGTGTGTGGCCCCTGGTTCTGGACTCTCCCAACATCGGGAACATGTTTCCTGCATCTAGCCTGTCCAATCCTTTAAGAATTTTAGATATTTCAATAAGATCCCCTCTCATCCTTCTAAACTCCAGAGTGTACAAGCCCAGCCGCTCCATTCTCTCAGCATATGACAGTCCCGCCATCCCGGGAATTAACCTTGTAAACCTACGCATCACTCCCTCAATAGCAAGAATGTCCTTCCTCAAATTAGGGGACCAAAACTGCACACAATACTCCAGTTGTGGTCTCACACCTGTGGTCTTAGTTCAAAGTGACAGTGTGTCCATATACCATTATATAAATATATACACACATGAATAAATAAAACAGATAAAGTGCAAATAAACAGATAATGGGCTATTAATGTTCAGAGTTTTGTCCGAGCCAGGTTTAATAGCCTGATGGCTGTGGGGAAGCAGCTATTCCTGAACCTGGACGTTGCAGTCTTCAGGCTCCTGTACCTTCTACCTGAAGGTAGCGGGGAGATGAGTGTGTGGCCAGGATGGTGTGGGTCCTTGATGATGCTGCCAGCCTTTTTGAGGCAGCGACTACTGATTATTAATCCATTGTATTATTGATATTATATGTTGCGTCCGTTCTCCTTTATCTGCACATTGTGAGCGGCTTGCTTGCATTTACCGGATAGCACGCGACAAAAGCTTTTCCCCGTACCTCGCTACAGGTGGCAATAGTAAACTAAATCAATCTATTTACATGTATCTGTGTGTTGTTGCTTTAACCGGCCGGTTACGGTGCAGCAACTGAGAATGCCATTGTTCTGATGTCACTGCACACGGCCACTAAACACTCTTGCCTTCATTCTACACTTGAAATTCCCACAATGACATTTAAACGGCATTTGGACAGGTGCACATGTAGGAAGGAACTGCAGATGCTGGTTTAAACCGATAGACACAAAGTGCTGGAGTAACTCAGCGGATCCTAGTGAGACCACACCTGGAGTATTGTGTGCAGTTTTGATCCCCTAATTTGAGGAAGGACATTCTTGCTATTGAGGGAGTGCAGCGTAGGTTTACAAGGTTAATTCCCGGGATGGCGGGACTGTCATATGCTGAGAGAATGGAGCAGCTGGGTTTGTACACTCTGGAGTTTAGAAAGATGAGAGGGGATCGAAGGGCCAAATGGCCTACTCCTGCACGTATTGACTATTGTCTATTGTCAGGCAGCATCTCTGGAGGGAAGGAATGGGTGACGTTTCGGGTCGAGACCCTTCTTCAGACTGAAGGTCTGCTTAATAGGCTTGGTATAAGTGTAAATTGTCCCTAGTGTGTGTGTAGGATAGTGTTAGTGTGCGGGGATCGCTGGTCAGTGCGGACTCGGTGGGCCGAAGGGCCTGTTTCCGCGCTGTATCTCTAAACTGAACCCTGTCGGGCTAGCAGGGCTGTGTGGGGCCGAGTGTCGGGACACGGTGACATCTGGCTCTGATCTCCACAAAGTCAATCACGTATCGAGCAGCGTCGCAGATCAATGGGCCTCTGGTGCTTGGAGTCGGTCCACAGGCACAGAGAGGAAATTGGATGTTACTCCGGCTTTTTGTGTCTATCAGTGACGTGGAGAATGGGCCGGACAATGAGTGACGTAGCTGGTCGCGGCTCCCCTGATCTACGCTATTCCCACGCTCTTATGGGCCTGTCCCACTGAGGCGACTCTTTAGCCGACTGTCAGTGACTAGTTTTACTAGCATTCACCTACAACACCTCGCGACAACCTCCTACAGCAAATATTGTTGCCACTGTCGCTTGTAGTCGCCCAAAAGATCGCCTAAATGGGACAGGCCCTTCAGGCTGCGGCTCGGTGCATCCTGGAGGACAACCAGCGGCTGCTGGAAGTAGGTACCAAGCACTGGGTGCAAATGGTGGAAGATAGTGGCCTTCAAATGGGGGTGGTTGGAGAAAGCATCCAAGTCAAGTCAAGTCAAGTTTATCCGGCTTGCCTGCTAGATTTTCACTGACTGTAACCGCAGGGAAAATGTTCCTGATGTTGGGGGAGTTCAGAACCAGGGGTCACAGTTTAAGAATAAAGGGTAGGCCAGTTAGGACTGAGATGAGGACAAACTTTCTTCACGCAGAGAGTTGTGAATCTATGGATCTGTGAATTCTCTGCCACAGCAGGCAGTGGAGGCCAATTCACTGGATGTTTTCAAGAGAGAGACATTTCGTTCTTGGGGCTAGCAAAATCAAGGGATATGGGCGAAAAAAACAGGAAAGAGGTACTGATTTTAGATGCACAGCCATGATCATATGGAATGGCAGTGCTGGCTTGAAGGGCCGAATGGCCTATTCCTGCACCTATTTTCTATGTTTCTATGCTTGAGTATATGGCAATAACATTCGACCACTTGATTTTGAAGCATTCATGCATGGTGGAGGTATAATGTAGTCATAGAGTGATACAGTGTGAAAACAGGCCATTCGGCGCAACTTGCCCACACCCGCCAACATGTCCCAGCTACACTACCTGCTTTTGGTCCATACCTCCAAACCTGACCAATCCATGTATCAGTCTAACTGTTTCTTAAATGTTAGGATAGTCCCTGCTCAACTACCCCCTCTGGCAGCTTGTTCCATACACCCACCACCCTTTGTGTGGAAAAAGTTACCCCTTAAAAAGTTACCTCTTAAAAATACTTCATTAAAAAAACATTGAAATTATACTTCTACAATGCACTAAAACGTGATTTTAATACATCAAATTTCGTATGAATGAATGTTTAATAACTTGCTGTACTTACCTGAGCCGGTATAAATAAACGAGATATTTTAAAGTAAAATTGTCCTCATTACAACTAAATCTAAATAGAGAGGGGGGTCACAGAGACGGAGAGAAGAGAGAGGGGGGAGAGAGAGAGAGAAGGGGAAGGAGAGATGGAGAGAGGGAGAATGGGAGAGAGAAGGGGGGAAAGAGAGAAGGGGGGAGAGAGAGAGGGGGAGAGAAAGAGAAGGGAGGGGGGAGAGACGGGTATTTGAAAGAACGAGAAGACTGAGGAGTGGAAATATTTTTATTGCATGCGCACAGATTTACACAGACCCTCCCCAACCCTCTCCTCTCCTACGCACGTGCATGTGTATGTTTGTATATGTGTGCGCGCGTGTGTGCATGCGTGTGTATGCACGTACTTGTGTGCGTGCGTGTGTTTGTGTGTATCTCTGTGTGTGCGAGTGTGTGTGTGTGTGTGCGTGTGTGTTTGTGTGTGCATATGTGGATGTGTGTGTGCGTGTGTCTGTGTGAGTGTGTGCGTGAGTGTGTGCGTGTGTGTGTGTGTGCGTGTGTGTCCATGCGTGTGTGTGCGAATATGTATGTGTGCAGTGCTTGTGTGTGGGAGTGGGTGTGTGCATGTGTGTGCATGTATGCATGTGTGTGTGTGTGTGTGTGCACGTGCATGTGCGTGCTCGTGTGTGTGCGAGTGTGCACGTGTGTATGTGCATGTGTGTGTTTGTATGTGTGTGCGCGCGTGTGTGCATGTGTGTGTGCACGTACTTGTGTGCGTGTGTGTGTTAACGTGTATGTCTGTGTGTGTGTATGTGCATATGTGTGCGTGTGTGTCTGTGTACATATGTGTATGCGTGTGTGTGCGTGTGTGTCTGTGTGCGTATGTGTGTGTGTGCATATGTGTGTGCGTATGTGTGTGCGTATGTCTGTGTGTGTGCGTGTGTGTCTGTGCGTGTGTGTGTGTATGTATATGTATGTGTGCAGTGCTTGTGTGTGGGAGTGGGTGTGTGCATGTGTGTGCATGTATGCATGTGTGTGCGTGTGTGTGCACGTGCATGTGCGTGCTCGTGTGTGTGCGAGTGTGCATGTGTGTGTGCATGTTTGTGCATGTGCATGTATGCACTTGCGTGTGTGCGTGTGCCCGTGTATGCATGTGCGTGTGTTGGTGTGCATGTGTATGTGTGCACACATGTGTGAGTGTGTGTACATGTATGCATGTATGTGTGCACGTGCGTGTGTGCGCAGTATGCGTGTGTGCATGTACCTGTGTTTGTGTTTAAGTGTGTGCGTGTGAGTGTCTATGTGTGTGAGAGTGTGTTCATGTGGGGTGTGATGAGAGTGTGTGGTGTGTGTTGGGTGTGTGGTGCGAGTGTGCATGTGTGTTGTGAGTGTGTGTGTGTGTGGGTGTGTGTGCGAGTGTGCATGTGTGTGTGGGTGTGTGTGTGTGTGCGAGGGTGGGTGTGAGTGTGTGTGTCTGACCATCTCTTTGTTTGAGTTGATCTCCAGGAGTTCCCCTTCACTGTCTTCACATGCCTGTCTTGCGTTGTTATATGATGTTTTCTTGTCCGAGATGAAGTAACACTTATCTTCGTACAACTTCCACCCTGGATCGCAGAACTTCTCTACGCGTTAATAAAGAGATTATCAGTTACACTCAAATCCACATCACTCACACACAATGCTGGAGTCAGGCAGCATCTGTGGAGAACATGGATAGGTGACTGTTTCCCCCCCCCTCTCTCTCACACACTCTCCCTCTCTCACATTTACCCTCTCTCTCTCTCTCTCTCAACCAGCTCTCTCTCTCTCTCTCTCTCTCTCTCTCTCCCTCTCTCTCCCTCTCATCTCTCTCTCTCTCCCCTCTCTCTCTCTCTCCTCTCATCTCTCTCTCTCTCTCTCATCTCTCTCTCTCTCTCTCTCTCTCTCTCTCTCATCTCTCTCTCTCTCTCCCTCTCTCTCCCTCTCTCTCTCTCCCTCTCTCTCTCTCTCTCTCTCTCTCCCTCCCTCCCTCTCTCTCTCCCTCCCTCGCCCCCTCTCTCTCCCTCTCTCCCCCCTCTTTCTCCCAGAGTAGGGGAATCGAGGACCAGAGGACATGAGTTTAAGGTGAAGGGGAAAAGATTTAATAAGAACCTGAGGTGCAACGTTTCCACACAGAGGGTGGTGGGTGTATGGAACGAGCTGCCGGAGGAGGCAGTTGAGGCAGGGACTATTGCAATGTTTAAGAGACACTTGGACAGGTATAGTACATGGATAGGACAGATTTGATGGGATATGGGCCAAACGCGGGCAAACGCGGGCATGTTGGCCGGTGTGGAAGTTGGGCTAGTGTCGATGGGGCATGTTGGCCGGTGTGGGCAAGCTTCGGGGCCTGTTTCTGCTGGGACTAGTGTCGAAGGGGGATGTTGGTCGGTGTGGGAAGTTTGGCTGAAGGAAGGGCCTGTTTCCGTGACTCTGGGACTAGTGTGGATGGGGCATGTTGGCCGGTGTGGGCAGGGTAGGCTCTGTGACTCAAGTAGATTAGAGAGCTACTCACTTTTCGCCCTCTGGAGATAGCTCTGGAGATCGCTACAGAGCTGGATATTGGTTGCGTTAAGGTTCTGGATTTTGCTCTTCAGACGGTTAATCTCCTGGAGGGATTCGGAGCGGAGGGAACGACAAACGGAGAGATTCTCCACCGAGACGGAAAGATTCCGAGCGCAACTTTGGCGCGAGAGATTCAGCCTCGAGTTCTCGTACTGGCAGAGTTCCAGCGTGGAGTTCAGGTCGAGATATCGCTCGTCAGATCGCCGGAGGCTCTTGTTCAACTCCAGATATCCTGCGTGCAGTTCAGCAAAGCCTCGTTCAGCTAGGCCGAGATCGCCCCGTAACCGAGACACTAAAGGAGGGACAAAGTTCACAGAGTTTGCTGACGTTACAAAAGCGGGCGCTTTGGCAGGGAGTGGGGATGGTGGCCAAGGATTGCAGCTGGATCTGGATCGATTGGCCAGGACGGCTGAACAATGACAACAGACAATAGGCCATTTGGCCCTTCGAACCATTCAATGTGATCATGGCTGATCATCCCCAATCAGTACCCCGTTCCTGCCTTCTCCCCATATCCCCTTATCCCGCTATCTTTAAGAGCCCTATCTAGTTCTCTCTTGAAAGCATCCAGAGAACCGGCCTCCACCGCCCTCTGAGGCAGAGAATTCCACAGACTCACCACTCTCTGTGAGAAAAAGTGTTTCCTCGGCTCCGTTCTAAGTTTAAGAATAAGGGGTAAGCCATTTAGAACGGAGACGAGGAAACACTTTTTCACACAGAGAGTTGTGAGTCTGTGGAATTCTCTGCCGCAGAGAGCGGTGGAGGCCGGTTCTCTGGATGCTTTCAAGAGAGAGCTAGATAGGGCTCTTAAAAATAGCGGAGTCAGGGGATATGGGGAGAAGGCAGGAACGGGGTACTGATTGTGGATGATCAGCCATGATCACATTGAATGGCGGTGCTGGCTGGAAGGGCCGAATGGCCGACTCCTGCACCTGTTGTCTAGTGTACACACTTCCCTAAAAGTGTCGTCACATGTAGACAGGGGGGGAGAGGGACGGAGAGAGAGGGGAAGTCAGACAAACCAATTTTCCTACTACAGCCTGTAAGCTGCGCAAGCGAAAATATGTTGTTCCCCTTTTTTTCAGATACACACCGGTGATTATTAAGAATATCTTTATACACAGAACCACAGATGTGACGATGAAGATGATGGCAATGCTTCTGCTTGCTCTGATTTTACACTTCCCGCCCTCTTTCTCATTGCCTGCACCTGCGGAAAAAAAGAAAGACACATTTTCTCTTCTCTCTGAAGCCTCTCTTTCTTTCCCTTCTCTATCTCCCCTCTCTCCCCCCTCTCTCCCCCCACTCTCTCTCCCCTCTCTATCTCCCCATCCGCTCTCTGACCCCTCTCTCTCTCCACCTCTCTCCCCCCCCGCTCCCTCTGACCCCCCCTGTCCTCTCCTCAATCTCTCTCTCCCGTTCTCTCTCTTCCTCTCCTCCCTTCCCCCTCCCCCCCCCCCCAAACCCACCTCTCCCCTCTCTCTCCTCTCTCTACCTCCCCCCCCCCCCTCCCCCGCCCCCCCCTCCCCTCTCCCCCCCCATCTCTCTCCCCCCCTCTCTCGCCCTACTCTCTCTAAACTAAACAAAACCTGTTTACTTTTGAGATACAGCGCGTAAACCTTCAGCCACCGGGTCCGCGCGACCAGCGATCGATCGCCCGTTCACACACTAGTTTAGTTTAGAGATACAGCGTGGAAACAGGCCCTTTGGCCCACCGGGTCGGCCCCGACCAGCAATCCCCGCACACCAACACTATCCTACACACTGGGGGACAATTTACAATCTTTGCCAGAAGCCAATTAACCTACAAACCCGCACGTCTTTGGAGTGTGGGCGGAAACCGGAGCGCCCGGAGAAAACCCACGCAGGTCACGGGGAGAGAACGTGCAAACTCCATTCAGACAGCACCCGGGGTCAGGATGGAACCGGGGTCTCTGGCGCCGTGAGGCAGCAACTCTACCGCTGCGCCACCAAACTTGGATATAATACACTTGACTCTCAAAGTTAGATCTTTAGAGAACAACCTTCATCTGTGTCCAACGAGATCGGGACGTCAGTTTGATCAGGAGATGTTGATTGAAGGAGGGCTGGTTCAGAATAGATGGAATTCCCTGAGAGATAGAGGGAGGGAGAGAAGGGAGAGAGGGAGAGAGAACGGGGGGAAGAGAGGGGGGGGAGAGAGGGAGGGGGAGAGAGAGGGAGAGAAAGTGGGGGGAGAAGAGTGGGAGAGATAGATGGGAGTGAGGGGGTGAAGAGGAAGAGAGAGAAGGGGGGAGAGAGAGAGGGGGAGAGAGAGAGGGGGGAGAAAAAGATGATAGGAGGGAGAAGAGGGGGGGGGAGAGAAGAGGGGAAGAGAAGGGGGGGAAAGAGGAAAGTGCGAGATAGAGAAGGGGGAAGAGAGGAGGGGAGAGAAAGAGAGGCGGAGAGAGAGAGAGGAAAGAGAGAGTTAGAGAGAGAGAGGAAGAGGGGAAGAGTTTGGTCGTAAGAATACACAATGCTGTTCCCCCCTCCCCTCACTCAGGTTTTTCTTGAACTAAACCTGTCGGGACTTGAGTCTCAATTTTTTGAAATAACTTCTGCATAAGTAACGATCACCTGTGATAGAAAGATAAGGGAGAGAGAGAGACACACACACACACACCACTCACACTCACAACTCACACTCGACACTCACACCACACTCCACTCGCACACACTCAGGCAGATCGTCCGCCTATCATAACCTGTGCCTGCCTTCTCCTCCCCATATCCCTTGACTCCACTAGCTCCTACAACTCTACTCTATCAACTCTCTCTTACTCCATCCATGATTCGGCCTCCACCTTGCCCTCTGTGTCAGGGAATTCCATATATTTTACTACAACTCTTGGGTTAAACGTTTCATACTCTATCCTCAGTCCTTAATGCCTCCCCTTTATTCTAAGACTGTGGCCCCTGGTTCTGGACTCGCCCAGCATTGGGAACATTTTTCCTGCATCTAGCTTGTCCTTTTAGTCCTTTTATAATGTTAATAGTGTTTCTATAGAGATCCCCCCCTCAGCCTTCTAAACGTCAGTGAAGGCATCCGCTTTATTCTAAGACTGCGGTGAGAATTGTTGCAATAGATGCCGGTGGTGGCGGAATTTGCTCGGGGGGCTAGCTCCACTTTCTAGCACCCCCGCCCCCCCCCCGCGACATGGACAATTCTGCTACGGGGGCTTCGAGAATGACTGTCGTAGGGCAGACAGGGTCCGCAAGCATATATGTAAAGGGCGTCGCGCACATCACACACCTGAGTCACGACCTCTGCCGATTTGCACTCGACTCCATCCTCGCGCTTGGTCGTCACGAGGTTCGTAGTGCACCGTGACCTCAAGTAGGTTTGGGGCGTTTTTTTTTTCCACCATGACGAAAAAAAGTCCACGAGTAAAAAAGGTTGTGAATTAAGTCGATGAAAGTGTGCAGGCCCTTTACATGGATAAGTTCCTTTGACTCTCCACCCCTCTCTCTCTAACCCCCCCTCACTCCCTTCTCTCCATCTCTCTCCCCCCCTCTCTCCCCTCTCTACCCCCCCCTCTCACTCTCCCCCCCTCTCTCCCCCTACTCTCTCTCTTCTCATTTCTCTCCCTCCCTCTCACATCCCCTCTCTTACCCCCCCTCTCTCCTCCTCTCCTCTCCCCTCTCTGCTTCTCCCTCTAACCCCACTCCTCTCCCCTCCCTCTCCCTCTCTATTTCCTCCCCTCCTCTCCTCTCCCCTTCATTTCTCTCCCCATCCCTCGCTCATATCCCCTCTCCTCTCTTTCCTCTCCCTTCCCTACTCCCCTCTCTCCCCCTCATCGCTCCCCCCTCTCTCCCCCCCCCCACTCTCTCTACTCTCTCTCCCGTCGCGATCTCCCCTCTCTATCTCCCAATCCGCTCTCCGGACTCCCTCTCTCTCCCCCCTCTCTCTGACCCCCTGTCTCACCCCAATCCTCTCATCCTCCCCGTCTCTCTCTTCCTCCCTCCTCCTCCCTGCGCTCTCACCTCTCTCCTCTCTTCTCTCCCTCCCCTCTCCCCTCCCACCATTCTCTCTCCAGCCCTCTCGTCGCCCTACTCTAAACTAAACAAAACCTGTTTACTTTAGAGATAACAGCGCGTAAACCCTTCAGCCACCGGGACCGTCGCGACCACGATCGATCGGGCCGTTCACACACTAGTTTTTTAGTTTAGAGATACAGCGTGGAAACAGCCCTTGGCCCACCGGGTCAATACTACTCTCTAATG